>CM077185.1:12626850-13106850 GCA_039654105.1 Coreius guichenoti | reverse complement strand
TCTGTTCACAGGCATCGCCACATTCCTCATCACTTATATCAGAATTAATTCCAAAATCACTATTCCCATTTTGGACGACATCAATTACATCCCAGAGGAAAAATGTGTTGCTCAGTGGTTGCTTTTCCTAAGCTCAGTAGACTTAGTTGTGATTGTCATATATCTCTCATTTTAGTATCAACAGCATTTCAGATGTTTCTCCTAAAATCCCTTAGGAGAAATAAAAATAGACACAAATGAGACATGAGAAATATGAGAGACAAAGGGTTAAAACTGAGAATGTGGTAGAAGAAACATAGAACATCTCTCTATTGTCTTTCTGCAATCTCTTTCAAGACTCCATTATATTTTATTGCTCAGAGGTTGCTCTTTTTAAGCTCAGGAGACTTAAGTGTGATTCTCAAATATCTCTCATTTTAGTATCAACAGTGTCTCAGATGTTTCTCCTAAAATTGTTTTGGAGAAATAAGACACAAATGAGACAGTGAGAGAAAGGACTCCAAAATGAGAATGGGCTGTGAAAAATATGGGAGATCATTTTATTGTCTTGCAGAGGATACTTTTTTTTTTTTTTTATTATTATTATATTGGGTTTTTTCACCTTTAATGGACAGGACAGACAGGAAATAATGGGAACAGGAGCAGGAAAGTACCTTTAGCTGGGACTCGAACTCATGCTGTCTGAGGCGCATTTGTGTCTCAATACCGATGTGCTGCCCACAAGGCTATGGCTCTGACAGAGGTTTCTCTAAGCTCAGGATACTAAGTGGTGATTCTCTTATACAGTGGTGGTCAGAATTATTGGCACCCCTAGAATTTTTTATGAGTAAAATATTTCTGAAGTATATTCCCATTAATATTTACATTTAAAAAAAAAAAAAATGTAAATTTCAAAACATGAAATTGTCCAGCTATGATGTCTTGTTTCACAGGAGTATAAATATGAGGAAACACAAAGGCCAAATTCTTTTAATCATTCGTCACAATGAGTAAAGCCAAAGAATATAGTTCTGATGTGCAGCAAAAGATTGTTGAGCTTCATAAAATAGAAAGTGGCTGTAAGAAAATAGCTAAAGCATTGAAAATCCCCATTTCCACCATCAGGGCAATAATTAAGAAGTTCCAATCGACTAAAGATGTTACGAATCTGCCTGTAAGAGGACATGTGTCTATATCGTCCTAATGCACGGTGAGGAGGAGAGTTTGAGTGGACAAAGACTCTCCAAGGATCACAGATGGAGAATTGTAAAGATTAGTTGAGTCTTGGGGTCAGAAAGCCTAAAAAAAAAAAATCTAACAACTCCTACATCACCACATGTTGCTTGGGAGGGATTCAAGAAAAATCCTTCTTGCTCATCCAGAAACAAACTCCAGCATATTCAGTTGTCAGACACGACTGGAAATTCAAAAGGGACCTGGTTCTATGGTCATATGAAACTATAAAAAGACCTTTTTGGCAGCAAATCCACCAGATGGGTTTGGTTCAAACAGGGATAAAAAGTACCCCATGTCCACGGTTAAATATACTGCTGGATCTTTAATGTTGTGGGCCTATTTTTTTGCTGGAGGTCCTGGACATCTTGTTCAGATACATGGTATCATGGATTCTAGCAAATACCAACAGATAAAAAATCAAAACCTGACGGCCTCTGCTAGAAATCTTATAATGGGCCGT
Source organism: Coreius guichenoti (assembly GCA_039654105.1). NCBI lineage: Eukaryota > Metazoa > Chordata > Actinopteri > Cypriniformes > Gobionidae > Coreius > Coreius guichenoti. The sequence goes on along the minus strand of CM077185.1, from coordinate 13,105,175 downwards.
GGTTGAATCTTCCATCAGGACAACGATCCAAAACAAACATCAAAATCAACACAAAAATATGTCACTGAGCACAAAATGAAGCTTCTGCCATGACCATCCCAGTCCCCTGACCTGAATCCTATAGAAAATGAGTGGGGTGAACTGAAGAGAAGAAGCACCAACGTGGTTCTGGGAATCTGAAGGATCTGGAGAGATTCTGTATGGAGGAATTGTCTCTGATCTCTTGTCAGGTGTTCTCCAAACTCATCAGGCGTTATAGAAGAAGACTCAGAGCTGTTATCTTGGCAAAAGGAGGTTGCAAAAAGTATTTAATAAAAGGGTGCCAATAATTGTGGCCAATGTGTTTTGGAGAAAAGCTTTTATTTCATAATGTGATTTACCCCCTACTTTTAATTGTTTTATTTCAATGAAAGGTTATATTTTTGTGAATTTTTTTAAATAAAAGATCAAAAGGGTAAACAATGCAGATTTATTTTTTACAGCCATATCTGATCATATTTACCAGGGGTGCCAATAATTCTGACCACAACTGTATGTATCATTTCGGTATCAGATTTGGCTTCAGATGTCTTCAATGTTATTTTAGGAGAAATGTTAAATTTTAACATACTGAAACTAACATTTAAATACCATTATACATTTCAGAATAAGGATTACTAGTTTAAATTTATCTTCAGTGCCCAGCATTGTATATGCAGCACGTTATACAAAGACATATATTAGGTTATTAACATCAAATGGAGACTTTTGCTTGAGTCTCCTGTTTCTCACACTTGTCTCCTGAGACAAAAACTCTAACACTCACAACGGTCTCCTTTAAAGTTTTAGAAGAGATCTTAACATCACACAACGTGCTCAGATTTTTCTCTTTACTTAGACATTCTGGATCACTCACATTTGTCTCCTCTAAAGATTCAAAATAGACCTCAACATCATCACATACTGTGCTCATATTTTTCTCATTTGCTAGAGAAACTGGATTGCTCACATTTGTATCCTTTAAAGTTTTTAGAGGAGACCTCAACATCACAGACTATGCTCTTATTGAGTGTCAGCAATTAAGAGTAACATTAACTTTATTTCTGCATAACGTCACTCTTAATATAGGCTTAAACTTTGAATTTATGGATTTATTGTGTTTTTACTTTAGTGCCTTTCAAGTACTTCACTTGGTGCACAATTTGTAAAGTTGTTGAGGTCTCTTCTAAACTTTAAAAGAGATAAATGTGAGAGCTCCTCTAGCTGAGAAAAATCTGAGCCTATGTGTGTCTTGTCTGTAACTTTGGAGACAAATATGAGACCACCAGGGTCTTTAGTTTAGGAGAAAAATCTGACCATAGTGTGTGATGTTGTTGAGATCTTATCTGAAACTTTGGAGGAGACAAATGTGAGTGATCCAGTGTCTCTAGCTACAGAGATAAATCTGAGCATAGTCTGTGATGTTGCTGAGATCTCTTCTAAACTTTAGAGACAAATGTGAGTGATCCAGTGTCTCTGGGTACAGAGAAAAATATGAGCACAGTGTGTGATGTTGTTAAGGTCTCTTCTAAACTTTAGAGGAGACAAATGTGAGACCACCAGAGTCTCTAGATAAAGAGAAAATTCTGAGCACAGTGTGTGATGTTGTTGAGGTCTCTTCTGAAACTTTAAAGGAGACAAATGTGAGTGATCCAGAGTCTCTAGCTAAGGAGAAAAATCTGAGCACAGTGTGTGGATGTTGCTGAGATCTCTTCTAAAACTTTATAGGAGACTGTTGTGAGAGTGTAAGAGTTTTTGTCTCAGGAGACAAGTGTGAGAAGCAGGAGACTCTAGCAAAAGTCTCCATTTGATATTAAAGTAACCTCATTTTTGTCTAGAAGAAACATTTGAGATGTTAAAGAGATCTAATTTTGAATTTTCTGTCCTATGGGATCATACACTTTGTAGGTATCATGTTAATAGCATTTATACTCCCCGCATTACAGAACATTATCACCTGTCCCTCATGCAGCAAGCAGATCAGATATTTGGGCAAACAAGCAAAGCCCAGAAAAGAAAACCGGACCAGTTAAGTATATTTTATAAATGATAAGATAGTTTCAAATCTTGCAACACAAATACTTTCAAGTTACCATAGAAATAATTTATTCCTTAATTCAACTTGAACTTATTTAATAAATTACATTTTTATTAAAACTCAAAATTGTAACAAAGACATTTAAAACTTGTGAATGATAAAAAAAAAAAAAAAAAAAAACATTGTTTCTGTTAGTATTTATTTCACATGGAACGGGTAAGAATTAAAATTCAAGCAATGTAATGTGCAAGGTGCACAGTCAAATTTTGCTATCTCTTTCACCCAGTGTTGTAAAATTACAATATTTGACATTACAAGCTCAAAATCTAATATGATTAAAACATTCAACAGTACCTTAATATCTGCATGATCTAGACATGTGTTTTGTCGGGGCCTGCTGGGCTGGCTAGACCCCGGGGTTCTGCGACCACTTCAGGGGCGTGCGCCTCACGCGTCCCCATAGTGATGCAGACTGTAAACTGGAAACGGCTAAATCCAGGGATTGCAAAGAACAGGAAGTGGGAGGTGTTTCAGACTGTCAGTCATTCGCGAACAGTGTGGGACCCTAAGACTGAACCAAAGGGCCTTCTAGGTGGCCATCTAAACATTAGAAGCATACTAAAAGTGAGCAAATACAGCATCTGTTACTGGATTCAAACCTGGACTTTTTATGCTTATCTGAAACATGGCTTAATCAAAATGCTCCGTCAGCAGCTCTGAATATTCCTGGTTATAACATCTACAGGAAAGACAGGGATTTATATAAAAAGCACATTACAGTGTCTCAAAATCCAATGGTCAAATTGTAATTATTAGAATGTTTAGGTCTTAATGTCAGCCTTTCACCACACCTTCTTGTAATTTACAGGCGTCCCTCTGTAGATAACAGCTTTTATGAAAATTTTGAGACGCTGTTAAAAGAAAGCAATTATCATTATGGGGGATTTCAACATCAACTGGGAGGACAAACCCTCTAGAAAAAAGCTCAAACAAATCAGACAGGTTTGATTTAACACAAGTTGTCCGTGGGCCAACAAGAATAACAAACTCTTCCAAGACACAAATCGATCTCATATTTACTAATAGGCCAGAAAGAATTGCAAAATCCTTTAATATGTTAACAGGTTTATCGGACCACAATTTAACTCTTGTCACTAGAAACCTTAACAAAAAACGTTTCCATCCTTGTGCGAGAGAGAAAAAAAAGAAACTATCACAATTATTGTAGCTGCAGCTAACCAAATTCAATGGGATGACATTTTATTTTTTATTGATTGTGAAAAAGACAGCAAAATATTTCTAAAAACACTTGAGAGGACTATTAAAGAATTCGCACAAAAAATCAAGCACAAACAACACAAAAACACTGTACCCTGGATAAACCCAGACATCATAAAACTCATGAAAGAACGAGCCCTAAAAATAGCAAATAAAACTAAATCAACTGTTGAGAAATAAAAATCATGTTGAGAAATAAAGTTGTAAGATCATTAAGAAAAGCAAAGGCAGATTTCTTTCTCACTATAATTGAAAAATCAAATCGAAATGCTAAAATAATATGGAACCAGCTAAGAAAAATGACAGGTGATCGCCCCAAAGAACAAAACATTTTAGAAATTAAAATAAATGAACAACTAACAAATAGTATTCCGGTTGTAGCAGAGGCATTAAATTACTATTTTATTGATTCTGTGGCTAACATAGCAAGCTGTTTTACACCTACACCAAGAGAACACATACACTCCTTCAATAGACACAAATCAAACAGTTTTCAGTTTAATAAACATCACAGAATCAGAGGTATCACAGACCATTAAATCACTTAGATCATCCAGATGTAAAGATATTTTTAGTATGGATACAGTGATGCTCAAAGAGCTCAGTACAACAGTCACACACCCCATTACCAAAATTATCAATCTGTCCATTTCACGAAATATGTTCCCAAGCATTTGGAAACCAGCTGTTGTTACTCCCATTTTCAAAAGTGGAGACCCTCATTCCATGTCAAACTATAGACCCATCAGTATATTGGCCACAGTATCTAAGATTGCAGAGAAACTGATAGCAAAACAAATTATTCACCATCTAAATACCACACCCTATGCTCTCCACCCTATGCAGTTTGGCTTTAGAGCAAATTATTCCACCGAGACTGCTACTTGCTTCTTTACTGAAAACATCAGAGCTTTGTTGGATCGAGGTGGAGTTGCTGGAGCTGTGTTCCTGGATCTCAAGAAGGCTTTCGACACTGTCAATCATAAAATCTTGCTGACAAAATTATGCAGTTTTAATTTTTCCTCAGATGCACTTAAATGGATTGAGTCTTACCTCACTGACCGTTCCCAACATGTCAGAGTCCGATCATCTAAATCACCGGCCCTCAGTCTGTCCACCGGTCTTACTCAAGGATCAAATTTAGGACCTTTGTTGTTCTCACTTTATATAAATGACCTCCCGTCTGTCTGTCCTGATGCTTCTGTGCAGATGTATGCTGATGACACTGTAGTCTATGCTCATGGTAGTAATATCTCTCAGGTAGCTGAGAAGCTCACGAACTCCATGGTTAATATTACAGCTTGGTTGAAACACTCTTGCTTGCAGTTGAACACATGGAAAACAGTAGCAATGTTTTTCACCAAGTCCAACAATAACTTAAGTGTTGAGCCAGATGTTTTTGTGTCAGGGGAAAGGCTGCAGATCGTGTCAGAATACAAATATTTTATTCTGGATTTTAATTGATTCAAAGTTGTCATTTAAATCACATGTAAAAAGGGTCTGTAATCGAATCTAATTCAACCTCAGTAATTTTAGACACATTCGCCATCAAATGTCCACACAGGCAGCAAAAATGCACACGCACTCTATGATCTTCTCGCATATCACTTACTGTTTACCCATTTGGTCATCTGTGAAACTTCTGCAATCACTTTACAAACGAACTGTAAAAATTTTGGATAAGAAACCAAGCATTTCTCATCATTGTCCAATATTACAAAAACACAGATTACTCAGGTGGGAAAACATGGTAAAATATTCAAATCTATGTCTTGTCTATAAAATTATTCATGGTTTATCATCCCCTCCTCTCCACCAGTTTGTCAACATCCGAACAGCTGATCATAGCAGAACCAGAGGTGCAGCAAGGGGAGATTATATCATTCCCTTTAGGAAAAGTGTATTTCTGTTCAAGCTGCTACTGAGTGGAACCTCACCCCCATAAACATCAGAAATCTAAACACATACAGTACATTTAAGATCCAGTTAAAGAAATGGCTTGATAATCAGAGCTGTCAACATTAGCTTAGTACTAGACCTGCTCTCGCTGCCCCTGCTGCCTTCTTGCTTTGTGTGTGTGTATGTGTTCATGTATTTGTCTGATTGTTGGTCTGTTGTGTTTTTATTGTACATCTTAGCTTAGTACTTTTTCTAAATGTATTGTAATTGTTATCATGTAAATATGTAATTTTACTCTCTTTTAGGGCGACTTTTTCCATCTGTCTAGGGACTGCAGGTGAAAAATAGCCTTCTGGCTAACTCTGACAGAAATGTTTATTAATATGCACTGTCCCTGTAATAAATAAAATAAATAAATAAAAATAAATAAATAAACAAGCATATTACTAATCACATAAAAAATATTTTGGACATTTTTACTTACTTGAATGTTGATTTATTCAGTCCAGTAAAACATGATGATGTGCTTCAAGTCAAGTTCACAGGTTGTGTGAGTTCATGGCCAGGTAAACAGGCCTATTCACAAAATCTTCCATCCATTATCATTGCAAGGCTGAACAATAGGACCCATTAGTTGTGTAAATGTGGTCTTAGAGAGAAAATAAACATCTGCAGGTTTAATTTAGTAGAGCTAAAATTGATGTTGTAATAATAAAACAGTGGGCCTTACTGGGTTAAAATAAAAATGTTTGAAACTTTTAAATTGCTGCACAAAGGTTAAGACTAAAATGAGCTAAAGATTAGGATATATATGCTTATATACAGTATGCTATAGTCAAGTTGAACAATAAATAAAAAAAGTTTTCAATATTTATGTATTTGTATGTATGTCTATATGTATATGTGTGTGTGTATGTATGTTAAAAACTTTTTTTATTTATTGTTCAACTTGACTTGACCATGAAATAAGCATTGTAGTCATTAAATATTTTCTTAGTTATGTATTAAGCTGAAGTGAATTTGTTATAGATCATGTGACGAGTCTCCTGTTCTTCCTGCTATGGCCGGCCAGTGGGTGTGACTGGGAGACTCATCAAGTGAACCTGTTCTTCCCTCTATAAAGCTTAGGCTTTGTTGACTTGGTGTGGTTGCTTGCTTTTGGTTTCCTTGCTCTTGATTTTGGCCCTGGTTTGTTTAGTTCGATTCTGTTATTAAGTTAAACTTGGTTCTGTCTGATGTCTTGATTTATCAGGTGTCTGACAGAAATGGTGTTTGATTGTGTTGATTTCTCCTTTTATATATTTTTCTATTTATGTTAATAAATCTTTTGTTGCAACCCTATCAACCTGACTATGTCCTCCATTGCATTTGTCACGGCTTTGAGCCGGTCATGACAATCATTACACATGAGGTTATTTGTATGTATGTTATGGAACAGGATATGAAGCATGCACATCCTGATTTTGCATGAGTTAGACATTCCTGTCTGAAAATGTAATCCTAACTTACCCCTAAAAATTATACCTAAAAAATATTTGGGGGGTGCCAACAAACTGAATTAGTGATGCAGGACTGAATGTACTAATTTTTAAATAACCATTTAACAAATTACATAATAATGTATCATTGCTGCTTAGCTTAAACACGGAAAATTCAGCATTTAAAGCATGCCATAAGATAGGGCTGGGCGATATGGCCAGAAAATCATATCTCTGTATTTTTGGACTGAATGGTGCTGTACAGTATAATCTCAGTATTTTCTACATTTTTCTATTTGAATTTTTTAAAAATCTGTATTTAATTTAAATGTTATTTCACATCCTGTCCAATATTGTCCTACAAACAATGATCATATTGAAGGTTACGAAAACATAGTAAATGTAACGTGTATGTGCATGCTATATAATAGGCCTATTATGTGCAAAATAAGGTGTAAAATCACATTACATTCTAACGTTGTAACATTACAGTCTAAAAACAAAATAATGCTTTTTAAAGCAAAGTTAAATTCACTAAACTAATAATTAAAATAAATAAAAACAAAAGCACAGACAGGCTTTTGATTACCCTAACAATAGTCACTTTATAGTTACTGCTATCATAAAAATACACTTAATTGAATTAATTGGCTCATTTATGTTCACCAACAACAAATATTTTACCAAAATGTATATTTTAGTCAGAATTATTGCGCTCCATCTGTTTGGTGCGCATGCTCGCAGTGGTGCTCGTTCTCGGAAGTTTGTGCTTGAGAGGGCTCGTCCACTCCTGACAGCAAAATGGAAATGTTTGGTTGACTTTCTAACATTTACAGATGGAGAATATGTCTGTGAAATGTAAGTTATGCACTGAGGTAATTACTGTATGTCACTTCAGCTTAAAGATTATTAAAGGATTAGTTCACTTCAAAATGAAAATTTCCCGATATTTTACTCACCCCCATCTCATCCAAAATGTTCATGTCTTTCTTTCTTCAGTGGAAAAGAAATTAAGTTTTTTGAGGAAAATATTCCAGGATTTTTCTCCACATAATGGACTTTGATGGCAACCAACGGGTTGAAGGTCCAAATCAATGCAGTTTTAAAGGGCTTCGATGGGCTTCAGAGGGCTCTGCACGATCCCAGCCGAGGAATAGGGTCTTATCTAGCGAAACCATTTGTTTAGCACATCCCACAGATGCTCGACTGAATTGAGATCTGGGGAATTTGGAGGCCAAGTCCACACCTCAAACTCGTTGTTGTGCTCCTCAAACAATTCCTGAACCATTTTTGCTTTGTGGCAGGGTGCATTATCCTGCTGAAAGAGGCCACAGCCACCAGGGAATACCGTTTCCATGAAAGGGTGTACATGGTCTGCAACAATGCTTAGGTAGGTGGTACGTGTCAAAGTAACAACCACATAGATGGCAAGACCCAAGGTTTCCCAGCAGAACATTGCCCAAAGCATCACACTGCCTCCGCCGGCTTGCATTCTTTCCATAGTGCATCCTGGTGCCATGTGATCCCCAGGTAAGTGACGCATACGCACCCGGCCATCCACGTGGTGTAAAAGAAAACGTGATTCATCAGACCAGGCCACCTTCTTCCATTGCTCCGTGGTCCAGTTCTGATGCTCACGTGCCCACTGTTGGCGCTTTTGGCAGTGGACTGGGGTCAGCATGGGAACCCTGACTGGTCTGCGGCTATGCAGCCCCATACGCAACAAACTGCGATGCACTGTGTATTCTGACACCTTTCTATCAGAACCAGCATTAACTTCTTGAGCAATTTGAGCTACAGTAGCTCTTCTGTTTGTTCGGACCACACGGGCCAGCCTTTGATCCCCACGTGCATCAGTGAGCCTTGGCCGCCCATGACCCTGACGCTGGTTCACCCCTGTTCCACCCATTTTTCCTGCTTCTAACACATCAACTTTGAGGACAAAATGTTCACTTGTTGCCTAATATATCTCAGACAATAACAGGGGCCGTGATGAAGAGATAATCAGTGTTATTCACTTCACCTGAGTGGTCATAATGTTATGCCTGATCAGTCTGTGTATATATATATACAATTAGTATAAAGAAAGACCCTATATGCACCGCTGACTATTCTGAATCCAAAATCGTCATTGCGTGTTGTTTTGGCAATTAACTTTTGTTTTCTGTTTCAAAGCGGTTTATGTGTATCTGTGTTTAATGATTAAGGTACTGTAGAGAGATAAGGTGAGAGAAGTCCCAAACATGTTGCTATTACCCCCTTCTCTCCTATCAGTCTTATTTTATCATAAGAGAACCTCTTACAAACATTCTGTGGCTGACTTGCCCAACCTATTTTTTATACAATTAGTTTTCGCATTCCCTCCTCTGTGAAATTCCCCTGTGCCCTTGCATCTCCCTCTGACTGTTTGCTGGACAGAGGTGTGATATTCTTTCTCAGTATTTCTACAAAGTACATTGGCCTAGATGTGTGATGGAGAAGGGGTGGTGATGTGGTTACAAATGTGACACTATGTGAAGGGGTTTAAGTGCTTTAAGTGTTTTCTGACTATTCAACCTGTGCTCGAAAGTTTAAAAAACACTGGTGGGATTTTGAATAAAGAAATAGCTCACGAGAGGCCACGTGATATGATAGCCTACAGTGATACTAAACAAAGTGCCTAAAAGCCCCCCAATCATCATAAAATCATGGTAATGCACCACATACTTATTGCTTTTATAAAATGCAGCAACCACAATATGATAAAAGAATTCAACAAATAATTAGTTATTTAAACTAGTTAACAAAAAACAAAAACAGATAGAAAGAGTTGGATGATAGCTTAAAACATAATATTTAAGTTTAAAGCACAATATGTAACATTTTTTGATTAAAATATCCAAAAACCACTAGAACAATATTATAGCCTATATTTTGTTGACTTGTATACTTACATTGTCCCAAATGTTACCAAGAATGTTTAAATTCAGAGAAATAAGCCTTTTTTTACCAGGACAAGGACCGTGTCCGTGCGTCGCCTATCAATGACATCATATCCGCTTTACCCTCATTTCCTCGCAACCATGGAAACACCAAAGACGCTTTAATTTATTATGTGTTTTATTAGACAGCTGAACAACTGTTTGGATACATTCATCGACAGAAAACTAATCATTCTTATATAGCTCAACACAGTTAGTCTTATTGTTTAAATCTCGTTTTCTTGATTTACCGCGAGTACCGTGTTTTACCATGACTAATATCGATCGAGCTTACTGCAGTGTGCAATAAGTGTCTCATAGTAGCCGCCGAGGGAACGCACAGAGTAGCATTATAACATAACTTTCAACACACTCAAATGTATCTAACAGTGCTGTGTTACCCCACATACGCATGAGTGGAAGAAGCGGAAGCGGTGACTGGCTTAATAAAAGCTCCGCGAAATCAAGGCGTCATTAAGCGACCTCTAGCGGCGATATTATATATATTATATAATATTTTGAATATAGTTTAATATATATTTTTATTAATTTATTCGTGTTTATTTATTATTGTTAGCCCAATTGTTTTCTAGTGAATGGATTTCTGGTCTATTTTTCTTAGCAGGAGCTTAAATAAAAATTAAACTCAAATCAATATTTTGTGTTCCTTTATTTCTTCTGTAAGTAATAGGCTAACTGATTAATGTACAGTCCAAAAGTGATTTGTGCAAATTAGTTTCATTATTTCAGATAATGTAGGAAAGAATATTTTACTTTGTAGCCCGGCGTTTTTTAATTATTTATTTATTAATTTTTAATTTACAAAATTGGTAACCTTTTCTTACAAAGCAACATACTCAAATAATGACATAATGAAATTCTGAAATAATAAGGCGCTTGTCTTTCATTTTGTCATCACATGGGATTGTAGTGCTAAAGATTTACAAAAATGAAAATTATCTAATTTGCTCACCCTCATTCCGTCCCAGATGTATATGACTTCCACTTTCTCGGAGATGTTTAGAAAAATAATCCGTTTCTGCCAGTAGATATTGCAAATGGTGTCTCTCAAAGTTGACATTTAAAAAACCACGCGTGATCACGGCAGTAATCCATACGACCCCAGTTTATAAGCAAAACGATAGGTTTGTGAAAACCCCCCCCCAATATTTTAAGCTTTTTAAACGGTCAGCCATGCTTCCAGCAACTGCCAGCAAGCTAGTGTAGACGCGTTGAAACCCGCGCGAGAAGTGACGGTCGACAGGGAGCGAAAAAAAATAATGTTCCTTTTGAAAAGATTTACGGGTTTCACAGCGTTCTTATTAGAAGAATCGGAAATCAGAGTTTTAAGTCTTAGAGAAAAGTGGTTTACTCTTACTAAATGTACACTTATAAAATATTTATCCTAAAAAAATAAAATAAAATAAGACTGAATAAATAGTCCACAACGCGAACGCGTGTTTGACAGTTGGCCAGAAGCCATAGTTTATAGTGTCAATATTTAAATAATAATAATAATAATAATAAAATTCTGCCTCCGGTAGAAATTAGAAATCGCATTCAATTTAAAAAAAAATTGACCCTTATGACTGGTTTTGTAAACATTTCTTTGTAAATTAACTAGGATATGTTTTATTAAAAGTGCTCAGTATCTGTGAAAAATACATATTATTATTATTATTATTATTATTATTATAGAAGCCTAAAGAGCATTTAGCAGGCATTTCACTTTGCATCGGCTGGGATTACTTGAGGTTAAGTGTGTGAAAGATCGGTCTGAATAAGCCAAACACATCAAAACAAAGCATCCTCCACACACGGCCTCTCGCTCTATGCGTTGGAAGGGGATGTTTTTTTTTCGGGGTTTCGTTTGTTCCCTCCTCCGCTTTTTCGCTGTTATAAAAACGAAGAGTTTCTTCTCGGGGCTGTTAAACTCACTCCGTCCGTCACTCGGTATGGACTCAAAGGATGCTCGAGAGAGTTTAGAGAGCGGCGGCGGCGGCGCGCGCTATCGCTGTAGCAACGGGCGGAGGAAAGCGGCGGCGGTGTTTGTCATCCAGAGTTTATTAACAGCCGCTTGTGCTGCTCTCAGCCTCAACATCTATCTCAACCAGCAGCCTGGATCCAGTAAACAGCATGTAAGAACTCGTTTCTGATCTACTTTGAGTTCTTTATGGTCTATAATACTGATTGAGTGTTGTAGATGATGTATGAGTGTATAGCGACTACAGCAAAAAGTGCAGTAGAAAGTCCTTTAGAGGGCAGTGTTGACCATGTATGTTATGGTAATGGATGGTTCGAAGTTGAAGTTCTTCAGACATGTCACAGGCAGAATTTCACTCAAACATCCGAGAGTATAGGTGAACTTTTCAGAGATTTTATGAAGTCGTATGTGGACTTGGATGATATTTCAATAAGATAAGTTTGTGTTTAGTTAGTTAAACCCCTTGTCTCATTGTGTTGTTTCATGTGGTCATGTTGTATGTCTCAGAGTGTGGTCTCATTGAGCTTTGCCTTGGCATGTCCCCTTTGGGAAACCCCTGTTCAAATTTTCTCAAAAAGAGTTTGTTTTGAAGATCGTACCTTAACTGGATTAGAGGGTCAACCTAACTGTTGAGGTCTGGCTGATGTAACTTTCCATGTCAGTAGTATACTAATAGTCTATACTAACATCAGATAACATTACCCACAAAAGACACTTACTAGGCCTAAACGATCCAGCTAGTGGTCTAAGGGTAAACAGGATGGTAAAGCTCCAGTTTCCATTTCATCGCTCCATTCTCGTAATGTCCCCACTGTGAGTGCCCACACACGCTATGATGTGATGTGCATGCTATTTGGGTTGTGCCAAGTCCTGAGAAACAGCATGAAAGGGCATTTTGTTGGGCAAAGGTGTTACACTTTCTCTCTGCAGGCCTTTTCAGCCCACATGTTCCACAAATGCCTTTTTTTTTTTTTCTGGTCAATGGAAGCGTTTTTGTGATTCTGTTGATTTGACAGGGGATGGAATTTTCCACGTCTATCAGAATGAGTGTGTCTGGTATTTCTCATCACTTTGATCATTGCTATTTCTGTATTTTGAATCAACTTGGCCTGGATACCAAATGGTGACCCAACACAGTGACAAAAGTGTTTGTTGTAAAATAAAAGTCCTTAAAAATTAAACAATGAAATATATATTTTTATTAATAACACCAAATAAGCTAAATACAAATTTTGTAAATGCATAATCAGCAGCAGAAATGTGATTTCTCAGCTTAACACAAAGACTGTATTAGTGAAATGCAAAAATAAATAAATATATAGTCAGTGGCTGATATTCTAAATCTATAGTTTAAAATAACACACCAAAAACTAAAATCAGTTTTTATATGCTACAAGTGAATTCATATATGATAAATATTAATTTTGAGATCTGCTCTACACAGTTACTGACAGTATTCTTAAAAAATTAGTCTTCTGAAGTAGGCCGCAATTATTGAATAATCGTCTGATCAAATTGCAATTATTTGAGATAACCACAATAATTGGTTTAAATTTTAATGTCATTTTGCCATCCAAATAAGTGAAATTTTATTGGTTACATTATATTATAAATAACTAATTATATAAATATTGTCGATTTTCACAGCATTAAAGTAAATCATATGTGCCTATTTTTATTTCAAATTGTACATGTACAATTCAAAGTAAAAAAATAGACTTAAAAAACAGAATAAAAACGTTAATCTTAATTAATTTTATGACAACTAATCATCAGTTCAGAAATCATAATCATGACAGGCTTATTCTATTCTTTATGGCAGATAACTGATAAAGAGTTTTCTCCTCCAGTGTGATTATGAGGTAACACTTTAGTATGGGGAAAACATATTCACTATTAACTACAACTTTTGCCTCAATATACGCCTAATTTACTGCTTATTAATTGTTAGTAAGGTATTTTTTGTAGCGTTTAGGTTTAGGTATTTGGTAGGATTAAGGGATGTAGAATAATGTCATGCAGAATAAGGCATTAATGTGTGCTTTATAAGTACTAATAAACATCCAATATCCTAGTAATATGCATGCTAATAAGCAGCTAGTTAATAGCGAGAATTGAACCCTAAAATAAAGTGTTACTGATTATGATAATGAAGTTTTATAGAGACCAGAAATATCTTCACTAATCTATTGCTATCCCTTTGAGTGTGTGCTGATGGCAGAATACAGTGTTGATGTTAGTTGGATTTTATTATTTGCATGTAATCATTTTAATCAGAGCACCTGCACTAAACTTCTTTTTTTTTTTTTTTTTTTTTTGCAGTTTTCACAGGACAAAGGGATATACCTGCAAATGAGTAAGTGTTTCTATTATCTTTCATATTAATTTTCAGTAAATAAATAATAAATCCTCCTATAAAGAGTTTAAGCAGTTTAAGAGTGCCATACAAAGTGCCACAACAATCTGTTATATACTTGTAGTTTTTGAATCAGTGATGTGGTGTTCCTCTTTTTTGTCAGATCTATGAAGTTATTCAGAAAATACATTCAACTTGTTTTAATTTCTGAATTAACAGTCTGAATTAACCCTTATGACTGTGTTAAGGTCAATAATTGTCTTATATTTCTAATATCAGTTGACCTCTTTATGTCAGGGCAAAGTCAGTTCGGATTGTAAAATGTCATTTGGTCTGACTCGCCTGAGACATTATATATAAATAACGTTTCATTAATGGTCTTTCAGAACCAAATTAAATCAACATAAATAAAAAGAGTACATTTCTAACAACTTGGCACATCATTTTTTTTCTCTATTGTAAAAGGCCCTTTCACACTGAGCATGACGCGATTGATTGCCTTCAGCTAATTCACGCCTGCACAGTAGGTGGCGCTGACCGAGAATACCTCATGTATGTATATTGTAGGTTTTCCCATTTGGCTTTCATCTGTAGAAACGATAGAAAGTTTCTCTCAGTTGTTTATGTGCGGAACTCAGAATGAGGAAATTAACACAACGTCTTCATTTAGAAGGGCAGACATGCACGGAAGAAAACAGCGCTCTGTACGCCGTTTCAAGCTCTTCGGATCGCATAATTCAGTGGAAAATGAATAGAAATGATCTGTATAAATAACATGTAAGAATAAATCAGTTCTCAGACACTAATGATAACACACAACATCCATTCGCTTCTCTCTTCCGGAATACTTTTCTTCGGTGTTTATACAGGTTTTCAAAACAGCGCCACCACTCTTAAGGCTTGTTCACACCGGGACGATTATCGCGCGCGTTTATCACCAACGTTTAGCTCCTTGTGACTAAACAAAGGCCGCCAATGTGAGTGTGCAGACCGACGTGCAAAACGGCAGGCGTAAAAGCGTCATTTTAAAAAAACGCCTCAGGTTCGTTTTTTTGGTCAATGAGATTGGCGCTTTTGTTCACGTGCTTGGAGCTGCTGAAGTTACAGTAAAACACGACTTGGTGGCGCTCAAGCACAAAACGGTCTTGGCGAGCACACATTGATACCTAAGAAGAAGATGATGAAGAGGAAGTAAGTAGACGAAGAAGAAGATGCATCGAGGCAAGATGAACGTAGAGCTGCTGGTCTCTTTGGTGTCTGAACACAAAGAACTTTAGGACAAACGCCACAGCGACTACAAAAATCTCGATAAGAGGGAGTTGTTATGGAGAGGAATTACATCGAAGTGAGTTTCCATCGAATCGTATTTGATCTGCAATCAAATCAAAAGTGCCATCTACTGTCAGGGAGTGAATTTGCACGTTCACTCGGTGCATCGCCAGTGAAAATCACTTGGGTATGAACACAAAGACGCGTCGAAAAACGTCTCGAAAAACGCTGCCGATAAGCGCACGCGATAATCTTCCCGGTGTGCACAAGGCTTTACACTGTGTCTACACCGGACGTGAGCGGCACGATGCGACAAAAGACAATATAACCCATTATAATCAGTGATGTTGTCTACGCTGGATGCGGCGCGACGCGACACGACAAATCCCCGACAGTAAACTGATGCCTCGTTCTATTAATGACGTACTGACATGAAGGTAAAAATGCTTTTCAACGGCCGCTTTGTCGCGTCCAGTGTAGACACGGTGTCACACTTTTGTGCAACAGCAGCGGCTCTGGTCTAATTGGACGGCTCATTTCATCGCAGGGCGACGGGGAAAAAAATCAACACACTGGTCGAAAGAGGATCTCGCTTTGATCTCGCTTAATCACGCTCAGTGTGACTGTGAAAGGCCCTTTATTTCCCCCTTACCCTTTTTAGCATAATTACTTATGAAAGATGAAATCTGCTTACTGTCAGTCTCAGAAGAAACAGTTCCAGATATAGAAGAGAACTGAATGGCCATCTAATTCTCACTTCTCTATGTGTGTGTGTGTGCCAGAGTTAGATTCAGATGAGCTGGAATTCAATGCCTTATGGAACCAGTCCGTGGCTCTGAATGATAAAAAGACGGTGAAGCTGTCCTGTGGAGGACCCTACATGGTTTATCTGTGGGCTTGTGTGAGAAACTACAAAACTGAGGCGGTTGCCAACCTGACAATAAAAACGGGGAATAAACTGTTCCACCTGCAGACCCTACGGGGCACCGAGTGCAAGGAAATGCAGAAAGTGATCATGCTGCATGAAAAAAAAGACATCACGGTGATATTCGGACACGTCAAAGACACCATCACAATTACTGAGCTCTACTTAGGCCTGCACTACATGCTGGGAGCCCAGTGCTTCCCTTCTCCAATTGGATATGAAGCTTTTTAGGTGCTCGTCCTCCAGAAGAGCTGTTTAAATGATAAAACTATGGCATGACCCTTAGTCTTGAATTACTATGAAGATATCTCTCGTTTTCACCCAGTTTGAAGTATTATGACGATGCCATAGTCAAACTTGCCCTGGACCAAAAGTGTAATCATGCAGCTAAAATTTGGAGAGCTGCGAATAGGTTTTTCCATAGAGGAAAAGTCTCTGTTATTTTTTCACGCTATATTAAAGCTTCCAGGCTATTCAAGATGGACTATTTGTGAAACACCTACAGCAAGTGCTAGGGCGATGACGTGGTATTAACCGTAATGGCACTTTGTCAGCTCAAACAGAGCGTACCTCACCACAATCTGGATTAGTGGCGGTCCCATAAGCTCTTTGAATGTATTGATACTCTGTGGTTGGAAAGAGAAAGGAAGGCCTTAACCTGAAGTTAAACCAGCTGCATATAATTTTGAAGCTACTTTTGATCAGTGTACATAGTACTGTAGTTTGAGAAGGAATAATTAGAATGTCCTCAGATATTGTCCTGACTCAGCTTTCAAATACTGACATGTTCTCAATGTTTGTCATGATCATTATAAAAACTGGAAGAAAAACCCCACATATGAAAGGATATAGCAACGGGTAACATTTATATCGGCGTTTCCTCTTTGGAACAGACATTGAAAATGTTTTTTGTAGTTGTTGTGTTTGTAATACAGAAATGAATGTTGTTTTTATGATGCTTAATTATCTAAAACAGTTTAATTATGTAAACTGTATGTGATCGAATGTTTGATGCTTTATTTAAATCAGAGTCATTGGATAATGTAAGGATTGAATCCACACCGTCAGAACTTTAAATGTTCTGATAGTGCACTTTCCCTTTAAGAGCACATGTCGGAAAATGTATTTATTGAAGTGTTTTTTAAATTTTTTTTATTATTATTATTATTTAATCAAACGACTAGTGATTGTGAACTAAAGCACTAAAAACCTCAAAATCAAAACCAAACATCCACATCTTATTCATTCACTCATCTCATGAAAATTATTTTAAATTCATACATTTTCCACAAATTTATAGTTCATTTTGTTTTATTGTCAGTGCAATGTGTTTGTGTTTATCAAACATGATCCTAAATGTTTAACTTGCGCAATCAAACCCCTGCTGCGGTCTTTTATTTACTGTATACAGCAAGGTTTGCACTTCTATTATATATATATATATATTATACACCATCAATAAAAATGCTATATGCTGAAATATTTTAGTCGTTTTCATGTATTTTTCAATCATTTTGCATAATTTATATTCTCAGACAATATCTTTGTCTTCTTTTACAGACCAGTTTTCCATTCTTAAACGAGATTAATTCACCTCATAAGGAAATCTGCACAAAACATTGAGACTTGTCAAAAAAGTATCTTGAATATGTGTATTTTGTCTTGTGGCACTAGCTGATTTCTTTTAAAACTAGACTGGTAACACTTTACAACAAGGTTCATTAATGAATGAATCTAGGTAAATGTTAATATTGTTCATTCACAATGTTTAATTTTTAAAACTGTAGAAGTGATCATGAACCAAGATTAATAAATGCTAGTTCACAATACCTAATGTATAATTAACTAGTGATCTAAAAAAATGGTGGTGTTAAATGCTTATACTCTGAAAACAAGCCTCAATATCTTGGCAGTTTTGATTATCTCTCATTTTTCCTTGTTACTGTCAAATCATGTGCGTGTCTCCCTCTCCCTCCCCCTTCACTCTCATGTCAGTCATTCCTGCCAGTACATGCCCTTTCCCTCCAGCCTGTTATTTAAAATTTGAAAGTAAAAGTAAGCTCTTATGTGCTAATGTAACTCTGTCCCGGTGAATCCTCCGATTGCATGATTGTGATGTCACTCTGAGGAATCCCCTGCTGTTCACCAGGGAATGAGGTGGACGTCCAGATTTCACACAGTGTTGTTGCATCATACCCTTAAATCCCATTAACTTTCAAGGAAAGAGATAAACATATCAGTTATACAATTTATTTTATTTCATTATTAATCTGGAATTTAAAATTCCATGTAAATATAAAAAATAAAAGATTTTTATTAGTTATTACATAAAACGAATAAGATATAGGCCTATTTCTAGGTCACTAATCAAATAAGCAATTTTGTTACATGTGATTTTTTACAGATGATCAGATACTGTTAGGAATACTCTCAAAATGCTGATAATATAATTTGTAATTATTTTAAAAAATCCAAAACATTTTCACTAGTGGTCTCAGACTTGCGTTATAAAATACAATTCTGAGGGGAAAATGTCAGCTCACAGTTCTTTTATTTTTTATCCAGTGGCGGAAACAAGCTTCCATTCTTTGTTCCTTTATATATTATGTATGAATTTTCTCACAAACGCATCATTTTACATTTTTTCATTTTCAGATACAAATGTCTAAAAGGCAGTTTTGTTAACTTCTTAAAGTACTACATTATTGATACTCCAAAATATTTTAATTGTCACTGAATTATAAATATATTTTTTGCAGATTTTATGAAATTATTGTAAAACAAAACCTGCTTAACATGGTGGACAAAGTAACAGTGCGGACTAAATAACAGAGTGGACAAGTGGTATAAAGATTGGATTGATAAATTATTCTGTGATGAAGTAAATACTACAGAAAAAAAAAACGGTAACACTTTACAATAAGGTTTCATTAGTTAACATTAGTTAATGTATTAACTAACATGAACTAACCATGAGCAGGACATTTGTTACTGTATTTGCTCATCTTTGTTAACGTTAGTTAATAAAAATACAGCTGTTCATGGTTTGTTCATGTTAGTTCACAGTGCATTAACTAATGTTAACAAGATTTTAATAAAGTATTAGTAAATGTTGAAATTAACATTAACAAAGATAACAAAGATAAATAAATGCTTTATAAGTGCAGTTCATTATTAGTTCATGTTAACTAATGTTAACTAATGAACCTTATTGTAAAGTGTTACCAAAAAAACAATTATAGTTGTTGACTAACTGAATAAGTTAGTCCAGGCAAGAATAATAAAAAAAAAAAAGTAAATTCTATATTAGTACTTAACTTAAATTTAAATTAAAGTGTAAATATCAACGTTATAAAATTAAGTAAAACCTGCTCAACTTTCTGATACTGGTGTTCCCATCATGCACTGGGGCATGAATAATTAATAAGGTTGCATTTTTCACAATACTAAAAAAAGTTGTGTTCGCTCAATTGTGCTCCTTTTTGCAAAAAAAAAAAAAAAAAAAAAAAAAATATGAAATGAACTATGTTTTCATCATTGAAACATTTTCCTGTTATCACTGTAAAGCTGCTTGGAAACAATTTGTATTGTATAAAGCGTTATATAGATAAAGGCGACTTGACATTGGTCAACCTTAGTAAAGGAATACAACAATGTAATCTTAAAATAAGCAAAATTATGTCAAAATGCCTGTCTTGGTGAGTTTTCATGTAAACACCTATTATGCCCCTTTTTACAAGATGTAATATAAGTCTCTGGTTGTCACTAGTAGTCTCTCAGTTAGTTTAGTTTTCATGGACTTTTAGTTTGTATTTCATTAGTTCCTGTGTTCCTTTGTTTGATATACCTGCCACTCCCTTTCCATGGTTACAGATATGATTATCTTGTTTCTTTCAGCTGTGTATTGTTAGTTTTCTAAGTAAAGTTCTTCCTGTTCCTGTGTTCCAGTGTCCGGTCTCGTTCGCATTAGCATTGTGTTGGAGTATCTTCTGTCTTCCCCTGTGGATTATTTTAATTAAAACTTCGTATTTTGAACTTGATCTTGATCTTCATCTGCCTGTCTGCACTTTGCTAACACTGGTGTCCCCAGAGTGTGTTTGTGATTTTTTTTGCTCCAAATACCCCACAGGTCATTTATTATAGCATGTCCAATTTGCCCCTTTTTTGGGTGCAAGCAAAAACACTTCGTTTTCGTATGTGTACCTTTAAATGCAAATGAGCTGCTGCTCCCTGCCCCCTTTCCAGAAGAATGTCAGAAATTGTCAGTAGCTGTGTTCAGCTTTATACAGTATGTTCGAAGCGGAGTCGGACACAGATGGAGAGACTCAGGAAGAAGTTACAACTTTTAGAATGCAACAGGGCGTTTCTAAATGGTTAGTTTATGAATTTATGTTGTTGTTGTGGAGTTAAGTTTATTTAATTTATGGATTAGCATATTCCGTCATGATCGTCTATAAATTGTTGTACAGGTGGTCCTGTGGGAATTACAGTAGGATGCCTATAGCCAGAGAATATATGCTGCATGGAGATAGAACAGGTATCGTTTTGTTTAATTACGGTTATAATATAATCATCTTTAGCCACATTAGCCGTACAACATGCTAACAAGCACATTCAGAAACGCAATTTGGAAACGTTTACAAAATATGAAGTGCGAAACTTCTGGATATGAGGTTTGAGCATGAACAGTTGGTTCAGAATCAACTTTTGTGTAAGCTCAAAACATTTGCGAAGCAGTCCAGCATAAAATTATTTACACAAACATACTACTATAAGACTATGGAAGCATATGTGTAGCAGAATTCAATTTGCAATGCAATATGTAAAATGGCAATGCATTTCAGTATTTAAATTTACATTTTCCATACCATGTGTGCAACATTTGGAGCAAAATGATAATTCAAAGTGAATAATATAGTAATTTACATTTGCTATTTCCTACACTAGTTTTAACATATCATTTAAACATATATTTTAACGCTTTATAAGTTGCGAAATTAAAATGAAAATGTATTACAGAAATGATTAGATGTGTTTAACATGTTCAAGCAGAAATTGTAGCAAAATTATCATTTAAATGTTATTTTTCTTAATTGCATTTACATGAAGCCAAAAATTATCCTTATAATTTTATATAATGTAAAACGCAGTGCAGCTGCACAGCAGACCCAGGCAGAGCGTACTAGCGCGCTGATTGGCTGTGCTGCAGCAACTGCACGAACCTATGGCGAGGCGGCTGAGGCGTGCACCAATCGGGTCGCTTCACGCCCAAAAGCACGCCAAACACCTCCTAAATTTGCATATCTAAGCTATAAAAACCCATGTTACGCCATAGGATTCAGATTTAATCTCCTTCAGCGGACTCACCCTTCGCTGACCTCCGGATTGTGAAGTCGCCGCCATCAACAAGCCTTTAGCGGAACTAGCTCCTGCCCTGCAGCTCTGAGGACGCCGGATTCCTTGTTCTGGACTCTGCCTTCAGCCCTTGCTGTTCCAGCTGCGCCATCTGGCGTGTTCGATATCCTTTTTTTTTTAAATTTATTTATTGGCTTTTGACAAACAGGGAACATCACTGACATTAAATATGTTATGCAGTTGTAATATAAAAATGGCATTATATACTGCTGTTGTTAGAGATTAATATACATTGCACAAAGTGAACAACTGAGTAATCGACTAACCACATAAGGCATGAAAATGTTCTGCATGAATATAGAATATATACATACACATCTTCATACACCTACACTCATACACCTATATACATATACACACACATTATATGGACATATATACATATGTACGCATACATACAAACCCATACCTTCACATACATCTTTAAACATGCACATTACTAAACTTGCATGCTAGCAATTGTTAAATGCGTACATACAGCCTACATTTATATATAACGCCTAACAAAGTAAAAAGAATTTTAGGTCTACTACTAGTAGGGGGAGAGAGGACAGCCTTGACGTGTTCCTCTGTATAATGAAAATGAGGCTGATAGAGTCAAGTTTTTAAGGACTGAAGCTTTTGGTTTGGCATATAAAATATTAATCCATTGAATGAATTTGGCCCCAAATCCAAATCTTTTTAGAGTTGCAAACATACACTCACCTAAAGGATTATTAGGAACACCTGTTCAATTTCTCATTAATGCAATTATCTAATCAACCAATCACATGGCAGTTGCTTCAATGCATTTAGGGGTGTGGTCCTGGTCAAGACAATCTCCTGAACTCCAAACTGAATGTCAGAATGGGAAAGAAAGGTGATTTAAGCAATTTTGAGCATGGCATGGTTGTTGGTGCCAGACGGGCCGGTCTGAGTATTTCACAATCTGCTCAATTACTGGGATTTTCACGCACAACCATTTCTAGAGTTTGCAAAGAATGGTGTGAAAAGGGAAAAACATCCAGTATGCGGCAGTCCTGTGGGCGAAAATGCCTTGTTGATGCTAGAGGTCAGAGGAGAATGGGCCGACTGATTCAAGCTGATAGAAGAGCAACTTTGACTGAAATAACCACTCGTTACAACCGAGGTATGCAGCAAAGCATTTGTGAAGCCACAACACGCACAACCTTGAGGCGGATGGGCTACAACGGCAGAAGACCCCACCGGGTACCACTCATCTCCACTACAAATAGGAAAAAGAGGCTACAATTTGCACGAGCTCACCAAAATTGGACAGTTGAAGACTGGAAAAATGTTGCCTGGTCTGATGAGTCTCGATTTCTGTTGAGACATTCAGATGGTAGAGTCAGAATTTGGCGTAAACAGAATGAGAACATGGATCCATCATGCCTTGTTACCACTGTGCAGGCTGGTGGTGGTGGTATAATGGTGTGGGGGATGTTTTCTTGGCACACTTTAGGCCCCTTAGTGCCAATTGGGCATCGTTTAAATGCCACGGCCTACCTGAGCATTGTTTCTGACCATGTCCATCCCTTTATGACCACCATGTACCCATCCTCTGATGGCTACTTCCAGCAGGATAATGCACCATGTCACAAAGCTCGAATCATTTCAAATTGGTTTCTTGAACATGACAATGAGTTCACTGTACTAAAATGGCCCCCACAGTCACCAGATCTCAACCCAATAGAGCATCTTTGGGATGTGGTGGAACGGGAGCTTCGTGCCCTGAATGTGCATCCCACAAATCTCCATCAACTGCAAGATGCTATCCTATCAATATGGGCCAACATTTCTAAAGAATGCTTTCAGCACCTTGTTGAATCAATGCCACGTAGAATTAAGGCAGTTCTGAAGGCGAAAGGGGGTCAAACACAGTATTAGTATGGTGTTCCTAATAATCCTTTAGGTGAGTGTATACAGCCATTCAATTTGATCAAAAGCACGTTGAGCATCTAAAGAGATCAAGCATGCTTTTGTTGTATGTTTTGCATATATTATATTATAAAGGCGCCTTAAGTTTGATTGTGTGCGCCAATTTGGCATAAATCCAGTCTGATCCTGATTTATGATTGAACATATATATTTTTGCAGCCTATTAGCTAAGACCTTACTAATAATTTTTGCCTCTATTGGAATAAGGGAGATTGGATGATATGATGACGTCTTCATTTTATCCCATCCGGGCTTAGGTATTAATACTATGTTAGCATTATACAGAGTCGGGGGGAGTTTCGATTGGGAAAATGAATGATTGATCATACGAAGAAACACTGGAGCAAGAATATCCCAGAATTTTTTATAATATTCTGCACTAAACCCATCTGTGCCTGCACTTCTATTTTTTGGGAGATTATTAACCACCTCATTGATCTCAGCCAAAGTAATTTCCTTCTCTAACATTTCAACAGCTTCTTCACTCATCCGAGGAAGATTAATATTAGATAAGAATTTATTTATTTCATTTATATCTATATTACCTTTGGATGTATATACTTCTTTATAAAAGTCTGCAAAGCATTCATTTATTCGTTTGGGATCAGTTAATGTTTCCTGACATCCAACAATAATATAATTCACACAAGTCCTTCAACCGAACTATAAATACACCCCCTTCCCAAGAACAAAGATCAGAACACGCGAATACAAAAAAATATATTAGGTTGTCATGCTATTCCACAGGCCAGTTGTCCACGACTCATGACAAGTACATTCCAGCCTCCTCGGGTGTGTCAAAAGTTTTAGATTCGCCCTCCTTTGCAGTCACGATGAATGTAGATGGGAACCGAAAGCCGTACCTGATTCCAAGATTCATGCATTTTTTCTTTATTTCAGCAAATCGAGATCTCTGCTTTAACACATCTGACGTCAGATCTGGTAAAATGTGCACCCTTTTTCCTTTATATTCCAGATTTCTCTCTGGCCAGCTTCAAGATTAACTCCTTTGTTTGGTAATGGTGTAATCTGACGACAAACGCCCTCGGACGGTTATCTCTCGGTCTACGCAGGGCCCTGTGCGCGTGATCAATCTGGATAGGTTTGGTGAAGTTTTCTGCACCCAGCAGATTTGGAAGCAGTTCCGTTATGAACTCGGTAGGTCTGCCATTTTCTTCCTTTTCTGCAATACCTATCAGTCGGATATTATTGCGTCTGGAGCGAGACTCAAGACTCTTACACTCTTCCATTATTTCAGCGCACTGTTTTTCGATGCATGTCAGTCGGGTTTCCTGACTCCTGGTAGCCTCTTCGATTGACGTAACTCTTTCTGCCGTGGTCATCAGTGTGGATCGTATCTCTGTCAATGCTTGCGTGAACGTGTCAAATTTTTGGCTGAATGAGGCGTTTAAAGCTGTTATGGCATCCATGATGTCTTGAGTGGTAGGAGAAGTTGAGCTACCATTAGCGCCGGTTATTAGTTTCGGCTCCCCCGCAGTGTTGCTCGAGGTCTTGCTCTGTTCGTCGGCCTCTTCATGATGCCTGCCGTCTTTTTTCAAATGTTTTGGCATTGCTGTGGTTTTTGTGAATTCTCTACTTGCTATTAAACAACTTTAAGGATTAAAAGTCGAGTTTCAGATTCATTTATTGCTAAATTGTTTGGAGGGTTCGCTTAGAAGAGAGCGGCTTTCTCCATGCGAGCCGGAACCGGAAGCCTGTTCGATATCCTTTTATATCCTTTATATCCTTACAAGCTGTGTGTGTGTGTTTGCCGCTGCAACACTCACACTCACAAAAGAGCTGAGGCGTTGTTTCAAATGCCGCGTTTATCATGTCAGAGGCCCTCTCTTCGGCGGGGATCGTCATGCTTAGGTCGTGACCACGCCAAAGCTGCACTCTCTAAGGGCGGCTGCCCAGAGTGCGACGAAATTATGCTATCGACCCTGCGGGCTCGACTCGTCAGCTTCAATGAGGACGCCGTTCCCTCCGCTCTCCCTCTTCTCTCGCTCGGGCCGCGCAGAAAGAAGCGCCGCGGACAGTGAATGCCAGAGCAGATGAGCGAGCCCACGCCGGAGCTCTCCCCGCGTGTGTCGTTCTCAGAATCCTCTTCGGAACAACACCGCCCAGCGCCGTTTTCAGCTCGTCTCAAATCCTCGGCTTCTTCAGCGCTCTCGTCACTCGACGGCGCGAAGAGGAAAGGTTATGAGAGTCCCTCCCCCTCTCGAGGAAGCGGCTCACTATACAGTATGCACCCCTGCACATAAGCACTTAACACAGCGCCGAGTGCTTCACCGAAGCACAGAGGGAGTCACAAGTAGGGCTGGGCCGATAAACGATATCATATCGAATCGCGATAAAATTCTGGTCGATAAAGATGATAAGCTCTGGACATTTTTACTCGATATGGATTAATGTAACAACCAATCACACAGCAGAAATAAACGCGACAACAGCCAGTCCAGCTTTTAGCTTGCACGTCAAAGTACACGCTCTACTGGCAAAGAAAACTGGACACAAGAAGGAAAAAATTAGTGGAAGCAGTGACGAACGTTAAATTTAAAGTGAAAATAACCTTGCGTTATCAAAATATGACGAAATTTTCGATAAAAGGTAGCACGAATTCAGTTACTCATTTGAACCACGCCACACGGACTATTTATCCGCTCAGGTCAAAGTCCAAACGGCAGCTCTCAGCGCGAGCTCACTGGAGCAGAGATCCGTTTACTCTGATCGGTCTCGGTCACGCAACACTAAACAGCGCTGTGAGAAGCGTGTGAATTCAGCGAAAAACACAAATGTCTCTGTGATTTAAACTACTTTAAAGCCAGACAAAACAGCGCTGACAAACACTAAACACTGTGCGCAATGATACAGTCAGAAGGATTTTTGATCTACAAATCTCCATAATTTACCATGGATTTACTGTTGTAACACTAACTGCACCATCTGTGGCAGAAATGTGGGATGGATATTCATATAGAATTGTATTATATTATTAATGTAGATGTATTAAATGTATTAAAGGAGTAATATTATTACAGTATTTTTATTTAGCTATAGAATGTGCATTTATACTAAATGTTTTTAGGCTACTGTTTTACCTTACCTGTTTGACCTGTTAAATACCATAGAAACCATATAGATACATTTTACTATGGTAGTGAAGAGCTATATGCATGGTTTTAACTGTGGTTATTATCATGATCTAAATGTATGATACTATGGAAGAGCTGATAGATGAACTCAGAATATTTAAATTTTACCATATAAAAATGAGGTTTTTACATCTGCATCCTCCTAACTCAAGCTACTACTACTGTCAACTCACTGTCAAATGTGCATTTCTAAGACAAAACGTAATATTATTAATACTGCAACCTGCACTGCAAACTGTGCCGAAGATATATGCCAAAGTCAGGCAACACAAACCTGTTTCATGACTAGAAACAATATCATCTATTAGAACATGCAGAAACTAAGACATTATTTTTTCTAGGAAAAATGACTGGAAAAAGGTAAGGAATTCAAAAACGTGAAGTTTTTGTCATGTTCTGACAATAAAGAGTAGTTTAAAACCACAATTAACAGTCTGGTTTCTACAACTTTCAATTAGGAGCAAAAATCTGCCTTTAAATTTGAAATAAATAAATATTTGATATTATTAACGGAATAATTATCGATATCGACTAATATGAGCATTTTTTATCGAGTTCACTTTTTGGCCATATCGCCCAGCCCTAGTCACAATCCTTGCGCCATTTTCACTCTCTTTACACTTCTCCCAGTCCCCTCTATTCAGGCGGCTGGTGATGTCGAGAGCGCAGCTTACGTCACAGCGCGCACTCACTGTCCAGCGCCTAGCGGCGTCGTAAAATGGCGGCCAAGCTTTGTGCCATTTTCACTCAATTTACACTTCTCCCAGTCCCCTCTTCAGGCGGCTGAAGATGTCAACATTGCAGTTAAGTACCTGTAATAAAGCATGCACGCCTGCACACAAACCCTGTATTAACGGCGACCCTAATAAACCATTAAAATAGTTTTTCCTCTGTTCTGACTGTAGGCAGTGTGCCCACTATACAGTATGCACCCCTGCATAAGCACTGTTAATTCAGCGCCACAAAATCACACAAAAGTCCCGCCGCGGCCGTATTACCACCACAGACTTCATTTACATTTCTCCCAGTCCCCTCTATTCAGGCGGCTGGGGATATAAATATTGCAGTCAACTAGCCTCTTATTAAACACGCACGCCTGCAAACAAACGCTGTTTTAACAACGACCCTACTAAAATACATGCAGGCAGTGTGCCCACTATACAGTATGCACCCCTGCACATAAGCACTGTTCACACAGATTATCCCCTGTTGACTCGCTCTCCAGCTCGCGCCGAGAGCGCTCTGAATGTAGAGCGCGCGTCCACTACAAAGTGCGCGCTGCCACACATAAGCGCTGTCCCCACAGTGTCACAAGCACAAACCAGCCGGGCAACCGGGTCCCTATTACACAGCGGCCCATCCCCAAACCTAATTCAACCACTTGCTATACAGGCCGAGGCCTGGCAGGCCATCCCCGGGATATCAGAATGGGTGTTGAACATAATAAAATGAGGTTACTCGCTACAGTTTGCTCGCAGACCCCCACGCTTTCACGCCATGGTCGAGACATTGGTGAGAAGCGACGTGAGTCACGTGCTTCGCACCGAAGTATTGAAACTGTTAGAAAAGGGAGCTGTGGAAACTGTCACAGGCCATTCTTGAGCAGTTATGGACTCAATACGGATGAGAGCGCGGCTTACGTCACAGCGCGCGCTCACCATCCAGCGCCTAGCGGCGTCATTTAAAGCTGGCACTTACACTCCTCTCAAACGTTTTCAGAGGATGTTAGGTCTTATGGCCTCAGCATCTGCAGTGCTCAAACTGGGTCTATTATACATGAATCCCCTCCAACGTTGGTTAAAACCTCACGCTCTAGCCCGCGCGTGGCGATCAGGCCAATTACGCATCAAAGTTACCACGGCTGTATCAAAGCCCTGGCCCCTTGGAAAGCAACCGACTGGTATCAGTCGGGTGTGAGTATGGGCACGGTCTCTAAATGGAAAGTGATCTCGACAGATGCGTCCAACCTAGGTTGGGGCGCCCTACACAACGGCAGGCCCGTCTCCGGTCTTTGGTCAGACTCGGAGAAACGGCTGCACATAAACTGTCTAGAGATGAAAGCGGTCGATCTATCGCTAAAAGCTTTCCTCCCATACATAAAGGATCACCACATCCTGGTCCGAACGGAAAATATGTCGGTGGTATCCTATATAAATCGCCAGGGTGGACTCAGGTCAAACAACCTTCACACCCTGGCGAAACATCTCCTTTTATGGACTCAGCACAACCTGCGCTCGCTAAGGGCAGCGCATGTGCCAGGCATTCTGAACCAGGGTTTGTATGCTATCCAGAGGCAACATTCACCCAGGGGAATGGTCTCTTCACCCACAGACGGTTCAGCTGATTTGGAGCATCTTCGGCAAAGCGGAGAACGATCTTTTCGCCTCAGAAGACAATGCTCATTGCCCAACATTTTTCTCCAAGCACAGGGATGCGCTGGCCCACGACTGGCCCAGCCGCCCGCTGTATGCTTTCCCTCCGATTACGTTGTTACCTCAGGTCATCAAACGGATCAGGGAGAACAAGTGCGCAGTGCTTTTAATAGCCCCACTATGGAAGAACCAGCTATGGTTCTCCGAACTGATTCAGCTGCTACACACAGCCCCATGGCCTATACCGCTGAGGAGAGACCTCCTTGCGCAGGTGAAGGGGAAGCTCTGGCATCCCCGCCCCTACTTGTGGTCCCTTCATGTGTGGCCCATCAACGGATACCCGGGAACCTCCCTAAAAGGGTGCTGAATACTATTTCTGAAGCTAGAGCGCCCTCAACCAGGCGGCTTTACGCGCTGAAATGGTCAGTGTTCTCAGGCTGGTGTACAGCACGAAACCTGGATCCACACTTGTGTGAAGTCCTCTCCTTCCTTCAAGAGCTGATGGACACGGGTCGTTCCCCCTCCATGCTCAAAGTATATGTGGCGGCCATAGCAGCATCTCACGCTCACGTGGCCAGATAGTCACTGGGGAGAAGCGACCTCATCGTGCGCTTCCTCAGAGGGGCTAGGAGGCTTAACCCGCCTCGAGCCCCTTTGGTTCCTATATGGGACCTTTCCACGGTCTTAGAGGCCATGAAAGGTTCCCCATTCGAACCGCTTAAGTCTGTGAGCTTGAAGCACCTTTCGCTAAAAACTGCTTTCTTGCTGGCACTAGCTTCAGTCAAGCGAGTTGGCGATTTACATGCACTCTCTATGAGCGCTTCCTGTCTCAAGTTTGGGCCTAACGACTCCAGAGTCGTCCTCAAGCCAAGACATGGTTATATACCCAAAGTGCTCTCCACTCCGTTCAGAGCACAGGTTATTTCAGCTCTTCCCTCATCTAAAGACGAAAAAGACTCAAATCTGCTCTGCCCAATTAGGGCCCTAAGGTTTTATTTAGAGCGTTCCGCCGCTTCTAGACAGTCGGAACAGCTCTTTGTTTGCTTTGGTGGCCGCACCAGAGGGTGCACGGTCACGAAGCAGAGATTGTCACGATGGATAGTAGACGCTATCTCGCTGTCTTATGAGTCAAAAGGCCTCTGCTGCCCTATAGGCATCAGAGCTCATTCCACTAGGGGCATGGCCTCATCATGGGCCTGGCCCAGTGGAATACCACTTGAAGATATCTGTGCGGCGGCAGGCTGGGCCTCTCCATCCACATTTATTAGATTCTATAACTTGGAGGCCCCTGCTTTGCAAGCTAGGATTCTTTCCATATAAACGAATGTATAACACATTTGCAATAACTATAGGCCCAACTCTGTCCGGTCTAGTTTTTATCTATACCCCATATAAACAAATGTTTACATTTGCAATACTTTATGGCCCGAATTTCTTTCCGGTCTGGGGTTTTATCTCAACCCATAATAAGCTATGTGTAACACAAGCGAATGTTCATCACACTACATACTATAAGGCCCGACTCTGTACGGTCTAGTTCTTATATGGATTTATTACATAGGAATATTCTTTCATATATATATACCCTTATATGAGGCTCACTATTGTTGGCCTCTTTTTGGGTCTCATACTTTTTCTCTTTTATGAGCCTTGGGCTCTCTCCCCAGGCCATAAATATGGGACAAAGTTTTCAAAGCACGCACGGCGTTTTAAATCGGGTTCCCATAGCGTAGCTAGCTACGCAATACGAGAGTACTCTCGAAAGGGAAAGACTCGGTTAGAGAAGGGAACGAGAGAAGGGAACGAGTATTGCGTAACCGGCCGTGCTATTGTGCTTAGATCAGGGGATCGCTTCCGTCGATTTAACCTGAATCCTATGGCGTAACATGGGCTTTTATATGCAAATTTAGGCGGTGTTTGACGTGCTTTTTGGCGCGAAGTGACCCGTTTGGTGCACGCCTTTCAAAAAGAGGGAAAAAATAGAGTGAGATTGATAACGGCAGTGAAAAGAGCGAAAGAT
This sequence comes from Coreius guichenoti, assembly GCA_039654105.1. Lineage (NCBI taxonomy): Eukaryota > Metazoa > Chordata > Actinopteri > Cypriniformes > Gobionidae > Coreius > Coreius guichenoti. Next base: position 13,074,070 of record CM077185.1, on the reverse strand, counting down.
GTTATTTTTACCATCACTCCCATAGACGCTGTATTAGAAACACCCTCATAGCAGCGGTAAGTTGTTTTTTGTAATTTGATGCAAAAGTAATATAATACAAACTATTAGTGTTATAAATGTACATAATTTTTTTTTTAAATGAAAATACAAAAAACGTTGCAGGATTTACGATATCGATGACCGTTAAAACACGTCATCACAGTCTGTGAAAAGGGTCCATAGCTCTGCTGCCGCCATGTTTCCAACACCTGGCCCCGCCTTGATGCAATGATTGACAGGGCGGGGCGGAGACTTGATCGGCTCGGATTTCATTTTCAATTCCACATTGAATTTTGCTACATTCATTGCGGGACATATAATGAAAATGCAATCGCAAGTATCTTAACTGTGAGCGTAAATGCAATTAAGAAAAATAACATTTAAATTATAATTTTGCTAAAATTTTTGCTTGAACATGTTAAACACATCTAATCATTTCTGTAATACATTTTTATTTTAATTTTGCAACTTATAAAGCGTTAAAATATATGTTTAAATTATATGTTAAAACTAGTGTAGGAAATAGCAAATGTAAATTATATTATTCACTTTGAATTATCATTTTGCTCCAAAGAGCAACGCATGGGTATGTAAAATGTAAATTTCAATACTGAAATGCATTGCCATATTACATATTGCATTGCCATTTTGCATATTGCATTGCAAATTGAATTCTGCTACACATATGCTTCCATATAAGACTTCACCTAATTTCTTTGGCACATTTCCTTCATAAATGAAATTCATCCACTCAGATGAGGTGTCCTCAGTGGCTCAGATACCGGGAGTCTACGGAGACTCTTATGTTTATTGGTACATCAAAAACAGAACATTTGTAATATTTATGTGACACAGACATTATTTCAATAGGTGCTATAGCAAGGATGTAAACATGGCAGACTATGTGCAGCTCACTCAGGGCGGGATCTATGCTAATAGGGCAGATTGTTACCAGTTAAGGGGTGGGGCTTGCCCCTACTGTGACGTCATGATTCCCTGAGAAAGGGAACTAGACGCTGCGTCCCCTAGAGGGCGCTATGGGGAATGCCTCCGGCGTGACCTGTGTCTGAAGTAGTCTAAACGTGATAATGAACTTGACAATGAATATAGAAGGGCACCTGTGAAATACGTCATACACTTGTCTGAAGGAGACGTGCAGGAATACCGGAAACATGGCAAATGGACACAACGAACCATGCTTTCATGTCTAACTGGCCCGCGAAGCTTGGCTGAGTGGAGGCCCCAATACAATGACTCTCATAATGAGAGAAGGCCTAGCAACATTCCACACTAAGGTCAGTAGCCAAGACATAGCATACTACCCTATCGCCTAGCCGAGCTCTCAGTATGACGACTCTAAATAAAGAGGAGACTTAACGATGCCCCACACTCAGGACATCTTGCAAGGACATTCTCAAGAGAGCCTACAACTCACAATCGCTATCCTAGTGGAGCTCTAGGGAGTTGAGGCCTCAATAAAGACAACTCTCTCTAGCGAGAGGAGGCCTAACAACGCTCGCAGTAGCCAAGGAGGCCTAACAACTTAGCAAACATTAACCGAGCTCTCAGTATGATGACTCTAAATCGAGAAGAGACCTAATGACGCCCCACACTCAGGACATCTTACAAGGAGGCTCACAAAGAGCCTAAAACTCGCAATTCTGTCCTAGTGGAGCTCTGGGAAGCAGAGGCCTCAGTAAGATAGCTCTCTCTAGCGAGAGGAGGCCTAGCAACGCTTGCATTAGCCAAGGAGGCCCACAGAGAGCCTAACCACTTAGCCTATGGCTGGGCTCATAGGATGAATATAATGTCCTACGCCTGTCAAGGAAGCTACATAACAGGTCTAGCAGCCTGACACAATAATGGGCGGAGCTAAGAGGAGTGGAGGCCTCTAATAGAATGACTCTCTATAGCGAGAGGAGGCCTAACAACGCTCTAGTTCAAGAGCATGGAGGGCGGAGGCCTTATGATAACAACTCTCTCTCACGAGGAGGCCTAGCTACAGTGGGGAGAACAAGTATTTGATATACTGCTGATTTTGCAGGTTTTCCTACTTACAAAGCATGTAGAGGTCTGTAATTTTTATCATAGGTACACTTCAACTGTGAGAGACGGAATCTAAAACAAAAATCCAGAAAATCACATGACATAAGTATTTGATCACCTACCAACCAGTAAGAATTCCGGCTCTCACAGACCTGTTAGTTTTTCTTTAAGAAGCCCTCCTGTTCTCCACTCATTACCTGTATTAACTGCACCTGTTTGAACTTGTTACCTGTATAAAAGACACCTGTCCACACACTCAATCAAACAGACTCCAACCTCTCCACAATGGCCAAGACCAGAGAGCTGTGTAAGGACATCAGGGATAAAATTTTAGACCTGCACAAGGCTGGGATGGGCTACAGGACAATAGGCAAGCAGCTTGGTGAGAAGTCAACAACTGTTGGCGCAATTATTAGAAAATGGAAGACGTTCATCTCCCTCGGTCTGGGGCACCATGCAAGATCTCACCTCGTGGGGCATCAATGATCATGAGGAAGGTGAGGGATCAGCCCAGAACTACACGGCAGGACCTGGTCAATGACCTGAAGAGAGCTGGGACCACAGTCTCAAAGAAAACCATTAGTAACACACTACGCCGTCATGGATTAAAATCCTGCAGCTCACGCAAGGTCCCCCTGCTCAAGCCAGTGCATGTCCAGGCCCGTCTGAAGTTTGCCAATGACCATCTGGATGATCCAGAGGAGGAATGGGAGAAGGTCATGTGGTCTGATGAGACAAAAATAGAGCTTTTTGGTCTAAACTCCACTCGCTGTGTTTGGAGGAAGAAGAAGGATGAGTATAACCCCAAGAACACCATCCCAACCATGAAGCATGGAGGTGGAAACATCATTCTTTGGGGATGCTTTTCTGCAAAGGGGACAGGACGACTGCACCGTATTGAGGGGAGGATGGATGGGGCCATGTATCGCGAGATCTTGGCCAACAACCTCCTTCCCTCAGTAAGAGCATTGAAGATGGGTCGTGGCTGGGTCTTCCAGCATGACAACGACCCGAAACACACAGCCAGGGCAACTAAGGAGTGGCTCCGTAAGAAGCATCTCAAGGTCCTGGAGTGGCCTAGCCAGTCTCCAGACCTAAACCCAATAGAAAATCTTTGGAGGGAGCTGAAAGTCCGTATTGCCCAGCGACAGCCCCGAAACCTGAAGGATCTGGAGAAGGTCTGTATGGAGGAGTGGGCCAAAATCCCTGCTGCAGTGTGTGCAAACCTGGTCAAGAACTACAGGAAACGTATGATCTCTGTAATTGCAAACAAAGGTTTCTGTACCAAATATTAAGTTCTGCTTTTCTGATGTATCAAATACTTATGTCATGCAATAAAATGCAAATTAATTACTTAAAAATCATACAATGTGATTTTCTGGATTTTTGTTTTAGATTCCGTCACTCACAGTTGAAGAGTACCTATGATAAAAATTACAGACTTCTACATGCTTTGTAAGTGGGCAAACCTGCAAAATCGGCAGTGTATCAAATACTTGTTCTCCCCACTGTACATCAAACGTCTGTCTGGGATGCCTAAAGAAGGCCTAGCAACTTGACACTAAAATAACAGATGGAACTCAGGGGAGCGAACAAACAATGGTAAAAGTACTCTAAACCTAAAAGCACCAGAGGAGGCTCAGGAAGGAGAGCCTACAACTCAGTGCTACTGTCCAATTCTGGCTCTGAGAATGGAGGCCTCAATATGCTGACTCTTTAAGATGAGAGGAGGCCTAACTACGTGCTCCAAGGAGGCTCAAAGAGGGCCTACAATACAAAATTGCATAAAGGGCAGAGCTCCGGGGGAGCCTAAATGAACAATACTCTTAAAAAAGAGAAGGCCTACCAAGAAATGTATGTATTTCTCTTGTATGTCTCTTAAAGTGACTGCAGCCTAATAAACCTGTATGTGTGTTTAATGTTAATCAAACAAAAGACAAAGAGAAAATCACTCACTGCTCTTGACTGAATAACTTTTGTAGCTTTAATAGGAATCAGTATTTAATTCATACAGTGAAGACTAAGCAGTGTTTTATTTTTACATTTGATTATTCAGTATCTGTTGTTAAATAAACCTAATGTAAGCCTACCTGAAACCCTAAAACCAGAGCCTAAAATCAGTGCGGATCTGTCATTGTACATCGGCATGACATTAAGAAGTTCGTCCTAATAGGCATATGCTGCATTCACACCATATCGTTTTACCGTAGTCTCGAAATGACAATGTGACGTTCTGTTCAGAGCTGTTCAGATGTTGTTTCTTCGCATCATTAAACAACACTACGCTACTAGCGGCAGCCAATGAGCTTGTAGGGTTCTCTCTGACGTTCAGTGAAACACTTTTATTGAAAGATAAAAGATACTTTTATTGAAAACTATAGACCTTATTCACAGCAGCGCCATCTTTGAATTTTAATGGGAATAACAGTGAGGCTGTGAGGGATAGACATACATCTCTTCAGTGGGTTACTGTTATTTAATGTGTTTTTGGATTGTTGGAAAATAAGTGATCTAGGAAAACATGCCAGTGAAAACATGGTAAGTCTATCTCTCACAGCTTTGCTTTCATACCTGTCATGGCGCTGCTTTGAATAAGGCCTATTATGAGTACAGTCTTTATGTGAGTGTACACAATTCAAATGACTATTCACTATTTTACACAATTTATTGTAATCTTATTTTAATTTGTGTAAAATTAAAATGAACACAAATTTGTTTTAAATTAGCACCAAACCACTGAATGCAACTTTAAAATTATATTAAAGGGATAGTTCAATGAAAATGACCGCAGGATTTACTCATATGGTATATGACAGGTGTATATGACTTTCTTCTGTCAGAGGAATACAATCGGAGATATTAAATAATGTCCTGGCTCTTCCAAGCTTTATAATGGCAAAGAATAGAGGACATGATTTTGAAGCCCAAAAAGTGCATCCATCCGTTATAAAAGATATCCACACGGCTCTGGGGGGGTTAGTAAACGAAAGCGAAACAATGTGTTTTTGTAAGAAAAATATCTATAGGTATATCTTTATAAAGTAAAATAACTAGCTTCCGGCAGACGGCTAACACCAAAGAGTAACCCCAATGTAGGAGTATCGTAAGCTTTGTGCTTATAAACAAATAGGGCTCTCGTGGTTCAAACAAATAGGGCTGGGCAACAAACTCAAGCTCCTCTTCTATTATATCTTATAATCCTCCATCATTTCTCTTAAAAAATTCTCGTTTTAGACCACTAATTCTTGACCGGTGTTTAGTTTTGCTCTATCCTCTGCGCTTCCACGTTCGTCAGTGCGTCAGGTCAGGGGTTACTCTTTCGCTGTAAATCGATGCATACGGCCGTCTGCCGGTTTAGTTTATAACGTTTTAAATATGGATATTTTTCTTACACAAAGGCATTGTTTCACTTCAGAAGGCCTTTATTAACCCCCCCCCGGAGCCGTGTGGATATCTTTTATAATGGATGGATGCGCTTTTTGGGCTTTAAAATCATGCCCTCTATTCACCACCATTATAAAGCTTGAAAGAGGCAGGACATTATTTAATATATCTCTGATTGTATTCGTCTGAAAGAAGAAAGTCATATACACCTAGGATGGGTTGAGGGTGAGTAAATCATGGGATAATTTTCATTTTTGGGTGAACTAACCCTTTAAGAATGCATAATCATAACAAGTCTACACTTCTTAGAGTACATGTGTCATGTGTTTGGTTTATTTGTTCATGTTTAGAGTTTGTTTTTGATCTGTTTCTCTGTTCTGTTCATGTTTCTATTTCCTTGTTAATCTTCCAGCCTATTAATTGGTTCAGTTCCCCTCCTTTCTCTCCCTGTTTGTCTCTATGGTTTCTAATTGATTGTTAGTTCTGTTCAGGTGTGTCTGGTTAATTATTAGCTCCTCAGTTCTGTTGATTTAAGCCCTGTGTTTTGTCCTGTTTAGTTGTCTGTCGTCATCGCTGTATGCTTGGTTGATTTGTTTCTGGTTATTTCTGAGTGTTTCTTCGTTTTTGGAAAATAAAGTTAAGCTGCTGCAAGTAGATCCTCTTGCTCCTCGTCTCTACAACCAAGCAGGTGACAACTTGTTATTAAGAGGATTAAATGATAATTTATGCCATTATTTCAGGATTCCCCCTGGTGAGTAAATGAATAGAGTATTTGCTTGTGCAATCTAACAAATTGCGTGTGTGCTTCGTTAGTAAGATGTTACATTACTCATGTTTAAATGAGTAATGTGTTAGGCATGCAGTTAAAGGGTTAGTTCCCTCAAATGTAGTGATTTTACTTTCGTCCATCCAAGGACGCTAAGGTAGTGATTGGTACTCATGCTGAGTACCTGCTGATGACACAGCTGACATTCTGATTTTTGGATCACACGTCACTTAAGGTGTGGTTATGAGTACATCAGATGATCACCTTCCCCCTCTCTTAGTTTGGCACACTAGTCAAGGTATTTTACCTTGGCTGTATGAGAACACTCCAAACAGGAGGCTGTCCAATCATTTAGAATGAATGTAAAGTGGGGAGAGTTGGTCTACTGATTTATCTGAAAGATTGGTGAGATTTCTAACTTGTAGAGCCTCTTCTGTATTATCAGCACAAGGAAGACACAATTGTAATAAAATAAATTGTATTAACAAAGATAAACAAGAATAACTAACACAACTACTAAATGAATACAATGAATGATAAAGGAATAAAGTGCATAAGATGCATAAAACACGTGATTAAGTTGAGTGTGGCTATGGAAGAGTTGCGTTATCTTATGGAAAGATAAACTGTTGTTTCTCTGAAACTAAGGTGAAGAACCTTTATTATGCATCAAACAAATAAACGAAAGATTATTTATTAACTAGCATCAGTTATATTACCTCTAATGTAAATTAGAAAATCATATACTGATAATACAACAATGCCAAGGTCTCTGGAAAGAGGTTTGGTTAAGTGATATTTACGTTCCACGTGGTTGAGTAAGCAGTCCGATGGCGGTCACTTCTTCCACTGGTTGTGCTGGGAGACAATGCAGTGGGGAAAAGCTGGAATCCGTTTCAACAGCCTTGAACACGAAGATCTGTGGGATGCTGATCTCCTGTAACACCAAAGGGTCCTAAAATCTGGAACACGCAGATGAGGCCCTGAAATAGGTGCAGAAGGTCCTTAATCTGGAACACGCAGATGAAGGAACCTTGAAGTGACGGTTTGCTCTCCTGAGCTTAACCTTGTTGCAAATGTCTCTGTGTGTCTTCTGCCTTTCTGGGCCAGACACTCAGAGCTTGGTCAATTCGCTTTGGTCTCTCTGGCATGGAGACTCGGGACATGCTGTAGTCGTCACTGTCTCGCTGGACTAAAACTCTGAATGTAGTGTTTGTTAATGTCTCTTTCCTCACAGGCTGAAGGCTCAGAACATGGTCGTATCTGTTATTGCCTCACAAGCTGTAGACTCAGATCCTCTGATCTTTTGTTGTTGCTCTGGATTAACCAGAGGCTCAGAATGTTACGGTGTATCTGTTATGTCTCATCCTTGGTGGACAGGCTCAGAACTTGGTGAACTGTTTGTCTCTATCGAGGGGAGACTCAGAACTTGGTTGATCTGTCACAGTCTCATCCTTGCCGGACAGACTCAGAACAAGGAGTGTCTGTTGAAAGGGTACCTTTATCCCTTTCCGACGAGGAGGAGACTGCAATTTGGCGCTTCTCCATTCCAGTGCTGTGATTGGCTGCTGGCATCAGAGGGGGCACACAGTGTGGCCCACCCTTCTTTCCCCTGTGGAACTCATTTGCATACTGTACACAGTTAGAAGTCTTTAAAGTGTCTTTAAAGTTTACCAATGCATTTCTCACTTTCCAAACCACCATCCGAATACCCTTGGCAATATTCTAAACAAATAGACACCAAACATGATGGAAAAAGATTGAACTGTCATGCGTTCATTCATTTGTTCATTAACAGCTGAATCTGTGTAAGATGTTGCATTACAAATAGCTGTCACTGAGAATACTTATTTCTCTGAATAAGTATGAAATGGATGTGTGTAGTTTTCATCAGTCTTAAGGTTTCCAAACATAGTTATGAATGGATTTAGATGGATCATTGTGCTCTTTCTTTGTTTCACCCACTACTGCTGAGGTCCTGAAGAATTTTTATGGCAGTCACAGACCAGGACATTAGGGATTAGTCTCTAGATGGGTGAAGGGCAGAAACTGCATGTGGACCAATGAGAAGTCCTGTCCTTCCTGGGCTTGGTACCAGAGGTGGTCTTCTTGCCCTCTAAGAGGTGTCTGGCTGTTGTCCTAGCATCTTTACCTGATGGTGTTGGACAGTTTGTTTGTGATAGTCCACCAAGATCCAATCAAAATGTAGCAAACCTTTGTCCACTGTTATGGGCAGAGAGGGGCCCAGCCATAAACTGGGCCCTGGAATGTGCTGTCCACTACACAAATATGAAAATGATCCCATAATTTACACACCCTCAAGCCATCAGGTGTATATGACTTTCTTCTTTCAGCTAAACACAGTTATGTTAAAAAATATCCTGGCTCTTCCAAGCTTTATAATGGGAGTCTACAGTACCTCAGATTTTGAAGCCCAAAAAAGCACATCCATCCATCATAAAAGTGATCCATATGGCTCCAGGGGGTTAATAAAGGCCTTCTGAAGCGAAACGATGCGTTTTTGTAAGAAAAATATCCATATTTAGAACTTTATAATATGATCACTGGCTTCCGGTAACTAACCCTTTAAACGTAGCTCTCAGTAAATACCTAGTTGATGATTTCTTGTACAGTTTTCTGTAATGTATAGGCCTATATGTAAATATGATCAGAATACCCAGGAACAACTTTTTGAACCAACAGTGCCAGATTAATTGCAGTGCATCTAATTAATTAATTCTCTGTACTTAAACACATAGAAAATGTGCTATTGTTTACACGTTAAAACCATCACACTAAATCTTACACAGAGAAAAAAATATCTGAATTCCTACTAGCCTACTCTGCTTATCTGATGTATAATCTCTTGCTGTTAAGTATGCTTTGACGGAACATGTCAGGACATGCTTGATGCTTATACAGTGGGGAAAATAATTATTTGATCCCCTGCTGATTTTGTAAGTTTGCCCACTTACAAAGAATTGAAGGGTCCATCATTTTTATGGTAGGTTTATTTTAACGGATAGAGACAGAATATCAACCAAAAAATCCAGAAAAAACACATTATATAAAGGTTATAAATTTATTAGCATTTGATCGAGTGAAATAAGTATTTGATCCCCTACCAACCAGCAAGAATTCTGCCTCCCACAGATTGGTTATGTGCCCATGTGGAACACAGATTAGTCCTGTCACTTTAAGAAAGTACTCCTAATGTCATCTCATTATGTGTATAGAAGATACCTGTCCACAGAATCTGTATCTTCCATTCCAACCTCTCCACCACCATGGGCAAGACCAAAGGGCTGTCAAAGGACGTCAGGGACATGACTGTAGACCTGCACAAGGCTGGAATGGGCTATAAGACCATCAGAAAGAAGCTTGGTGAGAAGGACCCAGCTTTTGGTGCGATTTGGAAATGGAAGAAATACAAAATAACCATCAATCACCCTCAGTCTGGAGCTCCATGCAAGATCTCGCCTCATGGGGTAAGGATGATCATGAGAAAGGTGAGGAAACAGCCCAGAACTACACAGGAGGAGCTTGTTAAAGATCTCAAGGCAGTTGGGACCACAATCACCAAGCAAACCATTGGTTACACACTACACCATAATGGATAGAAATCCTGCAGCACCTGCAAGGTCCCCCTGCTCAAGAAGGCTCATGTACAGGTCCGTCTGAAGTTTGTTAATGGTCATCTAAATGATTCAGAGAAGGCCCGGGAGAAAGTGCTGTGGTCAGATGAGACCAAAATTTAGCTCTTTGGCATCAACTCAACTCATCGTGTTTGGAGGGAGAGAAATGTTGACTATGACCCCAGAAACACCATCCCTACAGTCAAGCGCGGAGGTGGAAACTGAAAAAGACAGAGGATTCAATTGCGAGTGAAAAACATTTATTTAAGGACACAGGTGAGAGTAGTGGAACAGGGTCAGATGAAGAGATGGTGCCTGGAACAGTCAAACACTTGGCAGTGCAGGGATGCAATGGACAACCCAGATCCTCCTTGGAGAAGATGGAAGCGATCAGAAAATCCAGCCCACTGCTGACCAAGGACGGGACACAACACCGGTTGATCCTCCGTGAAGACAGGCAGAACGATCAACAATCCGACAGGGAATCCACAAGAACTCAGGGGAACGGCCAGGAGACGGACAAGAACACAGGAACTAAACCAACGATCTGACAAACACAAGACGAATGACAATGAGTATAAATACACACAGATGAAATGGGTGTGGATGGGTCTTCCAGCATGACAATGACCCAAAACATGCCGCCAAGGCAACAAAAGAGTGGCTCAAGAAGAAGCACATTAAGGTCATAGAGTCTCCAGACCTTAATTCTATAGAAAATCTGTGGAGGAAGCTGAAACTTAGTTGACAAGCGACAGCCAAGAAACCTTAAGGATTTAGAGAGGATCTGTAAAGAGGAGTGCACCAAAATCCCTCCTGAGATGTGTGCAAACCTGGTGACCAACTGCAAGAAACATCTTACCTCTGTGCTTGCCAACAAGGGTTTCTCCACCAAGTACTAAGTCATATTTTGCTTGGGGATCAAATACTTATTTAACTTACTGAAATGCAAATAAATGTATAACCTTTATATAATGTGTTTTTTCTGGATATTTTGGTTGACATTCTGTCTCTATCCATTAAAATAAACCTACCATAAAAAGTAGACACTTCATTTTGGGCAAACTTGCAAAATCAGCAGTTATAATTTTCCCCACTGTATATGCAGTTGGGTCATTCCTGGGATTCCTCTGTGCCTTTTGTGTCCCCAGTAAAGGTCATGATCTTACTGCCTTAAAATGTTGAAGAATATCAATTTTAAAGCTGTCTTAGTCATAAATAACACCATTTGAACTCTAAGCATATTGAAGCTGATTAAATTTTTTTTTGACATTTTACAGCAATTGAACAACCATATAGCACCATTTTTCCTACAGGATGTCCCAGGCTTGCTTGCTCCATTTTCATAATAAATACAACAGTTACTACACATGATTTTTTTTTTTTTACATTTATTTTAACAATTATAATAAAGGGTTTTAGCTTGTCCCTCAATGTATTGTCCACTGTGTAGAATTTCTTTTTAAAATCCATGCAGTTCTTTCTTTGATAAACCTTCATGTTAACTTCTTTTTGCTCAGACATGGTGCAGTGGCTGATTTTAGGTCAGAATGTGTACTCTGTTAGTGTTCACCCTGTTAAATCAGAGGACAGTGGACACTGAGAGTCTACACAGTGATTGTGAAAGTAATTAATAGTAAAGATTGATAAAGTGGTTGGTAGTATTTTACAATAGTTATCGTCCTTGGTGTGACCCAGGCTTTAGTCATGGAATAAAAGGTTGTAAACGATTGTTTTTCTAAGTGTTTTTATCTGTGGGATTCCCAGGCTTGACAAATCACATGGACTGTGGATTCAATACATTTCATTGGTTGTCTACACTTTTTAGGCCATAGGTCACCGTTTCAGTGTCAGTGTTTCATCTTTTTATACCAAGTTTTTTTCAGTCCTTAATCTGCCATATCTGGCATATGGTCTTGAACCAAACAAGTAGGGGTTGTTTTATTGTTGAATTGTTTGTGTTATATGTTGCCGTAATTGGGACACTGGGAGGTGTGCCGGTGATCTGCCGAATGCTATCAGATTGTTCTACCAGCACTATATTTGCGTTATTTTTTTTAAGTTATTTTATATATCTGAATGCTGGGATATGTAATAACTCAAGCAAACATGCTACTGCAGTGCCGTCAGAGATGGAAAGTAACGAAGTACAAATACTTTGTTACTGTACTTAAGTAGATTTTCAGGTATCAGTACTTCACTATTTACTTTTTACTTTCACTCCTTACATTTTTTTTACACAAATATCTGTACTTTCTACTTACATTTTCAAACCAGGCTCGTTACTTTAGTTTAATCTGTATTTGGTGGCATGATCAATATTATTTCTTGTCATTGCGTGCCTTTTTCAACCTAATGTAATAGAGTGGTGCAGGTATGACGTCACTTTGTAGGCCAACCAGCAGTTAGCATCACACTGGTTCCCTCAATAAAAACCCAATAGGATTTTCCCATAGGCTTTTGGATTATCGCAAAAAACAAGCTCTGTGATCAACAAAAGTTAAGCTAATTTTCACAGATGAACACAACTTTTATGAATTTTGAAACCTAAATGCAGTCGCCAGAAGTAAAAAGCTAAAGGTAGGCTATAAACGGACTACACCACGGTCGCTCGACTTCAACGTCACCATCACTAAGCTTCCGACAACTCTTTCAGTTTTTACCTAAAAACATTTTCCCAGAACGTTTGGGTTAGAATAGTTTATAAGAGCACAATTATGAGCATAATAAGGTTGTAAAAGCGGACTGAGCTTACCTCTTCGGCGTGATGACGTTTAATCTCCCCGACAGCCTCTGTAGTTCCATTTAGCCACTTGTTAGCAACCGTCTTTTTCAAAACACGTAACAGCTTCAAAAACCCAAAAGAGTGGGGTAATACTGATGTATGTCGTAGAATTAAACTTGAAAATGTTTTGAGCTTGTGTTCCCACAGACCTTATTTCAGCCATTTACCCAAAACCCTATTCAAACCCCCCATGACAAATTCGCTGTCGAATTTGAGACCACACATACAGGTAAATTGCTGTGCTCACACCCACAATAACTTGAGGCTAAAAAGAAGGTTCTCGTAGTTATCTAATGTATGCCTTGCCTATTATTCCTCAGTTTTTGTAGGGGCTAAGGATTTTTCCCTACAATTTTGTTGCTCAGTATAAGGCATGTTGCTAGTGCTGATGGCACACACATTAATATTCAGTCTTTAGGACAAATTGTTTAGGCCAGTGACTAGGCATGTGTCTGGAATGTCTCTGTTCTCAGTCATGTCGTCAATTTGAGCAGTACTGATTTAAAGAAATATTTTTTCCCCTCTTTTTAAAAAAAAAAAAAAAACAAAAAAAAAAAAATTGGAAATGGAAATGCATACGCTCCTCTTAATTTCTCCAGTATTGTGTCATCTGAAACAGGTTTAGTCAAATTCCATATGCTGTAGAACTGGTAAACCAGGTGAAGTACACTATAATTTTCTTTGTTAGCATTTCAGTAACATTTCCAGTAGCCTATAACTCAGCTCAATTTTGTAATTTTTAAAGCATCATAATCATTTTGAGTTGTTTCCAAAGGAAAAGAGGCGGAATCACCCTGCAATCTAGGATGTGCCCTAGGTGATAGCAAATCATTTTTTTTGTTGTTTTTTTTTTCCGGCAGATTCGTCTTTTCTCTGCTTGTGTTCTATACGGTGGTTGTTCAGACTTTTGTATTAATGTATTAACATGATGTGAGGTCCAGTTACCAGCATGATACTAAAACAGACAGTAATGGCTACTTTTTATTTAAGTACATGTCAGAGCCCATACTTCTGTACTTTAACTTGAGTGAAAAAGTGTTGTCAGTACTTTAACTTTTACCAGAGTCTTTTTAAACATGAGTATCTGTACTTCTACTTGAGTGAAGGTGTGTATTTTTATCTCTGAGTGCCGTGAGCGAAAACCCTTACCTGTATATTGTGGATACTTGTGGGTTTATTCGTGTACATATTAGTATAGTTATGGTTATTTTTGTTTGTTTTATTTTTGTTGGTTTGTTACATTGTTTTCTCTGTTGTTCTGGTACTTTGTTTTATGGGACTATATATCATCACTGCTGGACTCCTATTGAATTTTCGTTGTACTTGTAAATAAACATTGTACTCTGAAGACTATATACAGGTTGATCCATCTTTTCTTATCTTTTCTTCTTTTTCTTTTTTGGACCTTAACACATCTCACAGTAGACCCGAGCAGACCCAGCCTGTATAACAAGCAATGCAAAGAAAAAGTCCCTGAAACTCGACACACTCGATATTGTCAGTAGGCCTTACTTAGGCCTTATCTTCATTTTCGGAAATGGCATGAATGCTTTTGTGTCCTGAATTATTATTATTATTTTTTTTTTCTTATCAGGATCTATTAATTTATTTGAAAATGCATAAGAAAATGTTGTTTTCTTTAACCTTTCCCATTATATCTCTCACCACCTATATACAAACCCGATTCCAAAAAAGTTGGGACACTGTACAGATTGTGAATAAAAAAGGTATGCAATAATTTACAAATCTCATAAACTTATATTTTATTCACAATAGAATATAGATAACATATCAAATGTTGAAAGTGAGACATTTTGAAATGTCATGCCAAATATTGGCTCATTTTGGATTTCATGAAAGCTACACATTCCAAAAAAGTTGGGACAGGTAGCAATAAGAGGCCGGAAAAGTTAAATGTACATATAAGGAACAGCTGGAGGACCAATTTGCAACTTATTAGGTCAATTGGCAACATGATTGGGTATAAAAAGAGCCTCTCAGAGCGGCAGTGTCTCTCAGAAGTCAAGATGGGCAGAGGATCACCAATTCCCCCAATGCTGCGGCGAAAAATAGTGGAGCAATATCAGAAAGGAGTTTCTCAGAGAAAAATTGCAAAGAGTTTGAAGTTATCATCATCTACAGTGCATAATATCATCCAAAGATTCAGAGAATCTGGAACAATCTCTGTGCGTAAGGGTCAAGGCCAGAAAACCATACTGGATGCCCGTGATCTTCAGGCCCTTAGACGGCACTGCATCACATACAGGAATGCTACTGTAATGGAAATCACAACATGGGCTCAGGAATACTTCCAGAAAACATTGTGGGTGAAAACAATCCACCGTGCCATTCGCCGTTGCCGGCTAAAACTCTATAGGTCAAAAAAGAAGCCATATCTAAACATGATCCAGAAGCGCAGGCGTTTTCTCTGGGCCAAGGCTCATTTAAAATGGACTGTGGCAAAGTGGAAAACTGTTCTGTGGTCAGACGAATCAAAATTTGAAGTTCTTTTTGGAAAACTGGGACGCCATGTCATCCGGACTAAAGAGGACAAGGACAACCCAAGTTGTTATCAGCGCTCAGTTCAGAAGCCTGCATCTCTGATGGTATGGGGTTGCATGAGTGCGTGTGGCATGGGCAGCTTACACATCTGGAAAGGCACCATCAATGCTGAAAGGCATATCCAAGTTCTAGAACAACATATGCTCCCATCCAGACGTCATGAAATTTAAAATCAACTTATTTTTCCCTTAAAATAATACATTTTCTCAGTTTAAACATTTGATATGTCATCTATGTTGTATTCTGAATAAAATATTGAAATTTGAAACTTCCACATCATTGCATTCTGTTTTTATTCACAATTTGTACAGTGTCCCAACTTTTTTGGAATCGGGTTTGTATATATGCACTTTTATAATATATCCAGTTTTCCCTGACCTAATCTAAAGTTAGAACTATTTATGGTTAAGTTGTTACACAAAGCATTATCTAACTTTTTACATATGAGCTATTAAACAATAACACTTTGTTAATTACAGTAACAATGAATAAAGAACTCACTGTTTGCATATAGTCTATTAATATATTAACTACAGTTTATAAAATATTAATTAACTGTAATAATGATTTATACGTGCTTTGTTACTCTATACTTATAAAGTCTTACCAAATACTTTTCATTGAACTATTGCTACTGTGCTGACTGTGCTTGGATAGTAATGAATGGGGTTGGTGTTTGTCAGCAGAGCATTCGGTGTGGAGGAGGAGGCACAGTGAATGTGTGGGTGGGTGATTCTCTGGGCGGGTTCATTGGTTTGGCTGTTTGGTCTCTGGCTAATGAGGAAATACTGTGAGAATTCAGTCTGTGATGATGAAACAACTCTCCGGCTGTAAAAAAGGGTTTCACTAGTATGATGAAACAATCAAAGAGAATTCCCCTACTCATTATTTGTTTTCTGCTCACTCTCTCTTAGTCTTCTATCTGCCTTCTTCGCCCACACCTCTTTCTGTGCCAGTAAACTGTAGATGCAATCAATATTCAACATGCATAGTTGTAAACAAGTGCTTAAAATTAGTCTTAATGTTGTATGTTACTTACAAAACAGCAAATTGTAAAGTAATGTTGCCTGGAGCTGTTAAACTAGTACTGACATTCTGAATACTGCCTACCACCAGTGTACTGCATGATTTGTTTTTAAGTAGTATTCAAATATATTGTACCAAAAGTGTGTGTACACACAACATAACCTGCAGGGTTCACAGTCACAGACTTCCTAAAGGCTAAATTGTGAGATGATGCGTTGTGGGGAAAATCACACATTTATTATGTTGTGTATGTATACAGCACACAGAATTTTTGTAAATATGCTTTACAGCACTGGTATTATGACAGTAAGCTGAACACTTTATCTTTTTGTGCTTCTGGCTTGTGAGAATACATGCTGACATGCAAAATCAGCCCAGAAAACTGAACTATTACTGGAGTACTTATTTTTTGGTATTTATTTTTCGACAGCTTCCCTTTTTCTGTAGTTCCTCGTGATGTCTGTTCAATTTATGGGAAGGCAAAAGCTCTGTGGTCAATATAGATTCACTAAAACACAGAGCCAAATGAAGTTTCTTTTTGTAGTCTTGATTACATGAATGTATTGCATGATTTATTTCAGTCAGCATCACATGCTCTGATTGCAATGCTGCATTTGCAGAGATACAGATGTGAAAATACTAGCAAACTCTTCCACCCTTCCAGTAAACCTAAATATAGCACTACTTTGCAAATATATCCGCATAAGAGATTTGTTTGTCGCGTATCAAACACTTTAAGGAACAGCCTTAAGGTATCCACATACCAGCAACATTAGTATGTGTGTACCTTAAGGTATGCCATGAAAAGGGATAGTTAATCTAAAAATGAACATTGTCATTAATTACTCACCCCCATGGCTTCCAAGAATTTTGTTCATCTTGGAAACTCAAATGAAGATATTTTTAATGAAACCTGAGAGATTTCTTTCTGGTGAAAAGTTCATTCCACCTAAATTTGACGCTCAAAGACATTGTAAAAAGTAATCCATATAAATGAGCAGTTTGATCCAAGTCTTCTGAAGAAACGTTGCTTTATATGTTGAACAGATTTCATTTAAGTAGGTGTGTAACGGTACACAACTGACGGTTCGGTATGTTTTTTAATTTTTTTTATTAAACAGTGGTTTACTGAACAGATTGTATCTGTCCTTAAATGTATTAAATTATAACTAAAGGTTTCTTAAAGATAATGCTGTAAACTATATAGGGAGCCCTTACTTGCACATTACTATAATATTAAAAGTTAACAGAGCCCAAACTATTAGCCTAAATTCAGTTGCTATTTATTTTTAGATATAATAATCAACACTCAAATAACACATTGTATGCAAACATGTAAACTTCACATAAGGCAGTTTTTGCATTAACTTCTAAATCTAATTATGAAATTATGTTTTTACTCCAATTCGTTGTTGAAATATAATCATTTATACACAGTGGCTGTCATTTTCATGACAGATTTATTTAAACATACATTAATCAAGACATCACTAACAGGTTAAGTAGAATATAATGAATATATAGGCTAATATAGTGCATATATTTAGTGAAAGTTGATTTCTCTAGTAAACTAACCAGCTGTGGACACTGAATGTCTTGCCTGAGGTAAATGCAATGCTACGTGACATTGCTTACAAGCTGTTTTATTGATGTCTTTCCGCCGTTGAAACACTGATTGAGTGATTACACGACATATGATACATTTCAGTAAGTTGTAATGTATCCTCAACATACCTTCAGATGCTAATTCATGTTTATTCTTTGTCTAGGAAGAGATGATCACATTCACTCGAACGCCGTGCTGCCGCTTGAACTGCCCCGTCTATACAGTGATCGGTCACGTCACATTAAAGAGCGTCATAATGGCATTTATTGTTTAATTTCGTGATAAAATGGACTGAATACTTAATATGTTCGTGTGGGAACTCGGATTTGAAGTATGTTCTGCGAGTAAAACAAGCCTACTGTTAACTGTTAAAGATTGCATTCGGTACACATGTGCATCGTACCGGAAGTCCTGTACCAAAACGGTTCGATATGAATACGTGTACCGTTACACCCCTACATTTAAGCTTTAATGCACAGATAAAACATGCATAAATCACATCAAATATGGTCAACGAAAGCTCAAATGTGCTTGCTTGACACGCATTCATCATATTTGATGTGATCTGTTTATGTTCACTGATCAATGTTTTATACATGCATGAAAGCCTAAATGGAATCTGTTCATCATTTAAAGGGATCGTGTCTCTCCAGAAGGCTTGGGTTTAACCACTTGATTCATATGGGTTCGTTTTTATAATGTTTTTATGAACTTTTTTGCACTGTCAACTTTTTTAAGAGATGGACTTTCTATGGAAAAAAAATATTTTTTTTTTTGGAAATAATAAGATTATGCCAAACTGTTAAGGTTTTATTTAATATTATACCAGGACAGTTTTGACAACCCGATCTCACAGCAATTCGTACGTATTTTACGAGGTGGCTAATTTGTACGAATTTGTACGACCTCACTCGTCTGAATACGTACGATTTAGCAAAAATTATCCAATTCAGAAATTGTTCAACACAGAAGAGGTGTACGAAAGTCATTGTATGCATTTATTTATTTATTTTGTATTTTGGAATAAAATAAATAAATAAATAAAATTGAGCCTTGTGTCATTGACCATAAAAATGCTTTAGAAGATTTAAGTTTTAGAAAAGCTCTTGCAGATGCCACTTGGTTTAGTTATTATAGGATTCATACATTTTTAACTGACCAAATACTTTTTGGGGCCACTAAAAGTTGCATAATTTTTACAGTCCCTCTACAGATGAAGGCAAATCTCCCTGTTTGTTTATTTGATACCTGCCACCGGGTTTGTGAACCTGTGCATGTCTAAAGGTGAACAGCTGGATGGCTGTCTTTTTTTTATAGTGCTATAAAACACTTTATGGGATGTAAAAGAGTTTCTCCTTTAGAGATTCCACCTTCAGCCAGCATGAAGTTCCTGATTAACTGTTTTGTATTCATGCACATGCCTGCCAGCATGCATGGGTGTTTGGGTAATCCCAGCTCTCTCTCTCTCTCGCTCTCGCTCTCGCTCTCTCTCTCTCTCTCTCTGTGTTGTCCCGGCTCATTGGAGGCATGCCATAGCAGCATGCTTCCATTTGTCTGGTTTCAGTAAGGGAACTCTCTGAATGAGTGGGCAGATCCCTGGCATAAAAGAGGCTGGAACTACGAGGAGTTGCTCATTCATCATCTCACTCACTCATTCATTCAGAATGGCAACAAATGCCTTCATCCGTGATGTGGAGGACTCTGAGGGATCTGTGGGCAGCCTCCAGCTCAAGCAGCGGGTCTGTTCCTACACGCTCGTCCGCGTCCTTGTGGGTGTCCTGGCGGTTCTCGTGCTGGCGATGACTGGAGGCATTATCTGGATGAAGCTGTCTCAAGTAATCAGGCTAGGTCTTGTTTCATGATTTACCCTTATGTCATTCCAATCAAATATGACTGAATTTATTTTGTGGAACACTAAATAAGATATATTGGAAAATGTCTCAGTATATTTTTGTCTGTCTGAATTTCATTAAAACACTCTTCAAAACATCTTTAGTGTTCAGCAGAAGAAAGAAAATCATACTGGTTTGGAATGAAATGAGGGGCAATAATTAATGACAGAATTTTATTTTCGGGGTGAAATGTATCTTTAAGGCTAAATATAGTAAAACACATAATAAAGAAATGCATGTATTGAAACTAGACTGCTTTTGTTCATAAGAGAAGTTCTGCGAAATCTTCAATGC
This sequence comes from Coreius guichenoti, assembly GCA_039654105.1. NCBI lineage: Eukaryota > Metazoa > Chordata > Actinopteri > Cypriniformes > Gobionidae > Coreius > Coreius guichenoti. Next base: position 13,054,035 of record CM077185.1, on the reverse strand, counting down.
AAATCATGCAACTGCTAAATGATCAATGTACAAGCATTGTTTTAATTCCATTTTATTTATTTATTAAATTCTACAGAATTGCCCAGAGAGGGTTTGGAACGTCATAGTCGCAGGTGAGATAATGTCAATGATTGTCTTATACCATATCGAATTATGTTCTGAATGGATTAGTTAATGTTTCTGTCTCTGTTTCGTATCACAGAAAAACGCATAATCTTCACTGCACCTAGAACAGATGAATATAAGTTCCGTGGCAAGGTCTGTACGAAAGAAACTTCCAGTGGACTCTGCCACAATTCCTTCAGGTTACTACTAAATGGCACCGAACAAGACATCTTGAAATACGATGTCTCTCAAGAGTTTAATCAAAATGTAAACCTTGAGAAAGGATCTGGACTGAAAATAGAGATGAACTGTGAGGACATGGAAATTGATGAGGAAACATCCTCCTTGAACATTTATCAAAAGAACTGCTGACCTCGATGAGAACACATCCAAGCTATTGCCGGTATCCGGCCCAAGGGGATAAACCCTCTCTTTATGTTATAGAGATTTACATACATTTAAATGAACAGACACCTACTATCAATATCAGTGTCAAAAGTTTAGAGGGATCCTGACAAGGCCTACCTATGAAATGTTTGGATTAGCTAAATTTGTTATGCTTCATAATAATTGCAGGGTTTCTCAATGGAATTCAGTAAAGCTTTTGTTTGTTCAAGAGTGTGAGTGTGGTATAGTTACTGTGTACCTCCACTTACACTATATAAATGTATATTTAAATATTATACAAATAAATAATTTAAATCTGTTTTTAGATAATTTTTGATTGTATTTGCGTTATATTATTGTTGGTTTCCTTTTTGTTTAAAATTTGTTAACGAACATAAACAACCGTTTGTATTGACACCTATGGTGTCCACAACTTTCTAGTTACTGTTCTGTAACCATCTGAACCTCTGAAACATGAATGTACTCATTACACACATTATTAAATCATTTGCCTTACTAAACAATGTTAGCTTGCCTCTCCTTGTGCTTTATGAATGATTAATTTAGCATTTTCAACTAAAATCTAGTTATATTAAAGGGATAGTTCACCCAAAAATAAAAATTTTGTCATTACTTACCCTCAAGTTGTTCCAAACCCATATAAGTTTCTTTCTTCTGTTGAACAAAAAAGAAGATATTTTAAAGAATGTTGGTAACCAGACAATTGACGGTAGCCATTGACTTCCAGAAAAAATTAGTATAGAGGTCAATGGCTACAATGTAAACCCTAACGCTCAAAATACTTAATTGGTTTGAGTAGAGCAAACTCAGATTAAACAAATTAGTTCAATCAAATTAACTTGTTTGAGTATTTTGAACTTTCTTTTTCTTTTGAGTTCACAAAACTGACACATTTGAAGTAATCTGAATTGTTTCATTGTTTTGAGTTTTATGAACTTGTTTCTTTTAATTTAGACTAACTTAAATTTAACTGAAACTGGGCTGGGATTTCTCTTTCCCAGTATGCTTTGCCATGACACTCAAAACGGAGAGTAAATGCTAAAATAAGTGTTATAATGTTTTTTTTTTTTTTTTTTGTGCAAGATTAATGCACCATCATGGTGACGAATAGAGCATGATCTTAGTTTGAGAACAGATATGTGATCCTGGACCACGTCATAAGGGTGAAATTGAGATTTATACATAATCTGAAAGCTGAATAAATAAGCTTTCCATTGATGTATGGTTTGTTAGGAAAGGACAATATTTGGCCGAGATACAATTTGAAAATCTGGAATCTGAGGGTGCAAAAAACTCTAAATATTGAGAAAATCGCCTTTAAAGTTGTCCAAATGAAGTCTTTAGCAATGCATATTACTACTAATAATACATTTTTGATATATTTACGGTAGGAAATTTACAAAATATCTTCATGGAACGTGATCTTTACTTAATATCCTAATGATTTTTGGCATAAAAGTAAAATCGATCATTTTGACCCATACAATGTTGGCTATTGCCACAAATATACCCGTGCAACTTATGACTGGTTTTGTGGTCCAGGGCCACACCTATATACACACCATACCTATATTGCTGTACTCATTCAGCAAGTGCTGTGCTAATTCTATCAAAGCACTGTGGTACCAATTAGCAAGGTAGCATTTATTGAATTAGCTAGTTAAATCTAGTCAAGTTTCCACTACTAAAAATATTTAAGTTGATCATTTTAAATGTATGAATTAGTTTACTCAAATATTTGAAGTTAAGAGCAATTAAAATGTATGAGTACAAAATATAAATCTGCAAGTTCTGGTTACTTAAACTTTAAATTTCTTAACTTAAATTTGATGTAACTGATTGCCTAAATTTTTTTGAATTTTGCCAACTTATTCGGGTTTACAGTGTACCGTCAACTGTCTGGTTACCAACATTATTCAAAATATCTTCTTTTTAGTTCAACAGAAGACCCATACATGTTTGGAACAACATGAGGGTAAGTAAATGATGACAATTTTCATTTTTGGGTGAACTATCCCTTTAAAAATCTAAGCAAACTGCGTGTGTAGCTTTAAGAGAGCAGCCATACTTTTGTGTTGTTTGATTCTCTTGATGTTTTTTTATGTTTTTGCTATTAACTAAACATTCAATTGAATCATATAATCATTTATCATATTTCATTTAACCATTTTTAAAGGGGACATCGGATGAAATGTTCACTTTTTTAGCATTTAGTTTTTGCATTTAGTTAAGTTTCTGGCTTGTCTGCCAGCTCAGAAAAGATGAAAAGAAAACACGCAGCCAGTTTGTTATGGACTCTCTGTGTCTGAAACTGTGTCACCCAGCGAGCTGTTTCTACGCAGGTAGCTAGTTATTTGAATAAGACCACCCACGACTGCGGCAGACTTTGCCGTATTAGCATAGACCCCGCCCTGAGCGAGTTGTACAATGTACACTGTCCGCCATTTTCTCCAGGCTGGAGCAGCTGTAGCGAGTAGCATCAAGAATGTCTCGTAAGCAAGTTTTGTTGTTGGATGTAAGAATGAAAATAACAGTCTTTATGTGCCGCTGAAGACGCAGTGGATTAGTTTTATTTTTGAAGGGAATGCGCCCCCATATACCTAGATATGTTTATATCTGCGCAAATTATTTTACACCAGGCTTCTTTGTGAACGAGGGTCAATACAAAAAGACAATACAAAACACAGGTTTTGCTAAAAAGTTGTTACTCGATGGATTAGTACCAACTGTTCCTGATCCAACTTATAGTCTCCAGAGCGATACTGGTCACGGCAGTAATAAAAGGGAGAGCACGCACTTTATTACAGTTTATCTGAGTTGTTTTACGGATGTAAAGTTGACCAGATAATTAAACACCCCCGAAAAGGCATAAGGTCTGTATATATTCGTTTACTGTTAGTTGTAAGTAGTGTTTTGTGTAATTCGCTGTGTATGTTGATGATAATGCAAGGGAGAGAGAGAGTTTATGGATAAGACTTCAATGCGCACTTCTTGTACTGTTTTATTCCACTCTTACAGTGATTTTCTGGAGTAAAAACGAACGCTTCATCTTTTGTGTGATGTATACAATTGTGTGACAATAAACATCATAAAACTCAGTAAAGTTTTGGCCATCATTCGGACAGGATCTGCTAGTACCAATAGTGAATAAAAGCAAGATGACAACATAATTTATAACTGTAATTAAACTAAACTATATCTGTTCTATCTCCATGCAGCATATATTCTGGTACTGACAGTTTCTGACTTTTTTAGAGCGTGAGATTGTTCTGTTTTGTTGCCGGAGCATGACAGAGATTGTAGTAGTGGCTTTGAGCATGAGCTCTTGAAGCTCCACCCTCTGTGCGGGAGCACCAGATCATTTGTATTTAAAGGGAAACACACAAAAACGGCACTTTTTGCTCACCCCCAAAAAGTGGCAATTTTAGCATGCTATAAAAATGATCTGTGGGGTATTTTGAGCTAAAACTTCACATACACACTCCAGGGACATCAGAGACTTATTTTACATCTTGTAAAAGGGGCATCCGATGTCCCCTTTAAACTTATTTCCTTGCTCTTATGATGTGTGGCATCCTGGCTGGGATATTGGAGATGAAGCAAAGTCTCCATTTCAAGGTTTTAACATAATGATATGATGTTGTGATGCAGTAGCTAATTGCATTCATTTTTGTTGTTGTTGTTATAAAAATTGTTGTGCAATTGTTAGACGTATGAAGCCATAATTTCATCTCTTGCTTTCCATACTGTCACAACTTCCTCTTTAAACCTCTTGTTCTCAAAACAAATGTCCGATCTGGTAAAGGGACTAGATGCATTCTTGGCTTTGCTGACGTGTTGGAAGGATCTAACATTGATCTTTCACAACAGAAATAGACTATATTTTCCACTCTTTCATCAGTAGTTAAGAAAGTTACCACATACTGTGATAAATTTAACACTATCCACTCTATAAGAGTGGAATGATAATAATAATAATAATAATAATATAGGTATAGCTATAATGCAAATGAAAAGGGGATACAAGTGAGAAAATATTCTTAAACAGATAGTTCATTCAAAAATAAAAATGTGTTTTCATTTTGTTTTCCCATTTGATACTTTTATGATAGGCCTACTTCTATTGTGTGGTCAAGATATTATTTGTGATTTAATTTTTAAAAATGAAATTAAAATTACATTAAAACCTTAAACTGACATTAAAAAAAAATCTATTGTGTTCCACAGAAGAAATAAAATCATAGGCTACAGGTTTTAAACAACTTGATGGTGAGTAAATGATGACAGAATTTATTCCTTTAATGTCTGCTTTATTGTTTTTGTTATTACTGGAGCTCCACCATTAATATAGTTATTTGTTTCTTTATTTGTATCCTGAGAGAGGAAGAAATTTGAGATTTGTTTTGAAACTCTCGCTGTCTCAGTTACACTAATCCAGACTTAACCTTTGTATTCTAACTGCATCATGACAAGTTTTATGGGTTAGCGTTATAAAACTTCTATGTCTTATGAGAAAGTAGAAAGAGTAGAAAGAGAAAGTCATTTAAACTTTGACTCTTTGTTTTCCTACAGCACAGTATCTGGTGCAATGATTTGGCTCTGTGCATTCAGCGCTAGACAAAATCGTCATGCAGTAGTATGAAATATGCCTCATGCGGATAGTACTATTATACTAAATAGCCAATTGTAAAGCGATGCTTAGAATTGTACAAGAAAAGAAGGAATATAGTGTACTCAATCAAAATAAAACAAAAAAAATGTCATTGTCTTGCTTTCTCTAGTACACGTGGGTGTGACATATCAATGAATTCCTGGCAGATAGTGCAGAGTGACACTATTGCAGGTGATGCAATAACTGTATCTATGTCTGCTTTCGTCATGTTTACTCTTCAGTTTAAAAAAATGTTTCATATTCAAAAAGAAAATGTTATTGCTCAATGGGTTCTTAGAGGATTTCAAAGCTCAGGAGACTTGCAGTTGCAATCAAAATTATTCAACCCCCTTGACATTTTGCTGCCGAGAAAATCGAAAACAATTCAACAAAGGCATCAGTAAACTATTATAGAAAGTTTATTAATACACATTTGAGTGATTCTGAGAAGGTCAAGGTCATGAAAAAACTCACATTTTGTGCAGAATCTTTTGTTCTTTATAACCTCCAATAAACGCTGCCTGTAAGTGCTTAGAAGCTTCTGTCACCTCTCTACTGCAATCTTGGCCCAATTCCTTGCTTGAAAAAGCTTCCAGATCACTGATAATCTTTGGTTTTCAAGTTACCATTGATTTCTTCAAATTCCACCAAATATTTTCAATAGGATTTCAATCTGAAGACTGTACAGGGCACTCTAGAACATTTTACGACTGATCCCTGAACCAAGTAGATTTGGATGTATACTTTGGGATGGCTGTCCTTCAGGAAATTCCATTGATCATCAAGCTTCAGTCGCTGCACCGAAGGCATCACTATCTTTGCCAAAATGGCGTGATACTTCAAAGAATTCATGATGTCATTTCATACAGTCAAGATTTCCACTTCCTGAAACAGCAAAGCACCCCCATAACAAGACTGGACCTTCTTCGTGTTTGACCATGGAGATGGCGTTCGTTCTTCTGCTCATAAGCCTTGCCTTTTTGCACCAGACATACCGCTGATCCATGGGTCCAAAAAGTTCCAGTTTGGTCATATCACTCCATAAAACTTTCTTCCAGAACTCCACAGGTCTTTCCAAATGAATTTGAGCATATTCAAGTCAGCCTTTTATTATCTTCATGGTCAAGAGTGGCATTTGTTCTCTATAGCTTTTGTGAGAGCTCTTTTGATCTGGACATATTTGCTTCTCAACTTTAGCACATGCATGGGCTAAATGTATGTATGTTTAACAGCAAAAACTAATTCAGTTTTGCTATAGAGTTTCCAAAGGCTTAATTGTGTTTTAACACAATTAGCACACAAATAAGTGACTTAAAAACAGCAGCGTTGAATAATTATTACACAGCTGTATTACAAATATGTATATGCCACTAAACTGTCATAGATGCAATTTAAAAAAAACAAACAAAAAACACTATCTTATGAAAATACTACAGTTTCTGGTGGGTTGAATCATTTTGATTGCAACTGTATGTTAGTTAAAGCTTTAACTAACGTTAACTAATGGACCTGAAGTGTTACCAAAGTATTAATAAAAGTATTTTTAAAAAGACAAACAAACAATAAAAGGTCACAAATTCCATTTCATGCCTATTTTAAAAGGTAAAACAAAAGGGTTCTGTGACACACATAATTCACCTTCCCTGAACAACAGCACTGGGACTCTTTAATTCAGCACAGAAACACTTCTACATGTCCTTCATAAAACTGGCTCTCATAGATAATACAACCATTAAAGTTACATGGTTTTATTCACCCCATTGTATTGTATAACTATTTCACAGCTTGTACAGACAAAAGATCATGCATAGTTCATTTGTTTTAGTCACAGCAAGTTATTGGAATGTTTTTCATTGTTATAACAACAATCCAAAGAAGAAATCATCTATACCAGACATTCGCATGCAACATTTACAAATAATCAGAGCACAAGAACATACAGCCTCATGCAAACATAATACAACCCATTAACATTACTCTGGTAGTGAATATCAGGTAATAAAATACAGCTATATGGATCAAAATGATTTTAAATAAATACTTCGGATCATAATTTAAATAATCAATGGCACATATCTGACATTTAATTTTCCGTTCTGATTAATTTGGGAAATTTAGCGGTGTTACGTGCGTCACAGGATGTCCAATTTCCACTCCATGCGAGGCGTTCGTTCACAAAATTAAAAAACAAAATTTATTATCTGCTTTCCTCTGCTGTCCTCCACTGATAATGGTCATATGAACCAGCACACTTTCCATTCCAATGCAAGTTTACTGCAACTGATTTAAAAACGACACAGAGAAGATGTAACTGTCTTCCTGTTTATTCTGCACCCATCTCACTTTAGAAAAAAAAACCTGTCATGTCTGAGCAGCCCTCTACCGCAAGGGTCAGCTGATATCCTGTTAACTCCCTGTCTAGGCCTTGGCCACAGATGTATATATTGCTTTGCTTGAAGCTTGAGCTGATACTTTTTGCAGTCATCCATACTTATTTACATGAAGATGATGCATGTAACAGCCATGTCCATGGGAACACCAACTTTATACCTGATTGGAAATGACAATCATGTAAAGGGGCTTTATCTAACACATTTTGAATGAGTTAAAAAGCTAAACACAACTGAAAACTGTATGTTCTTCTGGTATTTTTAGGAATAACTGTATCTCTTCTACTTTCTGCTTCTTATTTAAGTTAACCTGACGAGTGGAACGAATAGGCTTTAATGTGGGTGGTCATAAGCTAATGTTCTTGTTGTTGTGATGTGGCAAGCATTAAGATTTTTTTTTAAATTTTCAATAGCTTAGTTTCAATAGTTATTTAAATAGCTTCGTTTCACATACTTTTTGCACTGTGGAGAGAGCTTTGATTTCTGTAAGTCATTGTAGTAACCTATTGTCACAATCCCCAGTCACTTCACCATCACCTGTCACCTTCGCACTACATTTCCCAGCATCCCTCCTGGTCCCCAACTGCACTCAGTCAGCCATCACCACACCTGCTATCAGGCAAGCAGTGTAAGCACGTGAAGGTACCTCACGAAACTGATTTCTGACAGACTTCTGAGGCAGTGTAACAGTTTAATGATCTGCAGCAAAATAAAGCGAGCTTTGGTGAGAACTAAAGAAATATTTAATTACTACAGTAGTAATTTCTCACTAGAAATGACATCTGAAGTGGAAAACGTTGGTCAAAGACGTACATTTACACACAAACTGACCAGAAACCACAACTTTCAGACGCCATCTTTCTTTTTCTAGCTCAACTGTCACAGAATGGAAAGCACAGGATTGTGGGATATCAAAGGCAGTGAAGGACACACCTATGCTACCTTCAAAAATCGATCAGATGAAGGTCTCTCAGGAGGCAGGAAGTGAAGCTAACATTCAGAAGTGCCTTGATGCCTTCTTACCTTGTGTGTGTCCTCCGAAGGCAGCATTTTCGTGTTGTGACCGTGGGGGCGGGAACGTGTGCGACACAGACGTGCACTTACTTGACCGTGTAGTGTTTAATTAAGGACGCAGCCTCGGTAGGATGCAGCATTTCGTTTGAGGAGAACCCAGAAACACTCACCTTGCCTACCCTCAGTGTCTGGTTTCGTTTTGCACTACCCTGTTTTTACTTACTTAACAACTTCCCTTTGATATTTACCGTTGGATTATCCTGTTTTCAAGCCATCTTCTGTCTTCATTGTTCCCTGTTGTACCTGCCTGCACCTGCATCAGAAAAGGAATTTTGTTATTCGAGTTAAGTTGTTTGCACTTCTCAGAATTCTGTTACCCGCCTATTGCTTGTGCACCGCTTTACCTACCAATAAACCACTGTTTTGGAAATTACCTTGATGTATCCTCTTTTGTTGCTGACACCTACATAATTTTGTTTTTATTTTTTTAACTCTTTTTACCCCTAAGCGAAGAACGAAAAAGAACTTAGATGTAAGTATATCGGGGCCTTAAGGCTCTATATAGGGTCAAGGACTGGTTAGCATGTTCCAGAAATGGATTTTTCTGTGCAGATCTGGTTATAAGGACTCTTTGCAATTGATCACTGTCCTTCTAATTTGTAACGTGACCAGCTCAGCACAGGATGTCATTAGTCGTGAAAGCAGCGGATTTAGGGGATAGTGGTCACTCATTGAAAACAAACTGAATCCTGTAACTTTTTACTATGCTCTCCTAGTCCTAAAGCTACTTCCCTACCAGCCATTTACACTTCTGCTGCTAACTGTCTGCCTGTCTCCGAAAAGACAAAAATAATAATAATGATTAATGTTAATAACGCCATCATATTACAGTGGTCAAGATATGTAGAAATCCAAATAGTATTTGGACACTTTAGGCCTTTACTTTTCCACTAAAATCTTAAAATAAAACGTTACTTATGCACACAGGGAACCTATTACCACAATTTAATGAAATGCATGGTTGAAATTAAAAATTCTAATTAAAACTTTTAAGTTACAAACATTATTTTGATGAGTTCTGTTGACATAATGTAGACTATTACATTAACTTAATATTGTGTGTAATTTCAACTCAAATTTTTAAGGTGAAACTTAATGAACTTGTCTTGAAAATCAGGCAGTGGATTTCTAGTTCCATGCATGTGTTGCATAGGACTGGAAAAGGAGAATAAATGGGGAGAATATAAGGAGAATAAAATTATTTTATGTGTTTTTAGTGAAGGGAAAGACCTTCAGGTAAGATACAGGATAACAGATCCGATCAAGTCAGTGAGGAGATTCACACTCATGTATCTATGCCAATCTGCCATGATACAACTCCTCCAGCATGTTGTGACATTATGCACCTCAAACAACAGAAAATAGAAAAGCATCATCATTGCATATGTAGTCTTAACAGTAATCCGTTCTGATGCATCAAATGATGAACCTACTCCCATTAATCAATCATCGAGTTAAAACAAGGGTTAAAAAATCCATAAATATACACTCAGTCTGAGTGACTCAGACATAACTGAGTCAGAGCGCTCTGAATGTAGAGCGTGCGTCCACTAAGTGCGCCCGCCACTACACATACGCGCTGTCCCCACAGTGTCACAAGCACAAACCAGCCGGGCAACCAGGTCCCTATTACAGAGCGGCCCGTCAGTATTCCTGATATCAACATGCAGTGACATATCATGTGATACACATCTACATTTTTTCTTATCTGACCACAAGTGTTCACAGGAAAAGTATTTAACGTTTTTGAGCAGGGATCTGTTAAAGCAAAGCAATGCTGCAACAAGTTCTCACCCGTCACATATGGACGCATAGTCGGGACTCCTTTGGCGTCACTTGCATCTGGTTGCCCTTTAGCGTCACTTTTTGACGTGTAGGATACTGCATGTGCGTCTGACGAGAAACCTTAACCTGAGCAGTTAAACTGCCCAATGTTCTTCAGAAAAATCCTCCAAGTCCTGCAAATTCTTGTACTCTCGTATTGCGTAAGTTAGCTTACGCTATGGGAAAAACTCCTTTTCTCGAGAAAATGAAGCCAAAAATGATCCTTATAATTTTATATATGTAAAACGCAGTGGACAGCAGACCCAAGCAGAGCGTACTAGCACGCTGATTGGCTGTGCTGCGGCAACTGCACGAACCTATGGCGAGGCGGCTGAGGTGTGTGAACCAATCGGGTCGCTTCGCGCCCAAAGCACGTCAACTACTGCCTAAATTTGCATGGCTAAGCTATAAAAGCCCATACTATGCCATAGGATTCAGATTTAATCTCCTTCAGCGGACTCACCCTTCGCTGACCTCCGGATTGTGAAGTCACCGCCGTCGACAAGCCTTCAGCGGAACTAGCTCCTGCCCTGCAGCTCTGAGGACGCCGGATTCCTTCTTCTGGACTCCACCTTCAGCCCTTGCTGTTCCAGCTGCGCCATCCGGAGTGTTCGATATCCTTTTATATCCTTACAAACTCACAAAAGAGCTGAGGCGTTGTTTCAAATGCCTCATATATCCTGTCAGAGGCCCTCTCTTCGGCGGGGATCGTCACATTCCTTGCACCGCGTGCTTAGGCCATGACCACGCCGAAGCTGCACTCTCTAAAGGTGGCTGCCCGGAGTGCGACGAAATGACACCCCTGCGGGCTCGACTCGTCAGCTTCAATGAGGACGCCGTTCCCTCCGCTGTCCCTCTTCTCTCGCTCGGGCCGCGCAGAAAGAAGCGCCGCGGACAGAGAATGCCAGAGCAGACGAGCGAGCCCACGCCGGAGCTCTCCCCACGTGTCTCGCTCTCAGAATCCTCTTCGCCGGTCTTATTCATTGACCAGGGCCGTCGAGTCCTCGGACTCAATTGGTCTCATTCCGAGGAACCCACGCAAAACAGCCTGGACGAGTGGTTTCTGCAGAGGCCCGCCCCCTTCTTCCCTGAAAGTTCACGACGAGCTAACGAATAACACCACCCAGCGCCATTTTCAGCTCATCTCAAATCCTCTGCTTCTTCAGCGCTCTCATCACTCTACGGCGTGAAGAGAAAAGGTTATGAGAGTCCTTCCCCCTCTTGAGGAAGCGGTCGCCGCACATCTTTGCCCTCCTCCGCTAGGGGACGGCAGTCAAAAGCGACACACCCATTCCGCCGGCCAAGCTGCTTCGGCTCTACACAAGCTGCCAGTGGTGTCAGCGCTGTCTCCCAGCCAGAATATTTCTTTCTGGGAACAGTCATAGACTCGGTGCGGATGAGAGCGCGGCTTATGTCACAGCGTGCGCTCACTGTCCAACGCTTACCGGCATCGTAAAATGGTGGCCATGCACCATTTTCACTCTTTACGCTTCTCCCAGTCCCCTCTACTCAGGCGGCTGGAGAGATCAACATTGCAGTAAACGAGCCTGTGATGAAGCACGCACGCCTGCACACAAACGCTGTATTAACGGTGACCTTAATAAATTACAAAAAGAGTTTTTCCTCTGTTCTGATTGCAGGCAGTGTGCCCGCTATACAGTATGCACCCCTGCACATAAGCACTTCACACAGCACTGAGTGCTTCACCGAAGCACAGAAGGCATCACAAGCCTTGCGCCATTTTCACTCTCTTTACACTTCTCCCAGTCCCCTCTATTCAGGCGGCTGGAGAGTATAGTATGCACCCCTGCACATAAGCACTGTTAATTCAGCACCATAAAAATCACACAAAAGTCCCGCCGCAGCCGGATTACCACCACAGACTTTCTTTACATTCTCCCAGTCCCCTCTATTCAGGCGGCTGGAGATATAAATATTGCAGTCAACTAGCCTGTTATCAAACACGCACGCCTGCACACAAATGCTGTTTTAACAACGACCCTAATAAAATACAAAGTTTTTCCTCTGTTCTGACTGCAGGCAGTGTGCCCACTATACAGTATACACCCCTGCACATAAGCACTGTTTACACAGATTATCCCCTGTTGAATCGCTCTCCAGCTCGCGCCGAGAGCGCTCTGAATGTAGAGCGCGCGTCCACTAAGTGCGCCCGCCACTACACATACACGCTGTCCCCACAACAAGCACAAACCAGCCGGGCGACCAGGTCCCTATTACAGAGCGGCCCGTCTCCAAACTTAATTTAACCCCTTGCTATGCGGGCTGAGGCCTTGGAGGCCATGCCCGGTATATCAGAATGGGTGTTGAACATAATAATAAAACGAGGTTACTCGCTACAGTTACATGAGTCATGTGCTTCTCACCGAAGTGTCAAAACTGTTAGAAAAAGGAGCTGTGGAAACTGTCCCCTTAGCAAAAAACGAGTCAGGATTTTACAGTCGCTACTTCCTCGTTCCAAAGAAATCCCTAGCACCCCGTACATTTATGAAGTGCATGGATGCAGCCCTTGCCCCCCTGAGACTACGGGGAGTGCGAGTACTGAACTACCTCTACGATTGGCTGGTTATAGCCCAATCAGAGGCGCAGTTTATAACTCACAGGTCCTGGCTCCTCAGCCATCTAGATTGTCTGGGTCTCAGGATCAACACTGCAAGAAAGCGCTGTCTCCCAGCCAGAATATTTATTTTCTGGGAACAGTCATGAACTCGCTACAGATGAGAGTGCGGCTTATGTCACAGTGCGCGCTCACAGGGCCCACGACTGGCCCAGCCGCCCGCTCTATGCATTCCCTCCGGTCACGATGTTACCTCAGGTCATCAGACGGATCAGGGAGAGCAAGTGTGCAGTGCTTTTAATAGCCCCTCTCTGGAAGAACCAATTATGGTTCTCCGAGTTGACTCAGCTGCTAGAAACAGCCCCATGGCCGATACTGCTGAGGAGAGACCTCCTCACGCAGGCGAAGGGGACGATCTGGCATCCCCATCCCGACTTGTGGGCCCTTCATGTATGGCTCATCAAAGGATGCCCGGGAACCTCCCAAAAGGGGTGCTGAATACTATTTCTGAAGCTAGAGCGCCCTCAACCAGGCGGCTTTACGTTCTAAAATGGTCAGTGTTCTCAAACTAGTGTACAGAGCGGAACCTGGACCCACACTCATGTGGAGTGGCAGAAGTGCTCTCCTTTCTTCAAGAGCTTTTGGACGCAGGTCGCTCCCCATCCACGGTCATGTGGCGGCCATAGTAGCGTTTCACGCTCATGTGGCCGGACAGTCACTGGGGAGAAGCGACCTAATTGTGCAGTTCCTCAGAGGAGCTAGGAGGCTGAACCCGCCTCGAACCTCATTGGTTCCTATTTGGGACCTTTCCACGGTCCTAGAGGCCATGAAAGGTGCCCCATTTGAGCCACTTCAGTCTGTAAGCCTGAAGCACCTTTCGCTCAAAACTGCTCTCTTGCTTGCACTAGCGTCAGTCAAGCGAGTTGGCGATTTACATGCGCTCTCGGTGAGCGCTTCCTGTCTTGAATTTGGGCCTAACGACTCCAGAGTTATCCTCAAACCAAGACACGTGTATGTACCCAAAGTGCTCTCCACTCCGTTCAGAGCACAGATCATTTCGCTATCAGCTCTTCCCCCGTCTGAGGACGAAAGAGACGTAAATTTACTCTGTCCCGTCAGGGCTCTTAGAGTTTATTTAGGACGTTCCACCGCATCCAGGCAGTCGGAACAGCTCTTTGTATGCTTTGGCGGTTGCACCAGAGGGTGCGCGATCACGAAGCAAAGATTGTCACGATGGATAGTAGATGCTATCTCGCTGGCTTACGAGTCAAGAGGTCTCTGCTGCCCCACAGGCGTCAGAGCTCATTTCACTAGAGGCATGGCCTCGTCGTGGGCTTAGTTCAGTGGAATACCACTGGAAGATATCTGTGCAGCGGCAGGCTGGGCCTCTCCGTTCACATTGTTAAATTTTATAACTTGGAGGTTCCTGCTTTGCAAGCTAGGGCTCTTTCCATATAAACAAATGTATAACATATTTTCAATAACTATAGGCACGACTCTGTCCGGTCTGGTTTTATCTAAATCCCATAATAGACAAATGTATAACACATTTGCAATAATTATAGGCCCGACTCTGTCCGGTCTAGTTTTTATCTACATGATATGACAGGAATATTCATTCCCTACATATACCCTTATATGAGGCTCACCACTCGTTGGCCTCTTTTTGGGACTCATAACTTTTACTCTTCTATGGGCCTCGGGCTCTCGTCCCAGGCCATAGTATGGGGCGAAGTTTTTTTAAGCACGCACAGCGTTTTAAATTGGGTTCCCATAGCGTAAGCTAACTTACGCAATACGAGAGTACTCTCGAAAGGGAACGATTTAACCTGAATCCTATGGCATAGTATGGGCTTTTATAGCTTAGCCATGCAAATTTAGGCGGTAGTTGACGTGCTTTGGGCGCGAAGCGACCCGATTGGTTCGCACGCCTCAGCTGCCTCGCCATAGGTTCGTGCAGTTGCCGCAGCACAGCCAATCAGCGCGCTAGTACGCTCTGCTTGGGTCTTCTGTGCAGCTACACTGCGTTTTACATATATAAAATTATAAGGATAATTTTTGGCTTCATATTCTCGAGCTAACTTACGCAATACTCGTTCCCTTCTCTCAGGGAACCGAGGTTACGTTAGTAACCGAGACGTTTTCCAGCATCTTTTGCATATTTGAACCCTTTCCAGCAGTGACTATATGATTTTGAGATCCATCTTTTCACACTAAGGACAACTGAGAGACTCATACGCAGCTATTATAAAAGGTTCAAATATTCACTGATGCTCCAGAAGGAAACATGCATTAAGAGCCAGGGGGTGAAAACTTTTGAACAGGATGTGTAAATTTTCCTTATTTTGTTTAAATATTTTTTTTTACATGTTTTTACATGTAATTACGTTTCATGGAAGACAAATTAATTGCTCGCGATGCAGGGGTGTCCTCCTCAGTTCGGAGGGGGGCACAGGGATGTCCATCCTCTAGCGCCGGGCTTGAACTACAGTCACACAATATTTTTCCAAGGTGAAACGATTTATTTGTGTGAGGAACAGACCCTAAAGTGATCTCTGTCTCCATCCGCCGTAAAGCTCATGCTGCATTCATGCCATGAATGCTGCATTCATGCCATGACAACACATGACATTCTATTTAGAGCTATTCATGTCCTCAGTCTCGGAATAATGCTTTTCTATGGCAAATCTATCAATGCCAAAATTTGTCGCTTTTTACAAGTAATGTGAACGCTTTTTACAAGTAGGAATCTTGTAATTACGGTAATTCCGACATGGCATGAATGGACCTACAGATCCTGCGCACGCATTAAAAAATTGCCATCAGAATAAGTTTTACTTCTTTACTTGAGAAATGGCATTGAGAAATTTAATTTAAGTGACTTTGAATGTGGCATAGTTGTTGATACCAGATGGTATTGGGACACCCCTTTCAAATCATTGAATTCAGGTGTTCCAATCATTTACATGGCCAAAGGTGTATAAAATCAAGCACCTAGGCATGCAGACTGCTTCTACAAACATTTGTGAAAGAATGGGTCGCTCTCAGAAGCTCAGTGAATTCAAGCGTGGTACCGTGATAGGTTGCCACCTGTGCAATAAGTCCATTCGTGAAATTTCCTCACTACTAAATATTCCACGGTCAGCTGTTAGTGGTATTATAACAAAGTGGAAGCAATTGGGAATAACAGCAAATCAGCCACGAAGTGATAGGCCACGTAAAAGCACAGAGCAGGGTCAGCACATGCTGAGGCGCACAGTGTGCAGAAGTCGCCAACTTTCTGCAAAGTCAGTACTGTAGCTACAGACCTCCAAACTTTTGTGTGGCCTTCAGATTAGCTCAAGAACAGTGCGTAGAGAGCTTCATGGAATGGGTTTCCATGGCCGAGCAGCTGCATCCAAGCCTTACATCACCAAGTGCAATGCAAAGCGTCGGATGCAGTGGTGTAAAGCACGCCGCCACTGGACTCTAGAGCAGTGGAGACGTGTTCTCTGGAGTGACCAATCACGCTTCTCTGTCTGGCAATCCGATGGACGAGTCTGGGTTTGGCGGTTGCCAGGAAAACGATACTTGTCTGACTGCATTGTGCCAAGTGTAAAGTGGTGGAGGGGGGATTATGGTGTGGGGTTGTTTTTCAGGGGTTGGGCTTGGCCCCTTAGTTCCAGTGAAAGGAACTCTTAATGCTTAAAGACATTTTGGACAATTTCATGCTCCCAACTTTGTGGGAACAGTTTGGGGATGGCCCCTTCCTGTTCCAACATGACTGCGCACCAGTGCACAAAGCAAGGTCCATAAAGACATGGATGAGCAAGTTTGGTGTAGAGGAACTTGACTGGCCTGCACAGAGTCCTGACCTCAACACGATAGAACACCTTTGGGATGAATTAGAGTGGAGACTGCGAGCCAGGCCTTCTCGTCCAACATCAGTGCCTGACCTCACAAATGCGGTTCTAGAAGAATGGTCAAAAATTCCCTTAAACACACTCCTAAACCTTGTGGAAAGCCTTGTTGAAGCTGTTATGGCTGCAAAGGTAAAACTTCATATTAAACCCTACGGATTAAGAATGGGATGTCATTAAATCATGTCAAGGCAGGTGTCCCAAAACTTTTGGCAATATAGTGTATATTACAAGCCACCATGTAGGCATTTACTCATGACCACTATTTTTCTAGGGTCTAATTCATAGCTTTCAATTATTATAAAACCAGGTCAGATATGGCCCAGAATTACTTCTTTCGTTAAAAAAAAATCTGGCAACACTATTTTTACATTGTCCTTGTTACAGGTTACATGTACTTGTATTTGTACATTAATAACAGTAAATTATGCATAGTTACATGTATCAAACCCAATTTCTAACCTTAACCCTATAGTAAGTATATGTTTTTAATTACTCAGTACTTAAACATATTATTACTTTGTATCAAAGACACTTAAAGTGTAACCAAATATCTTGTATCAGTAGAACTGTCAAAGGCGTGCTTGCTATCGGTCTGGCTTGGCCTAAATTCCACCTCATATGGCCCCCACAGTAAACAGGTTTTAAAGGCTTTAAATTATGATGTCATTTCCTGTATCTCATCAAGTGTGGGTTGTTTCTCTGTGTCCTGTTAAAGTTTTTTTTTTCCCTGTGAAAACAAAGGTCAGTGAATACCCTATCCTCCTACTACTAATCAGATAAGGCAAAATCATAAAAAGCTACATTTAATGCTACAGTATGAATAAGATCACTGCCATTTAATGATAAAAGGACTCTATCTGAATCTGAAACGGACATATTTTCTGTAAATTGCATGCCCTTGATGGTTATAGACACCAGAAAAGACCAATGCTTTTCACAAAATGATTGTAATAAAAGCATTAAATTTGAGCCAGTTTTAGAAATGACAGGGATTAAAACGGTTCTCTGCCCACACATGAATTACAGTATTAGTGCTGCACTTTCAGGAACCTTGTTATCAGTCATCAAAATGATAGAATAAAAGACTTTGACAGTCAGTGGT
Source organism: Coreius guichenoti (assembly GCA_039654105.1). Classification (NCBI taxonomy): domain Eukaryota; kingdom Metazoa; phylum Chordata; class Actinopteri; order Cypriniformes; family Gobionidae; genus Coreius; species Coreius guichenoti. The sequence goes on along the minus strand of CM077185.1, from coordinate 13,036,004 downwards.
CATACAGACAAATAACATCGGAGGTTCCTTTATGAGATTATCAGAGCGAGCCAGAGGACACATAATCTATTCACTTGAAGTTTATATAGACTGATAGCAATCTCCCAAAAGCAACATAAAAGTAGTCCATCCGTGCTGTACTTAAAATAACTTTGTGTGCTTAACACCAAAATTTGTTCTCTGATCTCGTCCTAGGCCTAGGGCACAGCTCTCAATTGCACATATTCAAATAATGTGTTGTTATTAGTCATGTGAGGCAAAACGCCTACTTTTACCCACAGAAGAAAGAAAGTTATACAGGTTTGAACAGCACATCTAATGATGACCTAATTGGAAGTATTTCTTCAGAAGACAAAAATCTAAAAGACTAAAATCTTCCTGTACTCCCCTTTCACATGGTGTCCCTCAAAGTTCTGTCCTTGGACCTCTACTCTTCATTTTCTACCTGCTGTCTCTTGGTCATACACTGTAAAATAATATTATAAAAATATTTTCATTTTATATTCTTTGTAAGGTGCCTTAATAATAACACACAGCACTTAAATAATACAATAAACATTAATTTAACACCATAAGATATTACCTACATTTTAATGTTCTTTTCACATTTCAAAAAAAAATTTTCACCGTATATAATATGGGAATTTACCATTAACCAATTAACAGTTTTATCATAGTATTGTTATAGTGTTTTAAGGTTAAAGTTATGATTTGTTATCATAGTCTCCGCTATCACTGGCACTGATACTTGGCATCACTCTCAAATCACCCTCCCATTAATGTTTCCCAAAATAAACCCTACAGATGGACCACATTTTTATTTCCAATAACACAGACTTCAATATTCAAATCAGCAGCCAGAGTCCACTCTATATTCTAAGAGGCTCTCCGTAACATCACCTATATCACTGCCTTAGAAACTCAGCTTAAATTTATTCTCAAATGAATGCTCTTGTTTTCTTTTCACATTTTTGTCTTTGTATACAGTTGTTTTGATTTTACATTTTGTACACTTGATTCAAGATTGTAAAGTGCACTTGAGAATTGGAAAGGCATTATATAAATAAAAAATATTATTTAAATGATTACATAAGATCACCAGGCTCTATCTCTAAACTAAACTATTCTGAAAACATATAAGAGTTTAAATTGTTGTTAGTCAAGTCATTTTTACAAACAAAACAAAATACTACTTTTTTTCTTTTCTTTTGCAGTGTACATAATGAAACAGACATTCAAACAAACTCACTCTCTGTAAAGATCCACACTTGAAAATGATCCCTCTATCTATGGCGCATAGGGGAGGCCCCAATCTTTCACAGGGGGTTGTAGGTGTTGGGAACCAGTTTGTCTTTCCAAAAACGTGTGGGTGTTTTTTTAGCTCAGTGATAACTGATGGTGCCGATGGTGGTGGAAGGGGTTGTTACGCTATCGCTCCCCTCTGAAGCACCGCTCTCGAGCCATGCGGGGATTGGGACTCCCCCATCTGACTCAGTTAAGGCCTGTGGTCCATTTATGTACCTGCACCTGAAACCTGATGAAGCCCAAACATCCTTCAAGAGCCTTATGTGCCTGCAAGTGCTTGCAGAGCTTGCGGAAGGTTTCTGTATTGTTTTACAGTATATTACAGACAGTGTTTTATGTCAGTGTGTGGGTTGGCCCATCACATTTTATAAGCAAGCTCTATAAGTTGCTCTGTTTGTAGATTTAGGTTTAAGTCAGGCAAATGTATTTAGTCAATATGCTAGTCTGTATGCTATTAATTAATATTTCTAGTTTTAGTAGGTTCAGATAACTTTGACATTAAGATGGATAAAGATAGGTATAACTAGGTACACATCGCCCTGAGCACACTTTTTGCATAATTTGATAAAATTAAAATGTGATTGGAAATGATGCACAATAACTTGATTTTACTTTGCTTTCATCAGACATCACAAATCATTTTACATCAAGCTTTTTCTTGACACTTGTCTCTTTAGCAAACAAGTACACAACTTTTGATAAAACTTTTTTAGTGGCAAAACTGTTAATTGTAGTGGAAATGACACCACTGTGGTAACAATTTTTCTCATGCCCAACTGTGGTCCACACACCCAGCCAGCTTTCGCTCGGCCCACATATAGCAATGAATTACGGCCCAGATCTGGATTAAAGACAAGGGCCACACGTGGGCCATAACTGGCCCAAGTCTCAGCCAATTAATAACCTATAACCAGCTCTGAACTTGGCCAGAACAAGTTTTAACATTGGTACTGAATCACAGCTTTAAGTAAACCATTTCAACACCAGACTTTAACCAGAAACCCAAAAACTGAGACACAGCCTTATTTAGCCCAATATGCAATTGCCAACACGGAATCTTAAAATTTGGTACACTCTAAATAAAAATGGTGCTATATAGCACTAAAAGTGGTTCATTGGCTTGTAATCACAGGGGAACCACTTTAAGTGCTATATAGCACCTATCTTTAAAGGGGCTATACAGAACCTTTGTCAAATGGTGCTATGTAGAACCATAAGAGGTACATTCATTCAAAGGCTACAGTCAATCACCATGTCTTATCTTTCTCTCATCCTCCAATTGTATTCCTCCTTCCACATTATTTAAACTACAACTGACAGCTCTCAGTATCCAAACTGTCTTGTTGCATCCCACCACCACCCCATTGTCCTCCTTAGATTTTAGATCTGTTACTCCACTCTCATATGTTTGCCATGAATGGGAATTTACAACCATGGCAAAAGCTGTTTCGAATCACTTTTATGCTTTTCTGAGGTCAAAAAGTGTCATGTGGGGGCCTTGGGGGCAAAACGTTTGAGAACCACGTTATCTTCAGGAAATACACTGTATTTTATTGATGTTTTAATCCTTTCCCCAACTAAACTAAGAGACTAAGGGAGAGTTAGAGAACCTTTAAAGAACTATTCAGGGGCTGAACGGGTTCTTTATGTGGCAGTGGTGCTATATAGCACCTTAACCACCCCAAAGAACAGCTGAAGAACTGCTGAAGAACCACACTGTGCTTAACAGGTTCTTTATACGGTAGCGGTGCTATAGGACCTCAACCACCCCAAAGAACCACTGAAGAACCGCTGAAGAACCAATTTTTTGTGTGTGTATTGTTATATTGTATATTTCTCTTATTTGTCATTATTCATTTTGTGTAATATAAATTATTCTGAAATATTTTACCAGATGAGAAGTTTATCTATGTATCATATTTTACTCTTTTAATTCCTTTTATAACTGTATCATCTTTGTATCTCTTTTAATTCCTTTTATAAATGTTTTAATTTTCCTTACTTTAATTTTGTGATTATTTTAATTCCCTTTTCTGTGTAAAGCACTTTGAATTACCATAGTGTATGAAATGTGCTATATAAATAAACTTGCCTTGCCTTGCCTAATAATAATATTTGAAACTCAGCCATAAAATCCACAAATCATGTTCAGTGGGGAGAACAAGTATTTGATACACTGCCGATTTTGCAGGTTTGCCCACTTACAAAGCATGTAGAAGTCTGTAATTTTATCATAGGTACACTTCAACTGTGAGAGACGGAATCTAAAACAAAAATCCAGAAAATCACATTGTATGATTTTTAAGTAATTAATTTGCATTTTATTGCATGACATAAGTATTTGATACATCAGAAAAGCAGAACTTAATATTTGGTACAGAAACCTTTGTTTGCAATTACAGAGATCATACGTTTCCTGTAGTTCTTGACCAGGTTTGCACACACTGCAGCAGGGATTTTGGCCCACTCCTCCATATAGACCTTCTCCAGATCCTTCAGGTTTCGGGGCTGTCGCTGGGCAATACGGACTTTCAGCTCCCTCCAAAGATTTTCTATTGGGTTCAGGTCTGGAGACTGGCTAGGCCACTCCAGGACCTTGAGATGCTTCTTACGGAGCCACTCCTTAGTTGCCCTGGCTGTGTGTTTCGGGTCGTTGTCATGCTGGAAGACCCAGCCACGACCCATCTTCAATGGTCTTACTGAGGGAAGGAGGTTGTTGGCCAAGATCTCGCGATACATGGCCTCATCCATCCTCCCCTCAGTACGGTGCAGTCGTCCTGTCCCCTTTGCAGAAAAGCATCCCCAAAGAATGATGTTTCCACCTCCATGCTTCACGGTTGGGATGGTGTTCTTGGGGTTGTACTCATCCTTCTTCTTCCTCCAAACACGGCGAGTGGAGTTTAGACCAAAAAGCTCTATTTTTGTCTCATCAGACCACATGACCTTCTCCCATTCCTCCTCTGGATCATCCAGATGGTCATTGGCAAACTTCAGATGGGCCTGGACATGCGCTGGCTTGAGCAGGGGGACCTTGCATGCGCTGCAGGATTTTAATCCATGACGGCGTAGTGTGTTACTAATGGTTTTCTTTGAGACTGTGGTCCCAGCTCTCTTCAGGTCATTGACCAGGTCCTGCCGTGTAGTTCTGGGCTGATCCCTCACCTTCCTCATGATCATTGATGCCCCACAAGGTGAGATCTTGCGTGGTGCCCCAGACCGAGGGATATTGACCGTCATCTTGAACTTCTTCCATTTTCTAATAATTGCGCCAACAGTTGTTGCCTTCTCACCAAGCTGCTTGCCTATTGTCCTGTAGCCCATCCCAGCCTTGTGCATGTCTAGAATTTTATCCCTGATGTCCTTACACAGCTCTCTGGTCTTGGCCATTGTGGAGAGGTTGGAGTCTGTTTGATTGAGTGTGTGGACAGGTGTCTTTTATACAGGTAACGAGTTCAAACAGGTGCAGTTAATACAAGTAATTAGTGGAGAACAGGAGGGCTTCTTAAAGAAAAACTAACAGGTCTGTGAGAGCCGGAATTCTTACTGGTTGGTAGGTGATCAAATACTTATGTCATGCAATAAAATGCAAATTAATTATTTAAAAATCATACAATGTGATTTTCTGGATTTTTTTAGATTCCGTCTCTCACAGTTGAAGAGTACCTATGATAAAAATTTCAGACTTCTACATGCTTTGTAAGTGGGCAAAACTGCAAAATCGGCAAAATGACAACATGGCGAATGTAGTTCGTCCAAATTACATTCATACTATATTGAATGTACTTTTTTAGTACATTACTTACCTACTCAAGATAGTATGCAATTTCGGACACAGCCAATGAGCACTGATATTACTGACGTAAAACTTTTGTCATAACAGCCCTTGAGGTGGCAAATTTGTAATTTTTAGCAAGTGCGGGATGAATATCGTTGAATAAATTTAGGTCTGTTTCTTACGCAAAGCAATCACATGGATTCCGAAGATTTGGATTACAGCACACAAATAAAATGTTATGATCAATGTTTGAGCCACAGCATATTCATAAAATTCCTTACATGTCCCACAACAAACAAAATAAATACTGCATAACAATTAATGGTTAAATGATTACAGAAATGTTATTCATTTTGAGATTTTTTAGTCTTTGAGATCTTTGAATGAAATGTTATAATTAGTAAATCAGTCATCTGCCTTAAACTGCACTCAATTATTCTATTTAATTATGCATTTAATTATCAATTATTCTCAGCACATTTGCTAAAATGTCTCTTTCTAACAAGAAATAATCTTGGCATCCTTTAAAAAAATTATTTAAATTTAAAATGTGGCCCTGGTGACAAGCCTAATCTGGGCCCACGCACCTCCCACCAACAATCGGCCCTCATGTTATTTGCCATCATCCATGCTGTGCCGTCATTGCCACACACGGCCCAGCTTTGGCTGACAGGACGCATGCCGCTGCCGACAGGCCGACAGGAGGCCAGCAGTGCCAGCTTAACCCTTAAACGCATACCTTGGGACTTTAGTGACCCGGGACGTTATTCACTACCCTCCTCCTCATTCATTTTTTAAAGTTAGACATCAACCTTCTTAGTATTCCTCAATCAATTCATTATAAACAATATAACAAGAAAAAAATTAATTGTATAGGGTCGCTAATGACCCGAGGTGTGTAACAGTGTAAGTATATTTTTTTGCGCAACAATAATTGAATCTTTGATGACTGAATAAGTGCAATTCACCTTTATTCCACAAGGTGGAAGTGTCTGATACACAATGATGAAGTGACGTTTCACTCATAGTTACTGCAGGAATAAAACAAAAAAATAGTAAGTATCATCAGCAAAACTTTAAATGGCTCAGCGATTTACAAATATTGATTATGAAGAAGCTTTGAGAATATGTTTGAGATGGTGAATATGAGCCAGATGCTGAATGTACTGGGAAATGAGCTCTGACGAGGGCAAGTGATGATGGTATAAAACATCTGCTCAAACTGAACCCTTCCAAGCTCCAAAAGGTAATAAAATATGCTTAATTTTATTCTTCTGTAATTGTTACTCTAATATCAGGAGAGTTTTATATTATCGACAGGTAGAGATCCATCCGTATTAGATATAGATCCGGGTCACTAAAGACCCGAATATGTAATAATTATTGGTGAAACATTCATGCATTTAAGGGTTCAGGCAACATTTGGTCCAAGACTTTTTATAAAAAATTAAAGACATGATCAAAAGAAAAAAGCTGTTTTTTTTTGTTTTTTTTTTAAATAAGGCCCTGATACATAAAAGTGCCTGAAGTTAAAACACTGGTGATACATGATATACATAGCTATTAAAAAATTATCTTCTTATTCTGCTTGAAGCAGCTTACAGTTGATCTGTCACTAAGCGCTTTACATATTTATAGCAACAAAATTAGTAATTGCAGCAGTAAGGCGAAAGAAAACAACTTTTTACTGGAGGGAATTTACATCTGAATCAAAAAATAGGGATACTCTGTTTTATGTTCTTCCCAGTTTTCATTTATCTGTTTTTGTCTGTAGCTGTTAAACCTGCTGCTAGTGCTATTTTTTTTTTCCAGACGGTTTCCTGTAAACTTTCTAAAGATGTTTAAGTCTGGTAAATGTTTGTGTTTGGTAAATAACAGTTCTCTCCCCCCGTTTCCCTGCACATGTATGCATGAGAGATCGAAGCTGGCCTTGTGGCATCTCCCTCCCGCGGCACAGTCATTTGAAGAGCTCTTAAATATCAGAGCCCATCGCAGATGACATCATAGATAACCTTCAGGGGACTTCACTGACATTCGAGATTGGCCAGGGTGAGCATTCTCAAAGAAAAAAAAAAAAACAGGAAGGATACGTTTCAAGAGCAGATGAAGTCATGTCTGTTCAGACTTCAAATAATAGCCAACTTTCACTCATGAAACATCTAATAACAAAATCCTTTCCGTACAAAACAGGCTTTGTTTGTTTCTATGTTTACAGGAAAAGCATGTAGTTCAAAACTATTAAATCCAGGTATTGTTGTAGCCTGTCATGATGAACAAATACAATACCCTTTGGGTATGATGATTTGGTAACCAGATGATTTGGTAACTGAACATGTGTCACAACAACTAGACCCGGCGCTAGACACAAATTCACGGACGGGCATTACATTTTTTCGAGGGGATCAACAAATGAGATCAACTTCATTGCATAATAACATTAATTATGAATTAAATGGACAAAAAAGAATTAATGTACCACTCCATTGATGCGATAGGGGACAGTGGGAACGGTTGCAACACTTTTTGCATTTTCTTCAGTTTCTCAGAGACTGTTTTTATTGGAAAGCCAAAATTTTAATACATTAAACCCAAATCTGTCAGCTACCCACCCACACCGATGTAACATGCGTACATATGGTAATATACATACAATTTATACTTGAATAGACAAAGTCAAATGTTGCAACTGACCCCATAAGAGGAGACGGTTGCAACATTCATTAAAATGTAATAAAAATAATTTCTTTAACATCACTTTGCAATTTCTTTATTTTATTTGTACACAGACAAAAATTTTAACTACAAAATATTCTTTAATCAAAATCAAGACACTAAAATAGTTTTGTGTACTTCTTTGAAGTGTGTGTGTGTGTGTGTGTGTGTGTGTACTGAAAACAGAACAGATAAAATGTAGGCTACATTGTGGCCTAGTCTGACAGTATTTACTTAAAAATTGGGATATACCTGGCTATTGAAAGATGTAATTAGTAGTTAGTAATCAATTACTTTTTAGAGTAACTTACACAATACTGGTTATATAGCTTATACATTAATGTTGTCATAGGGGACAGTTGTACACTGACGGCCATGATAAAACTTGCTATGCTAGCTTGACACAACAGCCTTGACACATGGTAGCTATGTCTTTTAGAAGCTAAGAAAACACTGATTAAAATTATGTAACTTTATAATGCTTCACGCAAACAGTTTAGACAGTATGACAAAACTCTGAGCATGAAAAAAAATTACTTTCAAATTACCATTCAGAAGGAATGGTCACATGTGGCTACTTTCTTCCAGAGAGGGGCTAAATGAGCTTATCTATGAGTATCATCACTCTAGCTCATTCCTGATTGAAGGAATAAGCAATGTTGCAACTGCCCTATGTTGCAACCGTCCCCACTCTCCCCTACAACAGAGGAGCCATAAAGCATTGGACCTATAGCTTACTATAGTTACTGAAGCAGTCTAAACACACAGGGCTTGACATTAACGCTTGTCCGCTTGTCTGAGACAAGTGGATTTTTAAAGGGGCAAGTGAAAGAGAATTTTACTTGCCCGACTGAACAGCCTAGGCTGATTAAAACGGCAATAACAAAAAATTGACGCTCGCGCTGCCTCTCGAGGAGAAATGGAAACAAATGAGCGCAGCTCAGTATAAACTCAGTAACATACTGGGGTAAAAATCCAAAATGTGTTTTTATATTTATAACACACGATACAGAACGCAACATCACACGACCAAAAGTGCTGAATACTATCACGATTGAAAACGTGACACTGATTTCTATGACAGTTCAAGTAATTAATATTAGGTCACTTACATATTAGACGCAATATTGACTGTTTTTGTTGTATTTTAGCAGCGACAATAGTTCCAACCACAGCGCATCTCACAGCGAAACTCAAACATTTCCGCGCTCACTATCGACAAACCAATCGAATCCGTTTAATTTAAAAAAAAAAAAAAAAAATCAGACCAAACACTTTTTTTATTTTTTATTCAGGAATTATGTATATACAAAACCATAACTTTTGACAACAGTAACCTATTGATAAAAAAAATATTGTGCAAACAAGCAAGGACTGGTGGTTGGTGGACCATGACGTAGAGTTGGTGAAGGGAGACAGGCTCGTCCAGTGACTCCCCATGCCCGCCCATGGCACCAAGTGTGATAAATATATACAGTTTCATTAAAGTTTCATCCACTTGTTTCGACAGGAATATTCACCTATCTATCAGTCATCTCTGATATGTAGTAGGGTAAGGTGGGTGAAGATGATCTCTTTAAAGGTGCTATAGAATGAAACTTTCACTTTTGTAGCTTTTTTTGCATTTAGTTAGGTTTCTGCTGTGTCTGCCAGCTCAGAAAAGCTGAAAAGAAAACATGCAGCCAGTTTGTTATAAACAGACACAAACTTATATATTCAACATAATAAAATGTCAGAGATCATTTTCCAAAGACACAAAATTATCGGTTAACCTCAGTTATTAATAGCAGAACAAAATAACTGAAGAGAAGACCTTAAACAACAGTACAGCTGCAGGAACATGAAACAACATGAAATGATGATGATCAGCCTGATCAGCAGAATTTGTAACAGCTTGTATGGGTGTAGGCTAGTTTATCTCTGTCAGGGAACAACACGTTGAACCAGTTCTATATTTTCCATAAACCTTTAGAAATACATATTTATTGCGTCACAAACGTCAAGAATAGCTGATCACAAGGTTTAGATGTGTGCCTCGGTAAACTTGTACTTGAGAGCAGATCGCCACAAGAAAAGGAGAAAAGTTTAGACAAAAGGTTTGGAATAGAGCCAATGTTGCATAACAGTTGTTTTCAAATTAAATTTAGGCCTAGGACTGTTATTAAGATTCCATTACATTTACAGTTTTAAAAATATCTAGGGATGCACCGATCATCCTATTCAGATTCAGTTTTTAAGAAAATTGGCCGATTCTGATGTCTGTTGCCGATTTTTTTTCTTTGTTTAACTGACCTTAAATATCTAGCCATTTGAAATTAGAGGCAACCACTGAATTTAATCATGATTCAAACAAAGATGCTACACACATGTAGCATGAGCAGCTGTTTTTGATTTAATTTGATTGTACAATTTCAAGATTTAAAGCAAAAACAGAATGGTCTGACTTTAGCTTTGTGAAATTATGCTACGTAAAACACCTGCACAAAACAAAAACAGCAGACGGGAGAAGCGTCTCACTGCAGCCTGCGGTGGACATCCAACCCGGCCCACATCCAAGTGTGACGTCAGAAGCCACGCCCATGCCCAAATACTTCAAACCAGTTCAGCTGAAACTCCACCCTGCAGCCGATTCTTAAGATTTTATTGGTCATGTCATCTTTATCCGCCATCCATTCCTCCAACCGCCAGAGGGAGCCATCGCCTGAGTACTGAACACTTCCGGTTCTTCTCGTGTCACTATATATTATTTGTGCATCATTTCGCGAAGTATTGCCAGTTTACCCTGTCTTTACAGAGCATTTCTGATTCCTTGTTTGTTTGCCACGTTAATGTTTCTCTGCCTGTTCTTGACCACAGTTTTTGGATTACGGACTTGGATTAGTTTGTTGTTTGGACTGCCGCTACTGTTATCAACCCTGTGTACGTTTTTTGACCACGCTTCCTGTCTTGACCCATACCTTGTTGATGCTACTGGGCTTAATAAAACACAGCATATGGATATATATACTCAACCGAGTCAGTCTTTGTTACACAATCACAGTGCAGATTGCCTACACCAAACACTGATCCCTAAACCTACCCGTCACTGTAACCTTAATTAATGAAATTAGCTGCAGGACGGGACATCTAGTGAAGTGGTTTGAGGGGAAAAAATTGCATTCCTCATTAACTTTGAAACACGAAGAAGCATTAAGAAGACTTAACCCTCACACCTAATTCTTTTTCATTTACTTCTTATATTTCTCTTTTTATGACAGACCGCACTGAAGCCCACTCAAAACCTACCCTTACGCCTAAAAACCCTTTCAATCGGAAACCTACATACAGTACAACAAATTAGGTTTCTGGGGCGAAATGGGGATGGGGAGTCACAAGGTGACGTTTTGGATGTGGACGGGGTTGGATGTCCACCGCAAGGATGCAGTGAGCCCTACATGGCAGACGGACTGAATGAAAATGTAAATTCATTCTCCGACAGTGATAAAGCATTTCCTTGGTTACCGCTGTATACAAAGCAGCGCTGCCCTTATAAATACTACTTTATACGGAGGTAAGAGGAAAAGAACAAATACCATAAAAAAATTTCTGAAGACAGTCAGTTCCCTTCAGTGATACATTCATATAAACCGCACCCTCAATTCAATATTTATATTTTTATTCCTATACACCACCTTCCTAATATTGTGTTGGTCCCCCTTTTGCTGCCAAACAGCCCTGACCCGTCGAGGCATGGACTCCCTGAAGGTGTGCTGTGGTATCTGGCACCAAGATGTTAGCAGCAGATCCTTTAAGTCCTGTAAGTTGCGAGGTGGGGCCTCCATGGATCTGACTTGTTTATTCAGCACATCCCACAGATGCTCGATTGAATGGAGATCCGGGGAATTTGGAGGCCAAGTCAACACCTCAAACTCGTTGTTGTGCTCCTCAAACCATTCCTGAACCATTTTTTGCTTTGTGGCAGGGCGCATTATCCTGCTGAAATAGGCCACAGCCACCAGGGAATACCGTTTCCATGGGTACCCTGACTGGTCTAAGGCTATGCAGCCCCATACGCAACAAACTGCGATGCACTGTGTATTTACTACGCACTGATCCATCCTCTTTGTTTTGGTGATCGATTGCTCCTGACTACCTCCTGTCTGCCTCGCTGCTGAGTGTTTGCGTCTGTAGTTCCATACAGCTTTGCTTCTGAATCTCTATTTGATATCATTCCTTGTGGTTTATACTGCTAAATATAACTTACTCATCACCATATATTGTCTAATATTGCCTATCACATTAAATCTGACATCGCTAGCTTTTAATCTAAATCACTATCACAACGCATTAGCATTTCGCTAGCCTGTTAGCCTGCCATCCGTGCATCCGTGTCTCCTGTTTTCTCTCGCGCGCCTTTTACGAGTCCATCAAACAACTCGGGTGATTTGGATTAGTCAACAAACATGGTAAGCCATGTCATCTTCTCCTGTTATTGTCACTTGCACTGCCTGTCACGTTTAGTATAACCTTCTCTGTCAGCAACGAGGGCTTCACATGTGATAAATGCAGGGAGATAGTCAGGCTGACTGAGAAGATTTCAGAATTAGAGACACGCAACCAAACTTTATTTGAGAATAGTAAGAATGCAAGGGCTTTATACACTGCTTTGGATGCGACTAGCTTAGTGAACTCTGTACATTGTTCGGTTCCGGCAGTAGAGCTCGAGCAGCTATGCAGTTTGTTCTGGCCCTCCTCCCCAGCGAAGTGATGAGATACTTAGCAGACTATCATCACTCAATGGCTGGTTGTCTAAGTGGTGTCCGCAGAATAACATAGGGTTCATAGACAGTTGGAAAAGCTTTTGGGGCAGACCTGCCCTGTTAAAAAGAGATGGTATTCATCCCTCCTGGGGTGGTGCCGCTCTTTTCTCTAGTAATATGGCACATAGTTGAACCTTGACTAACTGGGGCCCAGGTCAGGAAGCAGACGGACTGGCTTAACCGACCGTCTGCTAGCTGTCTCAGAAGTCAGATAAATCCCAACACATAGAGACTCTTTCACCGAGATATTATCACATAGAGACTGTGTCTGTTCCTCGAATTATTAAATACAAAAAACTCTCGAACCCATTTAAGGGTAAAAATTTTATTGATGTTCAACAAATAAAAAACAGATATAATACAGATGAACAAATGATAAAGCTCAGGTTGCTGAATATTCGATCCCTTTCCTCAAAAGCGCTTATTGTTAATGATATGATTACAGATCATAAACTAGATGTGCTGTGTTTGACAGAAACCTGGCTAAAACCTGACGATTACATTACTTTAAATGAGTCCACCCCCCAAGGTTATTGTTATAAACACGAGCCGTGTCGGAAAGGAAAAGGGGGAGGTGTTACTGTAATTTATAATAATATCTTCAGTATTACTCAGAAGTCTAGTTTCAAATATAATTCTTTTGAAGTTTCAGGGCTTTACGTAACGTTATGTAGTGTAAATGATAAATCCCGTTTGACTTTAGACACAGTTGCTCCTCTGGGCTTAAAGAAGATTAAAGAAAATAGTCCAATGCCATGGTACAACGAGCACACTTGGGCCCTTAAAACAGCAGCCACAAAAATGGAGCGCAGCTGGAAGAAAACAAAACTGGAGGTTTTTCGCATTTCAAGAAAAGAGAGCATGATTGCATACAGAAAGGCCGTAAAAACTGCTAGATCTGCTTATTTTTCTCTTAGAAGAAAACAAACACAACCCTAGGTATTTATTTGATACAGTGGCTAAATTAACAAGAAATAAAGCTTCAACTTCTGACGTTTGCAAACAGCACAGCTGTAATGACTTTATGACTTTACGTGCAAGATTGATAATATTAGGAAGCAAATTATAACTATACAACCATCTACTACAGTATCGCATCAGAGAGTGCATTGTAGTGTCACTGAGAAAAAAAGTTCCATTCATTCACTGCTATAGGAGAGGAAGAATTGGCTAAACTCATTAAATCATCTAAATCAACAACATGTATGACTAAGCTACTGAAAGAGATGCTACCAGAGGTCATAGATCCACTTCTTAATATCATTAATTCATCTTTGTCATTAGGATATGTACCGAAAACTTTTAAGTTGGCTATTATTAAACCACTTATTAAAAAACCCGCAAATTGATCCTACAGAATTAGTCAATTACAGGCCAATCTCAAATCTACCCTTTCTGTCAAAAATACTAGAAAAGGCAGTGTCTTCACGACTATGCTCCTTTTTTTAGAAAGAAATGATATCTGTGAGGATTTCCAGTCAGGATTTAGACCGTATCATAGTAATGAGACTGCTCTCATTAGAGTTACAAATTATTTTCTCTTATCATCCGATCATGGTTGTATCTTGCTATTAGTGTTACTCAATCTTAGCGCTGCATTCGTTGATCACAAGTTCAGTATGGAGTACCGCAAGGCTCAGTGCTAGGACCGTTGCTTTTCACCCTGTACATGCTACCCTTGGGAGATATTATTAGGAAGCATGGCGTTAGTTTTCATTGTTTTGCTGATGACACTCAGCTCTATATTTCTTTGCGCCCTGACCAAACTTACCAATTCACAAGATTGATGGAATGCATAGCTGATATAAAAAATTGAAAAATAAAAAACTTAATTCAGAAAAAACAGAATTTTTAATTATTGGACAAAAAACCTCTGCACGTAGTAACCTAGAATACTGTCTAACACTTGATGGCTGCTCTGTCAAGTCCTCGTCGTCAGTTAGGAACCTGGGTGTGCTCTTTGATACCAATCTTTCTTTTGAAAGCCACGTTTCTAGCATCTGTAAAACTGCATTTTTCCATCTTAAAAATATATCTAAATTACGGCACATGCTTTCAATGCAAAATGCTGAACAGTTAGTTCATGCGTTCATGACCTCAAGGCTAGATTATTGTAATGCTCTACTGGGTGGTTGCCCTGCTTGCTTAATAAATAAACTGCAGCTGGTCCAAAACGCAGCAGCTAGAGTTCTTACTAGAACCAGGAAGTATGACCATATTAGCCCAGTTCTGTCAACACTGCATTGGCTCCCTATTAAACATCGTATACATTTTAAAATCTTTCTTATTACTCACAAAGCACTAAATGGTTTAGCTCCCCAGTACTTGAGCGAGCTCTTAACGCATTATACTCCATTACGTCTATTGCGGTCTCAAAATTCTGGCCAGTTGATAATACCTACAATATCAAAATCAACTGCCGGTGGTCAATCCTTTTCCTATTTAGCACCTAAACTTTGGAACAGTCTTCCTAGCATTGTTCGGGAAGCACACACAATCTGTCAGTTTAAATCTATACTAAAAACACATCTCTTTACTATGGCATACACATAGAACATTATCAATTTCTATTATTTATATCAGTTAATTGATTGTTAGGCTGGATTAACTAGGTCTGCCGCAGAGATAGGCATAAATACATGGAAATGTATTTAAAATACAAATACAAAATACTGTGTGGAAAAATGTATTTAAATACAAATACAAAATACTGTGTGGAAAAATGTATTTTTACAGTAAATACAGTATTTTGTATTTTGAAAATACACAAAATACATGTGAAATTGGCGATTCAGTGCAGGTATCTCTATTAGGCTGAAATCTATCTGGGCCTATTCTGAATGCCAAAAAGCATTTAGATGTATGCAACTGCTTAGAAACTTTTGTTTTCATTTTATATACCTCTTCCCTTCTAACTTTTATTATGTTTTATCACCATCATTACTTCGAGCTCAGTAACAAGAACTCAATAACACAAAGTCAATTATATTTTAAATAACTGATGGTGTACTCTTCCGATTTAGAAAAAGTTCAATCGATTCACAATTTATATCATCGCTACGAATCTACGATATGTATATGATATCACCCATCCCTAACATGCAGTAACGTTAATGCTACTTTAATCAACAAGTAGAATTGACCATGACATCCTCACCTTATTCCAGAAAAGTTGCCGATCCAAGGCTGGGTTGTACAGCTGCGGCTCACGTGCATGAATGTTGGGGTTGGGGGGAGGGGCGTGTCTGGTCTGAACTAGTTGATGCATGAAAACAGCACCCTGATAAAGAGGTTGACTGGCTCAAAGTATTTTGAGTATTTTGAAAATACAAAAATACTCATCTTAAATGTATTTAAATACAAATTACATTTGATTTTTTCCAAAGGCTTTAAAATACAAAATACAAAATAGTATTTTGTATTTCAAATACGTATTATAAATACATGTATCTGAAATACTGCCCATCCCTGGTCTGCCGGAACCGGGAACACTTCCCATAACACCTGATGTACTTGTCTCGTTACATCATAAAAAGAATGGCATCTACGCTAATGTTAGTCTCTCTGTTTATCCCGAGGTTTACTGTAGTCTGCTGGATCCAGATCAGATGGTGGACCTGCGCCTAAACATGACCACAACGCAGCCCTGAAATGTCAGCAGAGACCATGTCAACTAGACTCTCCCCTGTGAAGGCCTCCTTCCCTTCCCCTCTGTACAGATAAAAACACATATGCACACATACATATTCAAACGCGCTTGCCTATAGGCTGAACATGTAATGCTTGCGTACTTGTCGTCGCCGTTTTCACGGACTCGCCTTTTTTGGGGTTTGCGCGGGGATGATGATGGTATAGTTTCAAAACTATTTCAAACCTACTTCATGGTTTGCGTTCTCGGGCCACCAAGTGCTGTTGCCGTGCGGATGGGGTCCGGAACGCATTGGGGGTTTTCTGTTTTAGTTGAGGATGATGTTGTTTAAGTGGCGCCAAATTAAATAACTAATCAGTTTTTACAACAGAAATGAATCAATCAAAAACTTACTTTAGATTTTCATCTAAAACAAAATTAATTTCCTGTTATAACTGTAAAGCTGCTTTGAAGCAATCTGTGTTGTAAAAAGCGTTATATAAATGAAGGTGACTTGACTTGACTATTCTGACACCTCTCAACTTCTTGAGCAATTTGAGCTACAGTAGCTTGTCTGTTTGATCGGACCACATGGGCCAGCCTTCGCTCCCACATGCATCAATGAGCCTTGGCCGCCCATGACCCTGTCGCCAGTTCACCACTGTTCCTTCCTTGGACCACTTTTGATAGATACTGACCACTGCAGACCGGGAACACCCCACAAGAGCTGCAGTTTTGGAGATGCTCTCACCCAGTTGTCTAGCCATCACAATTTGGCCCTTGTCAAACTCGCTCAAATCCTTACGTTTCTAATCCTAACATTTATAACAGGCCAGTTTACAGTGACAGGATGCGTGTAAATATGTGCCAGGGCATCCGTTAAAGACGCAATTTTATGACGTGATAGTAAGTCCCAAAGCTTGTCTACTCTTTTAATACACACTCAAAAGTATGTACTTTTTCTTCACAAAAATAGTATATACTTTTAGGGCATAGTATAAGTACTCGAATTGGGATGCAGCATAAGTATTAGTTCAGGGGTGTGCACACTTATGCACTTAGTTACTCTCTGTCACTTTGGTTTTCAGTGGCATTGCATAGGTTCTAATTTTCACATTGATCGTGCAAAAGTTCTGATATGATTTATCTTAAATTTTTTCACAAAAACCAGTTGTTTTAACAGAGGTGTGATGGCTTTTTTGATTCTCCGTATAAACAGGTTTTTTTGATAAGTGATGTTGCTGACAGAGGTTCTTCAACTAATTCATAATGAAATTATCACCCGACAGAGTGGCTTATGATGCTGCAAAATGCACCTGCCAAACAGAACATTTAACCTGCACTTGGCAGGAAATATTTACTAATGTAGTAAGTATTTACTAATGTAGTAGCCTATATTTTTGCCATATAAAGATACGGCTGAAATTTAGTAAGAAAAATTATTTGTTCCAAGTCTCGCTCATCATGTGAGTGCAAAAACTAAGGTCTAACAACACAAAGCAATCATTAGTGATTTATGGTTATAACTGTCATGCAGCGGCTGTGACTTCACTCGCAGTAGCAGTAGCTACTAAATAAGCTTTATGTTGCAGCATTGGCCGGTATTCTTAGTTGTTGGTGTGAGTATAAAATCATAACTTAAGGTTATTTCCTTTGATACTGTGGTTGATTAATATACATGTATCACGTGCCATATTTGTACATCCCAAACAAGATCCCAAACTTAATTTGCAGGGGTTTTTTTACAATCACTTTGGCACTATTTTCTGAACCTTGATGTCATTTTTCAGAACTTTAAAGTTCTTCACAGGCTGTCCAAACATTCCATTGTGCATTCATATCTTTAAAGGGGTCCTATTATTCCCTTTTGTCTTTTTTTTTTTTAACATATTTTACATTATTACAGCACCTCTCTCTCCAGTCTGGCCCGAACATGCCGTTTAAAAAACGCACCTTACAAAATTGAGAGCTTACAAACACTACATCAATATTGTAATGTTAGTTAGCAGGCGATCAGAGACAAAGCTTTGCCCTTTGTTTACATCGTAGCAACAACATAAAACTTATAATTGGAACTGTTAATAGAAATCGCAACTAGAAATAATAAAACATACCTACAAGTTGTGATCCACAAACAACAGATGGGAACTGCTCCATTTCAGGAGAAGCTTTATTTTACTCTCTTAGGTTCTGGAAGCTGTTCTCCATAAAATGTGCAGCACACAGATAAACGTTGGGATTATAATGTTCAGGAACAGTTTAAAATAAGTTTTAACCATTCTAAGTTTGTCACCCTTAGCAAGGTCAAACAAATGAATTTTGGAAACAGGGTGGAAAAAAACAGTCTTCTTCTCTAACGCAGTTCAACCAGGCCATGTCCCCTTTTTTGCTTACCCCGTGGGCGGGAATTATTTAAATGAGTAACATTACGACTTCACAAGATCTGGAAAAAACATGTTGTAGTCCAAACGAGTCATTCATTGTAGTTATTGGAAAATGGATTCTGTTAAATATCTCCCTTTGGAGTGGACTTTGAGCTTTGTAACTTTGCAGATCATTTTTTATGCTCAAACAGCAACATTTCACACTAACTAAAGTTGAAAAAGTCAAAAAAAAAACAAAAAAAAAAAAACAAAAAAAAAAAAAACAAAATTTTAAAGAAAACCTTGCACTTGCAGAATCATTGATACAAATAACTAATTTATCATCAACACCATAGAAACACTAATTTAGATCATCTACAGACAAGATACCTAGTTTCACTAGAACAAAATGTGTGATTAATATTTCATTAAGGTATACACATAAATACATCACAGTAGCAGGTCTAGTAGAGAACACTACTGACACAGTGGAATCATTGAACAAATTCTGAACTGTACAGTAATGAAATACAATCAAATCACAGGTTCTTTGAATAAAGGCAAAAATAATTAGCTACAAAATCCTGAAACCTTCATGACCTAAACATATTGTTGGGCAGTTTCAATAAAAATTTTTTTAAAAAATGCAGTTAACATTTTGAGTAGTTGTTTCGCTTAACAGTTTGATCATTGTAATGAAATTAATAGACAGTTATGTGTGAATTGCATTTTTGACATGGAAATACTTTGATGCTAAGTTATGTCTTTGTACCAGGTGGGGAACTGAGGAAGGCAGGCAGAGACATGGATCTATTTATAGGAGTTTTAAACGACAATCAGGAACACAGAGAGCAAGGCAAACAGGACCAGCAGCAACCATTACAATCAACAAAGCAACACGTGAAACATGAGGGCTATATATACACAGGCTTAACAAGATAACGAGACACACCTGGGGGAGACAATCAATTGGAAATCAACCATAAAACTACAAAAGGACCAGACAGGGCCATGCACTGACATTTTGAGGGGCAGTGGCCCAAACCAAAAAAGGGGCACTATAAGGTTGTTTACGCTGAGGTAGTATCATCATATTGTAGCTAAATACAATTGATAGGCTTTAGTGCTAATTCAATTTATGGTGTTGTAATTACTATTCCATTAAGATAATTTAATGTATATTTTTCTTCTTATCATACTTTAGTATATTCCTTTACTGTCAGCCAGTATAACAAGCCCTATTCGGACGTGATTAGTTTCACATGGAGAGGTGGGGTAAAGTAATTATTACCAGAGCTTCTCAGTGATTTCAGTCCCGTCTGAATGTGCCATCTCAGTAATTTCATTATGGACAATGTCAGTAAAGATTACGACGACTTTTACCTTCTGTAAAAAGGTCCGGAAAAATTACCAAGGTTTTTGCCAAGTATGGAGGCGTTTGAAAAAGCATTCAGTTGCGTTCTAGGCGGTGGGACAAGTCTGTGGCAAACCTCAAGTGTTTTCTGCTTACCATTCAGATTAAAAAAAAAAAAAAAAAGGTCGAAAGCACTTGTCAGAGGCACGAAACTTCTTTTAGCTTTAGGTAAGTGCCTATTACAACAGAATACAATCAGAATTTAATTTAATTAATAAATCATTCGACTGGACCTAACTGTTATATATAGGCATGACGACAGGGAGGTGACGGCGGTGCCTAAATCGAGTTACCCCTCCCACTTCTGCTAGTTTTACTGAGAGTTCTTATCCTGTGTGAATTGGCCATTAATATTACAGACGTCCTGTGGTAAAATTACATTACTCCATCTACCCTTGTAAAACTAGGGGGTTGTGTTTTCTGTATTACATTAGGTTAAAAAAGGTGCGCAATGACAAGAAATAATATTGATCATCCCACAAATACAGATTAAAACTAAAGTAACGAGCCTGGTTTGAAAGGAGACAGTCGGCTACAGATATTTTTGTAAAAAATGTAAGGAGTGAAAGTAAAAAGTTGTCAGAAAAATAAATGGTTAAGTAAAGTACCGATACCAGAAAAATCTACTTAAATACAGTAACAAAGTATTTGTACTTTCCATCACTGAAAATGACTACAAAACTGAAACAGGAAACCAGCCTTGATTTGCAATTTGCAACAAACTGACTTTTTTCCTAGTTAATTTAGAATTTCAAATAAACGTAAAAGTGTAATATCGATTTAGGGATAGGCACTTTATTTTTTCCTGAAGCAAACAGGAAAGTTTGAAAAACAAGAATTGTGGAGCCTTTAATATTTTCATAATTCATATTTTTTTGATGGCCCCTAGTGTTGTTTGTAAAGACAACAATGTCATATCTATTGCTGTGGCAAGCAGACATAATGCAGAAATAACAAAAATACTTTTACAGTTTAAAAAAATAATAAAATGCTTACACACTAAAAGTGGTTGAGGCCCACTTAGTGAAACCATTCACTCACTAACTTCACCATCACCCACTTTTGCAAAACCTTAAACACAAAACCAAATCTTCAAACTACATTCAAAGAACATCTGACTCTTCTGGCAAAATCAAACAATTGCCTCAAAACCATTTTATCTATGCTCAAAATCAAATAATGCTTTCAGATCAACAATATAAACACAACAGATCATTCATTAGACGCTGCATAAAAAAAAATGGAGAACACAGCATCCAAAGCATGCAGTTACAGAAAAAAAGTAAACAAATTTTGCAATTACATAAAATTGTCCACATCACAGGAAATGTCATGTCTTGCCAGGCAAAGGGAAAAACCTTATGGTGTGCCAGACCCAGCCTTGACAACATTGTCCACACCTTGCTCTTTCTTGTCCTCATCCTTTTCCTTCTTGTTCACATACTCTTCCTCCTCTGCCTCTTATATTGTTTCCATCCATTGTTGGTATCAACATTCAGTGCTGCAGTTTGAGTCAATTTTGGCACTCTGAACTGACTTGTATTATGTACAGTTGGTTTGGTCACATCATTAGAAACAAATGTGAACAAATTTGAGTTGTTGTGTGTATACGATGACAATTGTGTTGTAGTTGTGTTTAACTTTTGCCTACCTGTGTTTAGTGTTTTAAAACATAAGTGAATCACAGTGCAAAATGTGTTTTAGTAAGTAAGAATGTGTTTACCTGGGCCCGTATTTATCAAGCTTTACAAAGTGTCATTTTAGTTTTAAGTGCTGAGAATTCATTAAATTTATTCCTTCTTTCAAACTTAAGTATAAAAGCAAGTTATCAAATTTCTTAAAGCTAAGAATCACTCTTACTCTCCATGGTGGCTGATTATTTCATAAAATCTACAAACCCGATTCCAAAAAAGTTGGGACACTGTACAAATTGTGAATAAAAAAGGAATGCAATAATTTACAAATCTCATAAACTTATATTTTATTCACAATAGAATATAGATAACATATCAAATGTTGAAAGTTAGACATTTTGAAATGTCATGCCAAATATTGGCTCATTTTGGATTCATGAGAGCTACACATTCCAAAAAAGTTGGGACAGGTAGCAATAAGAGGCCGGAAAAGTTAAATGTACATATAAGGAACAGCTGGAGGACCAATTTGCAACTTATTAGGTCAATTGGCAACATGATTGGGTATAAAAAGAGCCTCTCAGAGTGGCAGTGTCTCTCAGAAGTCAAGATGGGCAGAGGATCACCAATTCCCCCAATGCTGCGGCGAAAAATAGTGGAGCAATATCAGAAAGGAGTTTCTCAGAGAAAAATTGCAAAGAGTTTGAAGTTATCATCATCAACAGTGCATAATATCATCCAAAGATTCAGAGAATCTGGAACAATCTCTGTGCGTAAGGGTCAAGGCCAGAAAACCATACTGGATGCCCGTGATCTTCGGGCCCTTAGACGGCACTGCATCACATACAGGAATGCTACTGTAATGGAAATCACAACATGGGCTCAGGAATACTTCCAGAAAACATTGTCGGTGAACACAATCCACCGTGCCATTCGCCGTTGCCAGCTAAAACTCTATAGGTCAAAAAAGAAGCCATATCTAAACATGATTCAGAAGCGCAGGTGTTTTCTCTGGGCCAAGGCTCATTTAAAATGGACTGTGGCAAAGTGGAAAACTGTTCTGTGGTCAGACGAATCAAAATTTGAAGTTCTTTTTGGAAAACTGAGACGCCATGTCATCCGGACTAAAGAGGACAAGGACACCCCAAGTTGTTATCAGTGCTCAGTTCAGAAGCCTGCATCTCTGATGGTATGGGGTTGCATGAGTGCGTGTGGCATGGGCAGCTTACACATCTGGAAAGGCACCATCAATGCTGAAAGGTATATCCAAGTTCTAGAACAACATATGCTCCATCCAGACGTCGTCTCTTTCAGGGAAGACCTTGCATTTTCCAACATGACAATGCCAGACCACATACTGCATCAATTACAACATCATGGCTGCGTAGAAGGATCCGGGTACTGAAATGGCCAGCCTGCAGTCCAGATCTTTCACCCATAGAAAACATTTGGCGCATCATAAAGAGGAAGATGCGACAAAGAAGACCTAAAACAGTTGAGCAACTAGAAGCCTGTATTAGACAAAAATGGGACAACATTCCTATTCCTAAACTTGAGCAACTTGTCTCCTCAGTCCCCAGACGTTTGCAGACTGTTATAAAAAGAAGAGGGGATGCCACACAGTGGTAAACATGGCCTTGTCCCAACTTTTTTGAGATGTGTTGATGCCATGAAATTTAAAATCAACTTATTCTTCCCTTAAAATGATACATTTTCTCAGTTTAAACATTTGCTATGTCATCTATGTTGTATTCTGAATAAAATATTGAAATTTGAAACTTCCACATCATTGCATTCTGTTTTTATTCACAATTTGTACAGTGTCCCAACTTTTTTGGAATCGGGTTTGTAGGCTATATATAGGCAGGTCAGTTAATAGGTTTAAAATTTGTAATTAAGACATAGTGGAAAACGTGTTTATCTTTCATTTCCAATGTGTATATCATAATGTATTCTCTTGAAAATTCTTTGTCAAATGTGTGTTGAATGTAAACTCCTCTTAGGAATTTCACCATTCAATGTAAATTTATCTGAGAATATTCTTAAATAAGTAATTCTATTCAATGATTGGTCCATGCCTATGTCGTCATCCAAAATCCCATTTGTGGCACAGCAAAGTGTAGTGAATCATCTTTAAGACTGACACTTAAGATTTAGTCCTACACTTCACTTAAATTATGACTGAGATGCTTGATAACTAACTTTTAAGTGCAGATTTGAGCCAAGAATTTTTTTACTCAAGTCAATTCTTAGCAGTGTTCTTGTGAGTAATTCTCAGAGGCTTGATAAATACGGGCCCAGATGTCTCCATCTAGTTAGCAACTTCCTACGATCCAGTCACTTCCGAGGACGAAATCACATCCCACCCTACATTTTTTTCTCATTCCAGAAGCTGTTTCACTCGGATATACAATAGGGAATGTCACAATAGGGAAGAAAAGGCTATCTCAACTTTCCTTTCATGTCAACTTTAAATGAATGACTTCATGAATCAATGACATTAACACATTGACTTGTTGCCACCTAGTGGCAGTTTTAGTTTCATATTTCTATAGGCTATTCCAAATTAGATTTTTAAAATCTCATAGCAAAATTTATGCAAATGAAATTGCAGTGTAAATGCTTTTATGCCACCTCTGAGCTGTATAAGGACATTATAATTTTGTAAAATCCAAATACAGATACTGCAACATTCCATGCTGTATATTTAAAGACCCTCTGTGGTGAAAATCAAGTTTTTAATGTTGTTTATATGTTCATGTGGTGTTTTTAATATGCTTTAAGACAAACCATGTGCAAATTCATAAGTCAACACCATTGCTGAGTATTTTCTTCTTAAAACTGCAGTGAGGACAAAAATAAAAAAGGTCAAACATTCCTCCTGCATAATTGAAGCAATTAGTATCCTCAATTTCCAAATGGTTAAAGGTGTATAAAACAAGAAATGCAAAGAGTGCTACTAGGGTAAAAATCTTCATGTCCTGGTGCTCTTTGGATAAGGGATAGTTAAACTCGTTAAGAAACATATAAGGCCAAGGCACTCGAGGATTAAGAAAATGTAAAAAACCTTTATGTACTCATGGCCTTATAATTAAAAAAACAAACAAACAAAATCACATCACTTACAAACGCACACTGATGCGTTGCAGCTGAGTTTATACATACTTTAAAGGGGCTCTATGTAAGTTTTTGACTCTACTAAAGCATACAAATACCATAATATGTTTGCAGATATTTAAGAAACATGCTAAGTTAACATACTTGTTTATATGAAAAACAATGCTATAGTCAATTATTCTCCTGTGAAAACGTGCGTTCCGTGTCGGAACTTCTGTCTTTGTTTTGGTTTGTGTAACACGCCCACTGTCAGTTTATCCAATTGTATTTCGGCAACCCGGGTTGCCAGTTGGCGGCAAACACAGCGTATTTCATTTCAGTTTAGTCCAGTCATGGAAGCTGCCAAAAAGGGGTCCGAGTCAGAGAGCGAACATTCCTGTCCTAAAAAACCTCGGCATCCATCCAAAAAACTGTAAGATAAACGTTATAATAAAAGCCATATAAATATTGGAGATGCGTTTGAGAGATGGAGACAACTTAAAGCAGACAAAGGCTTCAACGAATGCTGAGATGGCTAATTTTCTCCTTGACAGGTAAGTAATTAGCCAAAGTCAGTTAGCTAATGTATCCTGGCTACTAGTAGGAATATTTTAAGTAAATTCAACATTCAGACAGTACTTGCATTTACACTGTTTCGTGGTACCTGGTTGTTAAGACAGCGTGTATTCGAGAGAGTGGCCAACTAGTGCGGAGGTGCAGACGGGTCATGGCTGTTTATCACATCGGTAACAACCGTGACAGAAAAATACGGAAACTACGAATTTTTATTTAATTTACGAATGCATTTGCAACTGAATAAGTTGATGTTGTGTTATCATGCTAACATACACTGCTAGGTTGACTGTTATATATAGCGCTGTTATATTATTTATTTATTTTTTTAGCTACGAGGGTCCACGTACCTCAACCCCGTGAAAAATCTCAAGCATTACTTGATGGCACCTGATTACTTGATTGACTGTCCATCATTTAAATTATAGTATTTTAAACCTCACAATGAATAACAGTCTAAACATTACGGTTTACGACTTGATTACGGTTACAACTGGGCGGCTCAATGTATGCAGCCTCCGAAATGAAACGCAAATTCAGAGTTATAAAAATCCATATGAGGTGGTTTATCGTTTAGAATTTTGAAAGAATATATTGCAAATGTATACATTAGCTGATCAACTTACAGTGTAAGGCTCGCTGCTTTCCATCGTCAGGTGCGCTCGTTCCTGCTGGTGTCGTCAATCTGGCAACCTGCGTGTGCTTCTAGTCTTAGGAGGAGGGGGCCGGGTGAAAAAAACCCGCTCCAATATTTTGAATTTGGATTGCAATACCTAGTTCAACCACTGGGTGTCCATCCTACATAAAGCCCCTTTAAAACAGAAAAACAACTTACATCGCATCCAGCTAGCCAACTCCGTCCAAGCTCCATAGTCCTTTTTTTTTTTTCTTCATTTGAACGCCTTGTGAAAGGATTTTTTTGTAAAGATAACACCAAATTAATTAAAATTAATCTCGGAAGAATTACTGCATCCGAAAACGTAGGCAGTTGACTTGATGCCTCGCTGCCTTATCAGGCAATGACTTGTAAAGCAGTGTAAGTGCACAAAGGTACCTCACGAAACTGATTTCGGACAGACTTCTGAGGCAGCATAACAGTTTAATGATCTACAGCAAAATAAAGCGAGCTTTGGTGAGAACTAAACACATATTTAATTACTACAGTAGTAATTTCTCGCTAGAAATGACATCAGAAGTGGAAAACGTTGGTCAAAAACGTACATTTACACACAAACTGACCAGCAACCGCAACTTTCAGACGCCATCTTTCTTTTTTTTAGCTCAACTGTCACCGAATGGAACACAGGATTGTGGGATATCAAAGGCAGCGAAGGATACACCTATGCTGCCTTAAAAAATCGATCAGATGAAGGTCTCTCAGGAGACGAGAAGTGAAGCTAACACTGGATTCGGACGTGCCTTGATGCCTTCCTACCTTGAAATGTGTCCTCCGAAGGCAGCATTTTCCAGTTTTCGGACGTAGCCTTTTCTTTCAATGTTGAACTAACACTTCACACTGGAGTTTGCGCTCTGCTTCTGTGACCGGTAAACTCCGCCTACTTGGATTTGATTGATCGTCTCAATAATTTTGACATTGATGAGCGCTGTTAGACCGCTGAGGCAGACCAGACTAAAAATCCAACTTTTAACCTTTTTGTCATCCCAACAACAACACACACAGCGCTGCATATTGAAGTGCAGAATATGAAGTCAAATATTGGGGGGGACAATTTGGCCATTTCTAATTTTTGGAGGGGTCTTGTCCCCCTCAGTGTCTATGGTGGTTACAGCCCTTTGAAATATCAAACAGGGAAAACAATAAAAGGCATGGCTTACATCCCATCCAGCTAGCCAACTCCGTCCAAGCTCCATGATCCTTATTTTTTTCTTCGTTTGAACGCCTTGTGAAAGGATTTTTTTGTGAAGATAAAACCGAATTTAAATTAATCATGGAAGAGATATTGCACCTACTTGAAAGTCGAGAGCGGTCCAATCACACAAGGCCAAAATATATAAAAATAATATTGATTCCCTAAAATAAAAAATGGGAGGGTCAATCTGAAACAAGCCAATTAGAGCTCAGTGTCAAGTCACATGCGTTAAAAAAACCCAGAACTAAATACAATTTAGATTTTTTTATAGGTGCTAACATCAACATGACTACCTAATAGTATGACTAAATAACGTTTTTTCGTAATTATTTTGCAATATATATTTTACTTATTTTTAACATGTTGAAGTAGCTTTCTTCTCTGGCTAACTCTGGCGCCCCCTATTGACCAGCCTCCACTGGGTGCCAATAATTCTGACCACAACTGTAGCCTATATTAGGTATATACCACTGTTAAACTGATGGTGTACAGCTCTGTATGTTCTGTATGTTTTTGTGTATTGTTCGCCTGATATTTATATATTATGCAGTTATGTCCTGCTTTTTGTATTTCTTGTCTTGTATATTTACAATTCTACCTGTCCCACTGCACTAGATTGCAAGGAAATATCATGTGTCTATTTACACCAAGTGCAAACATAGCCTTGTTGCCAGAGGCTATTTACACTAATTCCACCCATCAAAACTACAAAAGAAACCCATATGACAACAGATACAGTGACGTGGCGTGGAGAGCATAAGGTCGCATTAGCTTTTGATTCGACTGGCACGAGTCCGAATCTGCCTTTATCCAAATGCATTCTTCTCCCATCTCATATCAGTTCAGAGAGACATTTAGCCTATTTGAAATAAATGACATTGATGCGACACATACAGCTCATATTACCACACTCAAAACCATGGCTCCCTTCCTGGACCTTCGAGGACACCTTTACTGATCAGCATGTTCTATGTGGTTAGGGGTAGAAGTAGGTGTAGGGGAGAGCTTTGGGGACAGGATTTATGTTTTTAATAAATATAATCATATAGACTGAATATGTTATTACTATACTGTTTTATAATGTAGCCTGAAGTCTACTACAATACACTAATGTGCAAATAGTATCTGCCACTATTTGCACAATGTATTAATAGTATCTAACAACTATTTACACAGTGCAAAGAAAATAATAGCACTTAATGCATTACTTAAATAGCCCCTGCCTTAAAAATCAAGGATTCAAAACTTTAAACCTGAAAAATATCAGTTAAGGAGAGCTATGATGTAAAACGGATACGACTGTGCACTATTATTAGGTTAGTGTCAATGAAAATTTGAGCTCCTTTGTACAAAAGGTCACAAGATGCTCTTTGGATCATTCTCAAATGATGCTGAAAGCTGGATAACATCATCATCAGATATTTTACAGACTTGTGGCTCTCATGCATTATTAAAGCAAACGGGGGAAATGGGTAGCCTATTCTGAAATTCATGTTAAACTTTCATTTAAACTTTTACAGACTGTATTTATATATGCTTATCAGTTACATTCACAGATGTTGTAGCTCCAAAATTGCGCCAGAGGGAGACATAAGTCAGAGCTGTTGGTTGTTTAAATACGTTTTAAAACAAATGTTGTCCCTTAAACTACCACAAGGTGGTGATCTTTACAAATTTGTTGGAAGGTAAGGGGCGTGACCACATGAACTTATAGATGTCCTAATAGATTTAAACTTTTGCTAGCATATTTTATGATATTGACAAAGCTGCACACAGTGATTTCATAGAAAACCAGATTATTTATCATGAACATCTCCAGATTTTGTTTAGAACTTTTTGTATTTGTTATTTTCCCCAATTGAAGGCCTGAAAGGTGTCATCTCACATATACTGTATATACTCACACCTAGATCAGCTTAAAAACCAATTCATGCAACCACTGGGAAAAGAAAAGCTGTTTCTTTAACATACTCTAACCATCTTAGTCTATCTGCCCCTAAAACTAGAGAACTGAATATGATTGTAGAAAACAGCATCAAACCTCAAATTTGTAGACCCTGGGTCCAGTTGCATAAACACAGTCACTATGTTAAGACTGAGTCTTAGAACTAGTCTGACCAACTAGCAGTTAGCAAAGGGGACTTTTTGGCTTCAAATTAGATCAACCCTTTACTTAAAAAATATGAACACTCTTAAAGAAAAAAAAAAGTAGATGACTAACTTGTAAAATTAGTCTACACTGTTTATGCAACTGGCCATTGGTGGCTGCTGAACCTTTGATCTGTCTTGAAAGTGATACAAAGCTGTGTGCCCCGAAATAACAGCAATACGATACAAAAAAAAACTACAATTGAGTTGTCCTTGCAGCCTGCACCAAAAATAACTGTGTAATGTGACTAGTGGAGTCTGATTCATAGTCTAATTCACAAACGAATGACTCATACAAGCTGGTTGATTTTAGTGAATCAGAACCATGCAGTTTGGCCAGTGTAGATTCCAGATCCAATAATTCTTATGAGCTCTTTTAATAGATACTTTAATAAGACGTGTTGCCGGTTTAAATGAGTCTGATAAATCCTTCACTGAACTGAATCCACCAGAACGGTAACTGAATCAACATCTGACTCTCTTAAAGGTGCACTGTGTAAATTTTAGCAGCATCTAGCGGAGAGGTTGTGCAACCGCCCACCACTCACCCCTCCCTTTTGAAGCACATCTAATTGATCTAATTATCAAGCCGGAGTTTTCAGTCAAATAAGTGATCACTGCGCTATTGCATGTATACGCTCTGGCCTCTCAGTCAAAAGGCCGCCAGTAATTGTAATCAAGCGCTCTCTGAAAAACCTTGACATGCAGACTTTTCTCCAAGATGTTGCGGCTGTGACTTGGGACAGAATTAATTCCTTCCCCTCCTTGGAAGAGGCATGGTCTTTTTTCAAAAACACTTTCAGTCTGATTATGTTTAAGCATGCCCCTCTAAAAAAATTTAGAATAAAAAAAAATTGATATAGTTCGTGGTTTTTTCATGACCTGGCTGAGATTATTCATCGTAAAAATGCCCTCTGGAGAAAGGTCCGCTCCACTTAATCTCCAGTTGACTGGCTGGCCTTCCGTCAATGCAGAAATAAAGCAAGACAGGCTATCAGAAATGCCAAAATCTCTCTTTTTAAAGAGAAACTTACCACATGTGGCACTGATGCTAGGGCATTTTGGAAAACCGCCAAGGTAATGGAAAAAAAAGTTATTTCCCCCTATTTACCAATTTCTATGTTATTTAATGACATTATCATTACTGAAAAGTCTCAGATGGCTTCACTTCTAAACTATCACTTTATTAATGCAACCCATACAGTTTCAATGTCAAACCTAATGTCTCAAGGGACACTTCAGTCACAACCTCAGCAGATCTCCAACTTTCTCCATGAAGCAACAGTGGCTTCTCCTTTACACCTCTCTCCACCTCTGAAGTCCAGGATGAACTCACCAAGCTGAATACAAACAAATCTGCTGGCCTTGATGGTCTTGATCCCATGTTCTTAAAAGCAGCAGCCCACATTATTGCCGCTCCCGTTACAAGACTATTTAACATGTCCCTACAGCTCTCTGAGTGCCCCATTGATTGGAAATCAGCCATAATTTTTCCCCTTTCCAAAGGGGGTTCTGAATCTGACCCAAATTGTTATCGCCCAAGTTCCATCCTACCATGCCTTGCTAAAGTTCTGGAGAAGCTTGTCCAAAAACAGTTAAATGATTTCCTGGATAAAAATCATACATTGTTTGACATGCAATCTGGTTTTCGGACGGGACATGGGTGCGTAACAGCCACCACAAGGTCCTTGATGATGTAATTACAGCATTAGACAGTAAGCAGGTCTGTATTGCCACCTTTATAGACCTCGCCAAGGCCTTTGACTCCGTCGACCATAGGCTCCTTTTACATAGGCTTTCCAGTATTGGTCTGTCCATCTCTAGCTGTGATTGGTTTGCCAGTTATCTCACCAACCGTGTCCAGCAAATGAAGGTTGAAAATTTTCATGAAAACATCATGTCAGACCCACTTATCATCTCTAAAGGTGTGCCTCAAGGCTCCATCCTGGGCCCAACCCTTTTTTCTATCTACAAACCCGATTCCAAAAAAGTTGGGACACTGTACAAATTGTGAATAAAAAAAGAATGCAATGATGTGGAAGTTTCAAATTTCAATATTTTATTCAAAATACAACATAGATGACATATCAAATGTTTAAACTGAGAAAATGTATCATTTTAAGGGAAAAATAAGTTGATTTTAAATTTCATGGCATCAACACATCTCAAAAAAGTTGGGACAAGGCCATGTTTACCACTGTGTGGCATCCCCTCTTCTTTTTATAACAGTCTGCAAACGTCTGGGGACTGAGGAGACAAGTTGCTCAAGTTTAGGAATAGGAATGTCCCATTCTTGTCTAATACAGGCTTCTAGATGCTCAACTGTCTTAGGTCTTCTTTGTCGCATCTTCCTCTTTATGATGCGCCAAATGTTTTCTATGGGTGAAAGATCTGGACTGCAGGCTGGCCATTTCAGTACCCGGATCCTTCTTCTACGCAGCCATGATGTTGTAATTGATGCAGTATGTGGTCTGGCATTGTCATGTTGGAAAATGCAAGGTCTTCCCTGAAAGAGACGACGTCTGGATGGGAGCATATGTTGTTCTAGAACTTGGATATACCTTTCAGCATTGATGGTGCCTTTCCAGATCTGTAAGCTGCCCATGCCACACGCACTCATACAACCCCATACCATCAGAGATGCAGGCTTCTGAACTGAGCGCTGATAACAACTTGGGTTGTCCTTGTCCTCTTTAGTCCTGTTGACATGGCGTCCCAGTTTTCCAAAAAGAACTTCAAATTTTGATTCGTCTGACCACAGAACAGTTTTCCACTTTGCCACAGTCCATTTTAAATGAGCCTTGGCCCAGAGAAAATGCCTGCGCTTCTGGATCATGTTTAGATATGGCTTCTTTTTTGACCTATAGAGTTTTAGCCAGCAACGGCGAATAGCACGGTGGATTGTGTTCACCGAAAATGTTTTCTGGAAGTATTCCTGAGCCCATGTTGTGATTTCCATTACAGTAGCATTCCTGTATGTGATGCAGTGCCGTCTAAGGGCCCGAAGATCACGGGCATCCAGTATGGTTTTCCGGCCTTGACCCTTACGCACAGAGATTGTTCCAGATTCTCTGAATCTCTGGATGATATTATGTACTGTAGATGATGATAACTTCAAACTCTTTGCAATTTTTCTCTGAGAAACTCCTTTCTGATATTGCTCCACTATTTTTCGCCGCAGCATTGGGGGAATTGGTGATCCTTTGCCCATCTTGACTTCTGAGAGACACTGCCACGCTGAGAGGCTCTTTTTATACCCAATCATGTTGCCAATTGACCTAATAAGTTGCAAATTGGTCCTCCAGCTGTTCCTTATATGTACATTTAACTTTTCCGGCCTCTTATTGCTACCTGTCCCAACTTTTGGAATGTGTAGCTCTCATGAAATCCAAAATGAGCCAATATTTGGCATGACATTTCAAAATGTCTCACTTTCAACATTTGATATGTTATCTATATTCTATTGTGAATAAAATATAAGTTTATGAGATTTGTAAATTATTGCATTCCTTTTTTATTCACAATTTGTACAGTGTCCCAACTTTTTTGGAATCGGGTTTGTACATCAATGATATAGCCAGAGCTGCTGGCACCTCCCGAATTCACCTTTATGCAGATGACACCGTTTTGTACTCAGTTGGTCCCTTTCTCAATTCTGCGGCTTCCAGTCTGAAACTCAGCTTCACCTCTATAGAGCAGTTTTTGACAATCTCCATCTACGTATTAACACCAGTAATACAAAATGCATCCTCTTTAGCCGAAAACCTGTTACCAAGACTCCACCTACAATCACCTGCATGAACGGTATGGCTCTGAAGTATGTCAAAACATATAAATATCTAGGCATCTGGTTGGATTCATCCCTGTCATTCATTACACACATTAATAACCTTCAAGCAAAAGGCAAAGCTAGACTAGCCTTTCTTTTTCGCAATAAAGCTTCCTTTACTCATGCAACCAAATGCACCCTTGTTAAGATGACAGTACTGCCAATTTTGGACTATGGCGACATTATCCACAGAATGGCACCAAACACAGCCTTAAAAAAACTTGACACACTCTATCATTCAGCCATCCGTTTTGCCACTAATGCACCCTTTCACACTCATCACTGTGACCTGTATAAACTGGTGGGCTGGCCCTCCCTTCATACCCAGCGACTCCATCATTGGTTTCTCTTTATACACAAGACAATCTTGGGCAAGACACCTTACTATCTGTCATCTCTCCTTAATGCCGCTCATAACACCTATCACACAAGATCAAGTAATTTTATTAAGTTTAGTACCCCCCCTACTTCTATTATCTTTGGACGTAATGCCTTCCGCTTTGCAGCAATACATGACTGGAACATACTACAAAATACTCTGAAACTTACGTCTCTGATTCCAACCTCCACCTTTAAGCGGAACCTCCAAAACACCATAGTTGACTCTTGTTCCTGCTGATAATCCTGAACCATATTTATACACACTTACTTAAGCACTTTATTCTTTTTTTTCTTTTTTTTTTCTTCTCTGCTGTCTACTTCTGTTAATTTAATTGCTTGTTCTATGTGTCATGTGTATAACTATGTACAGTTGTACAGTATGTTTCTAATTTATTTCTGTAGCCTCTTGGCCAGGTCATGTTTGTAAATGAGAAGTGGTTCTCAAACAGTTTATCTGGATAAATAAAGGTTAAATAAAATAAAATAAAAAGCACATAGAGAAGCTACGGTGGACGACACAGGACAAAGATGTCGTCGTCTGAGACAGCAGAGAGTAGCTAGCGCTCTGTAGAGCAGTTTGTCCATTTAGGGCTACTGTAGAAACATGGCGACGCAAAATAGTGACTTCACTGTAAGGGGACCCATGGTGTATGTAGATAGAAATGGCTCATTCTAATAAAAACATAAAAGTTCATTATGTAAGGTCTTTATACACCACTGAAAACATAGTTATGTATATTATATGTATACTGTCAATAGATCCTCATAAATACTACACACTGCACCTTTAAATTATGTTTTATTAACATCATTCAGGAGGAGTATGTTCAGATATACAGCCAACTTAACTCTGTCCCACAACAGTTTTCCAGTATCCCTCAACCACCCCTACTCCTCTCTCTTTTGATTATTACTATCCCAGCCAGGGCAGGACTCTAGGTTCTTCAAATCTTGGAGCCCTCCCCTTGGACCGCACGCCAAATATGCATAACCTTTACTCCATCTGATTATATGTAAGTGCGAACTCGTGAAACTGAATGTTATTATTATTTTCAGTGATATCCATTTAAAAATAAAGCATGTGCACCGATCAGGCATAACATTATGACATAACAATATTCCTAATATTGTGTTGGTCCCCCTTTTGCTGCCAAAACAGCCCTGACCCGTCGAGGCATGGACTCTGCTAGACCCCTGAAGGTGTGCTGTGGTATCTGGGACCAAGATGTTAGCAGCAGATCCTTTAAGTCTTGTAAGTTGCGAGCTGGGGCCTCCATGGATCGGACTTGTTTGTTCAGAACATCCCACAGATGCTCGATTGGATTGAGATCTGGGGAATTTGGAGGCCAAGTCAACACCTCAAACTTGTTGTGCTCCTCAAACCATTCCTAAACCATTTTTGCTTTGTGGAAGGGTGCATTATCCTGCTGAAAGAGGCCACAGCCACCAGGGAATACCATTTCCATGAAAGGGTGTACATGGTCTGCAACAATGCTTAGGAAGGTGGTACGTGTCAAAGTAACATCCACATGGATGGCAGGACCCAAGGTTTCCCAGCAGAACATTGCCCAAAGCATCACACTGCGTCGGGCGGCTTGCCTTCTTCCCATAGTGCATCCTGGTGCCATGTGATCCACAGGTAAGCAACGCACATGCACCCAGACAACGTGATTCATCAGACCAGGCCACCTTCTTTCATTGCTCCGTGGTCCTGTTCTGATGCTCACGTGCCCACTGTTGGTGCTTTTGGCGGTGGACAGGGGTCAGCATGGGAAACCTGACTGGTCTGCGGCTATGCAGCCACATACGCAACAAACTGCGATGCACTGTGTATTCTGACACCTTTCTATCAGAACCAGCATTAACTTCTTGAGCAATTTGAGCTACAGTAGCTCGTCTGTTGGATCAGACCACACAGGCCAGCCTTCGCTCCCCACGTGCATCAATGAGCCTTGGCCGCCCATGACCCTGTCGCCGGTTCACCTCTGTTCCTTCCTTGGACCACTTTTGATAGATACTGACCACTGCATACTGGGAACACCCCACAAGAGCTGCAGTTTTGGAGATGCTCTGACCCAGTTGTCTAGCCATCACAATTTGGCCCTTGTCAAACTCGCTCAAATCCTTACGCTTACTCATTTTTCCTGCTTCTAACACATCAACTTTGAGGACAAAATGTTCACTTGCTGCCTAATATATCCCACCCACTAACAGGTGCCGTGATTAAGAGATAATCAGTGTTATTCACTTCACCTGTCAGTGGTCATAATGTTATGCCTGATCGGTGTATTATTACTGATTGATTTTCCATAGGACAGTTGCTAAATATGCACATTTGTAACAGCTGTTTTAATTATAAATAATATTTCTATATAAGCCTTCAGGTTTCAGAAGCACAACCATGAAATGTTGACCTTTTCTAGAATGTTAGTCTAATATTCTCACATTGTTTTTAAATCTGTGAATGTGTGAATACTCGGACAGTGCAATCTCTGTATAGGAACTTCACTATGGTATTAATCATGATCTTTCATTTTTAGTGGCATTAAATTTCATTGGATTATTTGTTTACCATATCTTAATGTAGAAGCAGTGTAGAAATTGCAAATGTGTGAAGGATAATTTGAATTTCGGTCCATCTAAAAGTACTGATTATATTACATATATAGGCCTAAGTCAGAAAACAAACTAAATTTACAGTAGCTTACGCATATCTGTACTTGCTACTAAAAGCATTAAGCATAAATTGGACCCTTGTTAATGCAAGATAGAATCACACTACAGAGGAGCATTCTATGTTGAATTTAGTAGCAGACCCTATGCTACGCAGGAGTGGCACTAGTGTGTGTCTTCTGCTGCTGTAGCCCATCTTCTTCAATGTTTGATGCATTGTGCATTCAGAGATGCTCTTTTGCACACCTCAGTTGTAACAAGTGGTTATCTAAGTTACTGTTTCATTTCTATCCTGAGAGACCTTCATCTGATCGATTTTTGAAGGCAGCATAGATGTATCCTTCACTGCCTTTGATATCCCACAATCCTATGTGTTCCATTCGGTGACAGTTGAGCTAGAAAAAGAAAGATGGCGTCTGAAAGTTGCGGTTGCTGGTCAGTGTGTGTGTAAATGTACGTTTTTGATCAACTTTTTCCACTTCTGATGTCATTTCTAGCGAGAAATTAGGCCTACTACTGTAGTAATTAAATATTTGTTTAGTTCTCACTAAAGCTCGCTTTATTTTGCTGTAGATCATTAAACTGTTACGCTGTCTCAGAAGTCTGTCCAAAATCAGTTTTGTGAGGTACCTTTGTGCGCTTATGCTGCAAGTCATTGCCTGATAAGGCAGCGAGGCAACAAATCAACTGCCTAGGTTTTCGGATGCAGCCCATAGGCTTGTTCAACTTCATGCAGCGATGCGCAGACCGATCGGCGGCTGACTTGAAGCAGTGCTTGCCGGTTAAAAATTTTGTCCGACTTGAGGCAGCGCCGACGCCACGTGACAGTGACGTATGTCAACAAAGTGCCGCGAGAGCAATTCGAGAGCAGCCGACTCATGCATTATCAGTTTTATTTTGATAAACATGACACAATATAACATCGCGACTACATGAAAAGAGGTTTTACTGTTATAAAAAAACAGATTTGCGAGCATTAGTGGAACTGAAGGTTTTAGAATAAACACGGAAAACACGTGATCGCTGTCATGCGGTGAATCCGGCCAATCGTGAAACAGCTGTGTCGTCATCAGAGTTCGTGCAGCTGCTCTGGAGAAGCTGTGAAAAATGCACCAGCCGGCTGCTCTCAAATCGCTCACGCGGTACTTTGATTGCATACGTCACTGTCACGTGGCGTCGGCGCTGCCTCAAGTCGGACAAAATTTCTAACCGGAATGTTTCAAGTCAGCCGCCGATCGGTCTGTGCAGCGCTGCATGAAGTCGAACAAGCCTCTTATGTCTACATGCCTAAATGCATTGAGTTGCTGCCATGTGATTGGCTGTTTAGATATTTAAAGAGCAATTGAACAGGTGTGCCTAATAAAGTGGCCGGTGAGTGTATGACACTCACAATAACGCTGGTTGATCTGCAAAAGTTCAATAAACAAGAAATCAATACTGAGTTAAAAAATTTAGACACTTGTTATACTTCATCAATTTACTCCAACAAAAATCAAATTGAAGTCAAAGCACAAGGTGTTTGGTTCTTGTCTGAATCAGTGTTTCTGAACAAATCAGTTGAGTGAATTATTCAATAACTCTATCATAAAGACAGTCACTTGTTACTGGTGTAACAATGTAACTAACAGAAAGGCTCACTGAAAATTCTCAAAACTAATGTATAGACAGTCAGTCTACACACTTAAACACAGACAAGCGGAGTGATATAAACAGTGAAATATTTTTGTGTGTGGACTGTATCACTGTATTTGAAATAGCTTGTATTATACTCTGGTTGTAAAGATATGGCAGAAATATTATGGTATA
Organism: Coreius guichenoti; assembly: GCA_039654105.1. Taxonomy (NCBI): domain Eukaryota; kingdom Metazoa; phylum Chordata; class Actinopteri; order Cypriniformes; family Gobionidae; genus Coreius; species Coreius guichenoti. The sequence continues at coordinate 12,997,997 of CM077185.1, read as the reverse complement.
TGCTATGCAAATTCAACATATATGAGCAATCTTGGAATGTTGCCTGGCCAATCAAATTGGAGGACTGGAAGTAACTGTTGCCACTCCGTTACCATCTTTGACAGCATTACAATAAACTGCTTTTGGTGAGCAATTTCTATTCAAAGTTTCCTTAGTGTGGTCTTTAGTGGTTCGTAATGACCTTTACTGCATCAGTTGGTTCGTAATATTTCTCATATCAGCTTAGTCAGACAGATTTCCTGTTTCAGGCAATGGCCTCAGCACAAGCCCTGGTATGTTTTCTCAAACATCAAACATTTCTGCATTCTCAAGCATCTCTGACATCTATGAACCACATTTTAGTAAAATGATGTGGTTAATACTGAACTTTGCTTACAGCTGAAGAAGCACTAGAACTTTGCTTTATTTTTGTGTGAATTATTGATTAAATTATCTAGCAGTAATATTGATTTTCAAACTATAAACATTTCATTTGTGTAAATGTTTATGATTGTTATCTATAGATATAGTATGTTTCATCTTATTGCCTCTGTTTTAACACCTTTTTTCATGTGTCTCACCCATTCTGTTATTTTTTTCCGTTTGTGGCTAACTTGTTAAAAAAAACATTTGATTTACTCTGCATGCAAGCTTTGCAGTTTTATTTTTTTTAGATAAAAACCAACCGTTGCGGCCCCCCAAAGCGACAAGTCAATTCTGTTTATCAGATATCGAATCTGATAAAAACGCCTTCTTTCTCATTTATACACTTTCGAAACTCTGTTGATGATGTTATTGTTAATTGATTATTCATTTATTTCCATTTTTTGCATCCTCATTGCACTGCAGATGTCACTTGCATCCTCATTGCACTGCACTGCACTACAATCTGTATTGTAAAAAGTGCTATATAAATAAAGGTGACTTGACTTGCAAGCAGTGAAATTTACTTTTCCATTCTGAGACCCTCCATGCACATATGAGGACGTTATGTTTTGGGTTTGCTGCATCTAGTGTTGATTTTGGTGGCCTGTTTTAATTTTAGTTTTAGTCTAGTCTTTGTGTCAAGCTGTCATTTTAGTTTTTACTAGTTTTAGTCACGTTCATACTCTTTTTAGTCTAGTCAAGTTTCAGTCGACTAAAAGTCTGAGCATTTTAGTCTTATTTTAGTCAGAATTAACCATGACTATTTTCGTCTAGTTTTAGTCGATGAAAACTGATGACATTTTAGTCTAGTTTTAGTCAATGAAAATTGTATTTAGTCTCTTTTTAGTAATACAATTCTATTTGACCCAGTCAATATAGTATAAGTACCTATATAGACGAAACCAAAATCTTCTTTTAGCCAAACCCATTTCAAACAAGGTTATCTTATTATATTATTGTTACCTTATAGACTCAAGAATACATCCATTCCAGACACAGAAGATGGTCTGATTTGAATTTACAACATATTTATTTTACCAACCAAACATGCTAGAAGTACACGCACATAAATTTAAATATAATAAATAAAAACATTGAGATGTCTCTTAAGGTTTGTGGTGTTTTTTCCTGTGATTTTGTGGCCGCATTTCTCCCCATCTTTTTCCACAACACATTCCGTTTTCTTTTCCACTTCTGTGTAATGAAAATTTTTCCAAATGTCGTTTCTTCTTTTTTTTCCCAAAAGCCCTATTCGGATGGTAATTGTTTCTCATGTGGAAGTCCGTAAAAATAAATGTGCATGCCACCTCAGTGATAAAACTCGCATTCGGATGGTGATTTATTCACGGTGGAGGAGCGAGTTTTGTGATCCTGCACACCTGGGAACGCGCTGCTCACGTGGTCAATAACATGATTGTATGCTGTAAATAAAAGTCATATGCTTGGTATAATAAGAATAAATGCATAGGCCTATTTAATTTAATAATAGGAAAATAATATCCTAATTATTACGTATTTAATTATTTAAATCCGTTTAAAAATAGGAAGATATATAGATGCGCATTATAGTTAAAATGGTTTCCTGTCTTGTATTTTATCTCAAAATAAAGGATGTCATTTTATTCCACATGGAAATGAGCGGAAATAAGTTAATACAGCCTCTTATTTACATGAGGTAAACATAATGCTGCTTGGTTATTTTAACATATTATATAATTAAAATATTACGTGCTTTTCTTCTTCTTTCAGACAGCAATTAAATAACCACATGACCTTGGTATTTGTCAAAAAAAAGTAGGTAATTCGGCCGGGGATTTTTACGCAGGTGGTGGGAGAAAAACACTGACATTCTGGATTCGGACGGCAATAAAATCACAGACAGCCCCTGTAAATGATGAAAATACATTATGACCCCACGAGAAACAATTACCGTCCGAATAGGGCTCGAACCCAGGCTGGCCGGCCATTGGTCCCTTTCTCTGTGTCAGACTTAACTTTGTTTGTTGTCGTTTACGCTAACTCACCGCAGCTGCATCTTCTAAATAATGCCGCGAGTGGGGCTTGAAAAGAGTGACGAAAAGAGGGACCTGATGCAGTCCCTGAAGTGAGACATACAGAAATACTGCAAAATAATAATAATAATAACGCGACTAAACGAGACGAAATAACGTTATAACATTTCGTCTCGTCTTGTTTTGGTCAACGAAAATGATGAGACATTTTAGCATAGTTTTTATTTTGTAAACCACATTTAGTCTCGTTTTTATTCGTCAACAATATTGCATTATACATTTAATTATAGTCATCGTCACATGACCAGCATTTACGTTGCGTCTCGTCTCGTTTTCGTCACGTGATAAAGGTTTGTTGACGACGATATTTAGTTATAATTTTCGTTGACGAAAGCAACACTAGCTGCACCTTAAACTTCATTATGCTTAACTTAGACCTGTTGTCCTCATTAGTAGACACTCTAGCGTGCCATCTGGTGGTAGAAAAAGCACAATACACTTTTCAGTGTAAAAACAAGATGGTGGAAATCTCTGTCAAAACATTCCACGGCCGTGACCGAGATAAAAGTGGAAAAGGTTCAAAACCTCATCAAATTTTGTGGTTGAAACTTGTTCATTTATGCTTAATAACATTTGTAGTTTGATATGGCGTACAAATTTGACAAATTTTATCAATAGTAACAAGCTAGGATGCTGCTAATTAGGAAGGACTCGTTTGAGGACATTGGAACTTTATAATTGTTATATTATCAGGGTTGAGTTTTCAAGTGTCAGGGTTAGGGTTGAGTTTTCAAGTGGGTCGTGTGGGTGTGACATGGATGGGACTTGTGTGGGTGTGACATGGGTGGGACTTGTGTGGGTGTGACATGAGTGGGACTTGTGACATGGGTGGGACTTGTGTGGGTGTGACATGGGTGAGGCTTATGTGGGTGGGACTTGTGTTGGTGTTACATGGGTGGGACTTGTGTTGGTGTGACATGGGTGGGACTTGTGTGGGTGTGACATGGGTGGGACTTGTGTGGGTGTGACTTGGGCGTGACTTGTGTAGGTGGGTCATGGGTAGGACTTGTGTGGATATGACTTGTGTGGGTGGGACATGGGTGGGACTTGTGTGGGTGTGACATGGGTGGGACTTGTGTGGGTGTGACTTGGGTGGGACTTGTGTGGGTGTGACTTGGGTGGGACTTGTGTAGGTGGGTCATGGGTAGGACTTGTGTGGATGTGACTTGTGTGGGTGGGACATGGATGGGACTTGTGTGGGTGTGACATGGGTGGGAGTTGTGTGGGTGTGACTTGGGTGGGTGTGACATGGGTGGGACTTGTGTGGGTGTGACATGGGTGGGACTTGTCTGGGTCTTGTGTGGGTGTGACTTGGGTGGGACTTGTGTAGGTGGGTCATGGGTAGGACTTGTGTGGATGTGACGTGTGGGTGGGACATGGATGGGACTTGTGTGGGTGTGACATGGGTGGGACTTGTGTGGGTGTGACTTGGGTGGGACTTGTGTGGGTGTGACTTGTGTGGGTGTGACATGGATGGGACTTGTGTGGGTGTGACATGGGTGGGACTTGTGTGGGTGTGACTTGGGCGTGACTTGTGTAGGTGGGTCATGGGTAGGACTTGTGTGGATGTGACTTGTGTGGGTGGGACATGGGTGGGACTTGCGTGGGTGTGACTTGGGTGGGACTTGTGTAGGTGGGTCATGGGTAGGACCTGTATGGATGTGACTTGTGTGGGTGGGACTTGTGTGGGACTTGTGTAGGTGGGTCATGGGTGGGACTTGTGTAGGTGGGTCATGGGTAGGACTTGTGTGGATGTGACTTGTGTGGATGTGACTTGTGTGGATGTGACTTGTGTGGGTGGGACATGGATGGGACTTGGATGGGACTTGTGTGGGTGTGACATGGGTGGGACTTGTGTAGGTGGGTCATGGGTAAGACTTGTGTGGATGTGACTTGTGTGGGTGGGACACGGATGGGACTTGTGTGGGTGGGACACGGATGGGACTTGTGTGGGTGTGACATGGGTGGGACTTGTGTAGGTGGGTCATGGGTAGGACTTGTGTGGATGTGACTTGTGTGGGTGGGACACGGATGGGACTTGTGTGGGTGTGACTTGGGTGGGACTTGTAGATGGGTCATGGGTAGGACTTGTGTGGATATGACTTGTGTGGGTGGGACATGGATGGGACTTGTGTGGGTGTAACATGGGTGGGACTTGTGTGGGTGTGACTTGGGTGGGACTTGTGTGGGACTTGTGTGGGTGGGACATGGGTGGGTGTGACATGGGTTGAACTTGTGTGGGTGGGTCATGGGTAGGACTTGTGTGGGTGTGACATGGGTGGAACTTGTGTGGGTGGGACTTGGGTGTCACTTGTATGGGTGGGACTTGTGTGGGTGGGACATATTTTGTGGTGTTGAGCAAGGAAGATGTGTACAGAGTTACAAAATGTTGAACAAATCACAAGGCTTTTAGATGGGTTGCATTTTTTGTAATTCTGTTTTTGCTAAAGCCATGTTCAGTCAATGAAATAACCAGTTTTATACTTTGTTACACACTGGAGATTTTATTGTGTTATACAGTAAAATAAACCCATTGACCCCATATGAGGACATAATTGTTTTCAAAAACTACTTCCTGTTCAAAGACAATAGGCTTGTTCGACTTCATACAGTGCTGCGCAGACCGATTGGCAGAGGTGGGGGACTCGAGTCACATGACTTGACTCGAATCAGACTTAAGTCGCAAATTTTAGGATTTGAGACTTGCTTGACAAATATTAATAAAAGACTTGACTTGACTTTGACTTGATATTCATGACTTGAGACTTGACTCGGACTTGAGTTAAATGACTCGAAATAACTTGTCTTTTGGTTAATAAATATCTGTTTTGAACGCACCGCAACCTAACCACGTGACGCAGCAGGCGAGCAGAGAGAGTTAACGTAAGAGCATTGACAGTCGTGACTGAACATGGAAGGCGCTACGCCAAGAATAATTAAATTCGGGATTATGTGAATTTCAAGTTTCCATGGTTATCAGTCACTCACGGGTCACGGCCTCAAGGCACGCTCCTGCTCGCACCGGCGCTGTATCCATCATTTTCATACAAAGAGGTCACGATGAGTTTGGTTAGTGTTGTATTTGTCCCGCCCCTCCTCCACTGTGATTGGACGGCTGGGTTAAAAGTCACTCCATCATTTCTGTGTGTGTTCTGCATTGGAGCTGATTTTTGACAAATTATGTAACAAAAAGTAATTTTTATAGTCTCCCATTGATTGAAAAAATCCTCCCAACACTGCACAAATGTAAAACATTATTAAAGTGAGTAATATTACATTTGTTTAAAAAATTACATTATTATGTTACAGACTTTTTCTCATGCTAACATACAACCAGTATCATTCCAATTAATTTTTTTGTTTGTAGAGCTAGCAAATGTCAACCACCATATCAAGTCTCATGCCATTTTGGATGATTTTATTTATTTATTTATTTATTTATTTTTTATTTCAGCAAACGTCATTTGGGGTCAAAAAGACCCAGATAGCTTACATAAATAGCATATTTAGCCAATTAAGCAAAAAGATATAAGATTAAAAATAAAACCATCATAAGGTCAGAAAAAACTGGTATAACACTTGACATTCTGTCCCCCTCACTTCTGAAATGATGGCTACTCCCCTGTTTGTACATGTTAAGAGTTGATAAAAATCAGTAATCCAAATATCACTTGAATATTATTGAAAAAATATAAAACGCCTTTATTTCATCATGGCTTTAATATTTTAAAAACAGGTGACGAGTACTGCACACCTAAGCGTTGCGGCTAATGAGCCTTCGTCAGGGTGTGAGCAACAAACACAATCTGAGTTCTCTTTAGTTAATTAGTCATATAACAATCACCTGGTCACGCTGTACAGGACAAGCAGGAGAGAGAAAACTCAAATAATACAAAGAGAACGTATCTCACCCAATATATTGGCCTAATTTCAGTTACATTTACATTTTATGTAGTTTTAATTTATTTATTTTTTATTTTTAGATTTTTATTGTATTAACAACTCAGCTGTATGTGGACACCTTTTGAGTAGAAATGCATATTGCAATGTTTTTGTTGCAAATAAAACTCCCATAGTCCATAACTACTGTAGTTTTAACTTATTTTAATATATAAATTCAGTTAAATCATCAAACATTTTTATGACTTGCTTGACCCAAGCTACGACTTGACTTGAATTGCTCGACATAAAGCAGTGACTTGACTTGACTTGCTTGATTCTCACAAAAATTGACTTGGACTTGCTTGAGACTTGAAGGTTAAGGCTTGAGACTTACTTGTGACTTGCACATGTGTGCCGATTGGCGGCTGACTTGAAGCAGTGCATGCCAGTTAGACATTTTGTCGGACTTGAGACAGCGCTGACACACGTGTCTTTGACATATGTCATCAAAGTACCGTGAGAGCGATTCGAGAGCAGCTGGCTGGTTCATTCTGCGCAAATTCTCCAGAGCGGCTGCACAAGCTCTGATGATGACACAGCTGTTCCACGATTGGCCGGATTCACTGCATGACAATGATCACGTGTGTTTCATGTTTATTCTCACATCTTCAGTTCCACTAATGCTCACAAATCTGTATTTTATAACAGTAAAACCTCTTTTCATGTAGTTACGATGTTATATTGTGTCATGGTTATCAAAATAAAACTGATTAAAAAAAAAAACATAGACCCCACTTCATTGATTAGTATAGGCTTATGTTGAACTTTATTCTTGTACAAACAGATGCTGTACTATCTGGAATGCCGAGTCTGCCAAAATAAAAAAATAAAAAATAAATACATAAATATATATACAAATAAATGTAAAAAAAGCAAAAATAAATAAATAAATATATAAATAAATATACATAGAAAAGCAAAAAAACAAAAATATATAATTATTTCTACATTTATTTATTTTTACATTTATGTATTTCTACATTTATTTATTTTTACATTTATGTATGTCTACATTTCTTTGTCCGTAGGGTAATGAGGAGGGCGTGGTTTCAGGACCCACCCCATCTGAGGGTTGTCTCCCCCCCTAAAATATCATTAAAAACCACATTGTGTATTGTAAATAATATAATGATATATACTTAAAATAATTGTGTAAGTAGTAAAACAATACAAACGCAAACAGGGCAAAAATGCGTTTTAAGTTTAGAAACATGAGTGTCCCCTCTCACCTCACCTACACATACAAGTCTGGTGTGAGAGAACAAAGTTCTTCAGTAGTTGTGGAACTCCAGTAAGCAGCTGTTAAGGCTATTTTATTCACTTTAAACATCGGATGAAGTGATTCTTTTCTCTTTAATACAGACGATGCTGAGTTATTAAAAAATTAGCAATGAGAAAAAATGATGATAACCGATGAATTTTACCATGAGTCCGATATGTTAGCGATTATTGTTTGGTAGCTTGTTGTACTGTAAATCCCCTACTACAACTAACACGGCAGCCTATGTGTGAACTGATATTAGGTTTATATTGTAGATCTACCGCTGTGTTGGGTTTTGCTCAATACTATATCGAAGAAGCAAGATAATTTAATAATTATATTACCGCGTGGTGAACCTATAATAATGAAAACAACTATTGCTTTGTGTTGTTGGCCAGATAAAATGACAGAGAAAAGAAAAACAGACATTTAAGAGAATTTTTCAGTGCACCAAAACGCCACACATATCCTTACAAGTACAATTTTGGCTGTATTATTTGTGTCCCCTTCAAAAATTGCCCTTGAGAAATGTTATGTTTATTGTAAGGTTAGATGAAATTTACACCCATGGGCTAATCTGATAAATGACGTTCACTTGATAACATCTTGCTGCAACCTCTGGAAGTAACCTACTAATTAGAATTTCCTTTAGGCTTTCCAATGTGGCTGGATGCATTGATGACACGCATATTCCCATCACCGCACCTTCCGAAAATAAAACAGATTACTGTATGGAAGGCAAGGATGCCAGATGGAAGGGTAGTCCGAGATATAGGCCTATGCCGTAACCACCACCACAGCTGTTAAATAAACACAAATTATTCACAATTTATTTGGTCATCTTTATTTCCTACAAATACAAAAGCAACAGTTATCCTTTATCTTGTTGGATTTTAATATTCTTCCAATATTTGGTATTGTGGCCATCTCCTTGTCATCTGTCAATGGTGGTGGTGCAGGTCCTCTCCTCATTTTGCGAGCCTCTGCTTTCTTGCTGTTGGATGAGTAAAAGTCATGTTAATTTCATTACCCTAGGCCTGATTAAGAAATGTAACAGATTGGATTAGAGAACCTTTAATTATATGAAAAGAGCATTAGACTGTATGGAAAAAGCTGCTGCACATTGAAATAGACACTGAATTTTCACTGACAGCCCAAATTTTGCCTTGTTTTAGCCTAGACGTCAGGGCTGTGTTTGGACGACTATTAGACATCTTTTATGCGCAAAATTGCTTGCTGGGACAGTTAAACAGTCCTCCAATGCAAGCTGAGTCAGATGTTCAACAAACCTTCAACATCAGTTTAATCCTCTGTAATATAAAACTTTATCCTACTTTTAAATTAATATTGTTAATAAACACCAGTTATTAGGATTGCAGGAATTAACAGCACTGTCACGCTTGTTTGCACAAATCGTACGACACAGGAGAATTAGAATAAGTCTTTCATCACAATATTTAAGGAACGCCAGAGAACACAGGAAAGCTATAGTAAAACTAAGATGACACAGAACAATAAACTGAGGCAATTAAGGTCTTAAATACACAAGGAGTGGTAATGAGCTGAACAGAAACAGGTGCGTAATTAAGGTCACCTTGATTTTGCAAAGCAAGACATGTTCCTGGATCAACATATTTTGTTGATCCTGGTACAACATTCCTAAACCATACCCATAAGTTATCCCTAAAATCAGAGGGAAATGATGTAGAAGACACTGATGTAGAAGCACACCTGTTCAGTTTCAGATAATTAGCTTCGTCTGTGTATTTAAACTCTTGGTTCTCCTCTGTTCTTTGTCTCATTTTGAAGTTACATTGGATGTGTAGTTTGTTTCTCCAGGAGTTCATTAAAAGCAACTTTATCTTGCCTTGTGCTCTTTTTGGATTACAATAGGCATTACAAATGGCTTGATTAATTTCTTTTTTCTTTTTTTTTGTAGTACAATGAAGCAGGAAGACGAGTGGTAATCATTTGGAGGGTTCAAGTATGCATTGTCATGGGACAGGCTCGGTGAGTAGATGGAAGAGTTCTGAGCCCCACAGTTGGATGTATTTAGTAATGACATTATTTTTCTGTATAAGCGTACATACAAATGTTTTAACAGCATATCAAACATGTAAGTAACTGCAAATTTAGATCACATTAGATTACACAGTGCACTGAATAGGTGTTTACAATCATTCTGCCATTACCATTACAGTTAAAAAAATCACAAGTATACAGCAAAAGGTTTAGTAGTAGTAGTAGTAGTAGTAGTAGTAGTAGTAGTAGTCTTAACTCCTTGAGAGAGACACCTGGGTGTTTGCAAAGACCACCGAAACCAATTCCACTTATATTAATTGCTAAACCTATGTGCGATAAGCATCACATTTGGGAAACTGCATAATGACTGTGCTGTTTTTCTGACACAATTCTAATTGTGCATTCTTAATAGTCAATGATTTCAAGAATCACACCCATTTTTGAGATTTCCCTGTCATATGTTAAAAGGAATAGTGGTGAGGTATGTTGGGATAGAGATGGGAATTTAATGATCTCCGATAACCTTTTTTTCATCATACCATTATATGAACTTAAATTTAGACTAGGAAGGCCATCCATCCGAATATGCTGCTTTTCACTTGGGTTGTTGCATGGAGTTCAGGAGGGGGAAATCTTAAGATGATAACATTTCCACAATTGTGGTCTTTGATTTGAATCATGGACGTCACTTACATCAGCGAGGGTCAGGTTATAATTCTGCATTATACAAACCCGATTCCAAAAAAGTTGGGACACTGTACAGATTGTGAATAAAAAAGGAATGCAATAATTTACAAATCTCATAAACTTATATTTTATTCACAATAGAATATAGATAACATATCAAATGTTGAAAGTGAGACATTTTGAAATGTCATGCCAAATATTGGCTCATTTTGGATTTCATGAGAGCTACACATTCCAAAAAAGTTGGGACAGGTAGCAATAAGAGGCCGGAAAAGTTAAATGTACATATAAGGAACAGCTGGAGGACCAATTTGCAACTTATTAGGTCAATTGGCAACATGATTGGGTATAAAAAGAGCCTCTCAGAGTGGCAGTGTCTCTCAGAAGTCAAGATGGGCAGAGGATCACCAATTCCCCCAATGCTGCGGCGAAAAATAGTGGAGCAATATCAGAAAGGAGTTTCTCAGAGAAAAATTGCAAAGAGTTTGAAGTTATCATCATCTACAGTACATAATATCATCCAAAGATTCAGAGAATCTGGAACAATCTCTGTGCGTAAGGGTCAAGGCCGGAAAACCATACTGGATGCCCGTGATCTTCGGGCCCTTAGGCCCTTTGTATGCATCACATACAGGAATGCTACTGTAATGGAAATCACAACATGGGCTCAGGAATACTTCCAGAAAACATTGTCGGTGAACACAATCCACCGTGCCATTCGCCGTTGCCGGCTAAAACTCTATAGGTCAAAAAAGAAGCCATATCTAAACATGATCCAGAAGCGCAGCCGTTTTCTCTGGGCCAAGGCTCATTTAAAATGGACTGTGGCAAAGTGGAAAACTGTTCTGTGGTCAGACGAATCAAAATTTGAAGTTCTTTTTGGAAAACTGAGACGCCATGTCATCCGGACTAAAGAGGACAAGGACACCCCAAGTTGTTATCAGCGCTCAGTTCAGAAGCCTGCATCTCTGATGGTATGGGGTTGCATGAGTGTGTGTGGCATGGGCAGCTTACACATCTGGAAAGGCACTATCAATGCTGAAAGGTATATCCCAGTTCTAGAACAACATATGCTCCCATCCAGACGTCGTCTCTTTCAGGGAAGACCTTGCATTTTCCAACATGACAATGCCAGACCACATACTGCATCAATTACAACATCATGGCTGCATAGAAGGATCCGGGTACTGAAATGGCCAGCCTGCAGTCCAGATCTTTCACCCATAGAAAACATTTGGCGCATCATAGAGGAAGATGTGACAAAGAAGACCTAAGACAGTTGAGCAACTAGAAGCCTGTATTAGACAAGAATGGGACAACATTCCTATTCCTAAACTTGAGCAACTTGTCTCCTCAGTCCCCAGACGTTTGCAGACTGTTATAAAAAGAAGAGGGGATGCCACACAGTGGTAAACATGGCCTTGTCCCTTTTTTGAGATGTGTTGATGCCATGAAATTTAAAATCAACTTATTTTTCCCTTAAAATGATACATTTTCTCAGTTTAAACATTTGATATGTCATCTATGTTGTATTCTGAATATTGAAATTTGAAACTTCCACATCATTGCATTGTTTTTATTCACAATTTGTACAGTGTCCCAACTTTTTTGGAATCGGGTTTGTATGTTGCAGCTCTTAATAAATCCAGTTATATTGCAGCCCAAGTTCACCCAAAACATAATTCTTTGAACATTTACTCACACTCATGTTGTTCATACAAACCTGCATGATTTTCTTTTTTCTGTTGAACATAAAAAAGGTTTAAGTGTCGTTTTGTCCATACAATGGAAGTGTACACTGTAAAAAAAAAAAATTCCGTAAAAAAAACAGATAATGTACTGGCAGAAAATTACCAGTACATTTTGCATTATAGTTACGGACATTTCCTTCAACTCTGAAATGGAAAATTCTGTAGATTTACAGTACATTTACTGTACTTTCCCATACAATTGGTATGCAGAAATTTCTATCTAATCTCTTTTTCATTTTATTTCATTTTCAAATGCAATACAATAAGAAAGCAGCAAACAAACAGAATACAAAGACAGGGTTGCTGCTTATATCATTAACAATTGCTAAAGACTTAGTCAATAGTAGAGTGAAAGGTTCCAATGAGCAAAGAAGTCGAGACAATACAGACAGAAGGCTGTTCTAATTTTACATCATCTTACCTGAGTGTGAATATTTTAATATTAACATGAGCAAAGTGGAATAAAGAAAGTGATCAGCATGATTGTTATTCAAAACGGTAAGCAGGCGCTACTTTGTTTGTGGTTTGTGTATCTGCAGCATTTCTGAATGACGAATATAGACGAATATCTATGAAGTAATAGACAGCTGTGTCCTTACACACAGGCGCAGAGCGCATTTGCAAGTTGACAGTCGGCTGTAGTCCGTTTAGAGTGTAGCTTTTTTGCCCCAACATGGTCTGCTTTCATCTGCGCTAGTTCTTTGCCGTCGGTTTGGTGTGTCCTTCCCCTAAGAGAACACAATAGGAAAAGGGTTAGTTCACCCAAAAATAAAAATTGTTATTAATTACTCACCCTCGTGTCGTTCCAAACCCGTAAGACCTTCGTTCATCTTCGGAACACAAATGAAGATATTTTTGATGAAATCTGAGACCTCTCTGGCCCCTCCATAGACAGCAATTTAATGAACACTTTCAAGGTCCAGAAAGGTAGTAAAAACATTGTTAAAATAGTCCATGTGACTCCAGTAGTTCAACCTTAATTTTATGAAGCGACGAGAATACTTTTTGTGCTCAAACAATTTTTTTAACAATTTCTTCTCCTCTGTGTCAGTCTTCTGAGCTGTTTACGTTGGTCAGCTCCTGCGTCAGAATCACGCATGCGTCGTGGTGCTCACGTGAACAGCATCGGCCAATGGTAAGCCGGCATGCTGGCGTAGCTCTGACATAACTCGGAAGCACTGGACTGTATTTACTACGTCAACAGCATTCATTTTATGTAGTGCCAGCCCACAAGATCTTCTGATTGGCTGTGGTTATTGATTGACTATCGCATCACGTGGTCACATCGCATTTGGTGTGGACAGAAAAACAGCTTGTTGCTAGAATCTTATCGCATTTGGTTAGGACATGGTGTTACTTTTATGATGTCTATACTACTTTTCTGGACCTTGAAAGTGGTAGTTGCGTAGGCTGTTAACAGAGGGAGAGAAAGCTCTCAGATTTCATTAGAAAGATCTTCAGTCGTGTTCCAAAATTCTTACAGGTTTGGAACATCATAAGGGTGAGTAATTAATGACAGAATTTCCTTTTTTTGGGTGAACTAATTGGGTAAAAAAAAAAAACAACTTTCCTTTTTCTGTATGTTCAATTAAAGGGATAGTTCACCCAAAAACGAAATTTACCCCATGATTTACTCGCCCTCAAGCCATCCTAGGTGTATATGACATTCTTCTTTCAGACGAATACAGTCGGAGTTATATTAAAAAATATTCTGGCTCTTCCAAGCTTTATAATGGCAGTGAATGGCAGCCCAAAATTTAAAGCCCAAAATAGCACATCCATCCATCATAAAAGTGCTCCACATGGCTCCGGGGGTTAATAAAGGCCTTCTGAAGTGAATCGATGGGTTTGTGTAAGAAAAATATCCACATTTAACACGTTATGGAGTAAAATATCTAGCTTCCGTCAGACCGCCTTCTGTATTCAACTTACGAAGAAAGTGTAACTGGCGCGACAATGACGTCGGACGTAGCATAAGCATTTTGAACTGCGAGAGGCGTTACACGTTCTTCCTAAGTTGAATATGGAAGGCGGTCCGCCGGAAGCTAGATATTTTACTTTATGTTAAATATGGATGTTTTTCTTACTTCAGAAGGCCTTTATTAACCCCCGGAGCTGTGTGGAACACTTTTATAATGGATGGATACACGGTTTTGGTCTTCAAATTTTGGGCTGCCGTTCACTGCCATTATAAAGCTTGGATTAGCCAGGACATTTTTAATTTAACTCAGATTGTATTCATCTGAAAGAAGAAAGTCATATACACCTAGGATGGCTTGAGGGTGAGTAAATTATGGGATAATTTTCATTTTTGGGTGAACTATCCCTTTAAAGTTCCATTATGCGAGTTGACAAAAGCTACAATTTTACATGGATTTTTCAAAGTTGTTCATATAGGAACTTCAGCAGTCTTGGAGGAATGTGTAGCCATTTGGTTTCCTTCGTCACAGCCTTGTCGACCCTCATTCAGGATTTCTGCACAGGAAAGTTATTTAAAGAAACATATTGTTTTTAGTTACACAAGAAATTAAATGAATGAAACTGAACTACAGAGTAAAATGCAGACCAAGCTGAGGTGGAAAACCATATCAATCATACCGTATTTTAAGTTCATTAAATTATCAATTGATCCCTAATACTTTCCAATTCAAACATTGTATATAACTTTGTTTCCAATGGACTCCATTTGCATGACATGTTAGCTTGTCACTTCAACTACATCTTATGTGGTTTCATCATTTTCAACTAAATAAACAGTAACACAACAAAATGATCTATACACAATTTCATAAAAAATGTGTTGCTTACCTTTGTATGAACTCCAGGATAAGTGCCATGTTCTTCAGGTATTTTGTAGCTCACTGCCACAATGGGGGAGGAGATGTGGTCACTAATAACTTCTTTAATGACAGCACATCTTGAATGCCCATCACCTTAAACAAAAAAGATATTACAAAATGAAAAACATTACATGATCACTTCAGAAAACCGCTCCAAACATAGATGTTTAAATCTTCTCTACACAATTTGTTTTTCTACTGTCCATATAACATTAAGCATAAAAATCTTTGAAGGGGTATTTCAAAGCCATCTTTTTCTATCAACATGTTTCCTCAGACTTTACATTTAAATGTGTTTTTGCCGATATTTAACACTCATAATGATTAAAAAAAACTGTTAATAAAACAAAATACAAACCCATAATGAGAATGCAGGGGAAGCACAGTACAGCAGCAGTTAAGTCCTGTCAACAGAAAAGAAAACAACAGAAACACTATAAATTAAACTAAAGAGGGATCTGGTAAAGAATGACTACAGGCAGAAGTATACATGTCTGTGTGTTTAAAACAAGACAATAAAAAGTCTAAACATACCTCATCTGACAAAAGGTGATCGTGGTTTCCTTTCACAATGCTAGAAATCCGTTGTACTGGATCTTCACGTACAGTATCTTCACTTCACGTTGTATCTCCACCCCTTTCAAATTAAACAAGTCTGAAAATGGCCTTTCCTTTTCTTTACAATTCCTCTGGTAGCTTTTGTATGAAGGCATTAAACTGCTCTAAACACAATATAGGCCTAACGTTACGGCACTTCACCACAACTGGTCAACGTTACTGCACCTGGATGCTTGAAACGATACACTCAGCACGAAATGAACCGCATCACCGACAAATAAAAGTTAATAAACATTTACAAGTGAAGACACTATAACACGTATACAATCAGGGAACCTCCACGAGTATGAACTAAATCTTTCAATGTGTGACGATATGCATAAAATGATAAACGCGACGGTTCACGCATTCATTTGCCAAACAAGCCAGATGACAACTAAATAACGTTATGTAAACAGCGTATTTGACATTTAACAAAATATAATTCTCACTTTTTACCACAGAAGTGTTAGAACTGCTTCCACAAATCCGAAATCTGACTTTAAAAAGAAACTTTGGCCGAGATCATCTGCATGTGCTTGCGTCTCGCTTTTTTCGCGCCGACCAGTTCTTGTTCCCACAATGCAATGCGTAATTTAAAATACGGGTAAAGACCTGTAAAACACAAATACGGAAAATTCCTTCAAATTATTACTGTACATTGTACTGTATTTTTACGGAATTTTTTTTAGAGTGTAGGGAAACCAAAACTGTTTAGTAATCAGCATTGTTCAAAATATCTTAAATATTTAAACAGTCATACTGGTTTCATGAGGGTGATTAAATGATGACAGAATTTTCATATTTTGGGTGAACTATCCCTATAAAAATCCAGTTTATAACTTAGCAAGTATAGCAATAGCACTAACACTTTTTCTTTAAAAACTAATTTTGAAGCCATTGGGCCATAATGGCATGGCTATTCAGGCAGGGTTTAAATTGAGCCAAGATTAGGCCTTAGTTAAATTAGGGTATTTAAGTAAACGTGCATTAGAAAAAAAAAAAACATTACTGGTGTGCATCTTGAGACAAAACAATGGCACTGACATATTTTAAGATACGTCAGCGCAAGTTGCTTTCAGTTAAAACAGCTCAAATATGCATTTATCTTTAACCAGTCTTTATTGTATCAACAAATTCCTGTTAATCTACTCAAAGGGATTTTACTAGTTAAATGAAAGTATAATGCTTCCTCTGTGTGGTGATGATGTGGTGAATAATAGGTGTTCCCATGAGGTTGTGAGGTTGAACATGCATGAAAGAAACATTGTTCACCACTTTCAGAGACACAGGATGTGTAAATATCATATTAGTAGTGTAAGACATTGGGGTTTGTGTGACTGAGGCCTTTAAAAAAGTTCTCTCTTCCCTTTTAGGAAATCCATGATTCAAGCATGCATCAGATCATAATCAGTGCTGACTACAGGCATAGTATGACACTCATTTTTCATCCAGATTAATTTTTAAATTATAATCAAATTTTAAATTATAAATTAAAGTCAAAATGTGATAATGACAATTGTCCTGATATCATAACCAAGAAAAAAGCCAAATGAAAAGAATCAAATTCTTGATATGAAAACCTTAAGTAGTTTGGCATAATAGTTTATGGTTTCCTAGAAAATATTAAAAAAAAATAATAATTTATAATTATTTAAAAATCAAAATCATCTCAAAGAGATGTGGTGCAACCAGCAAGCAGAAAACACACAAAACAGGAAATGTAATTAGAGAGGACCCCTGCAGACTTGCATGACTAGTGCTGTGTCTCAATTCACCTACTTATACTACACCCTAAAAGTACATACTTTTGAGTGTGTAGCAGAAGAGTAGACAAGCTTTGGGACTTATGTAATAAAATAGCGTCTTCTATTAGAAAATCTACTACAAACCCGATTCCAAAAAAGTTGGGACACTGTACAAATTGTGAATAAAAACAGAATGCAATGATGTGGAAGGTTCAAATTTCAGTATTTTATTCAGAATACAACATATGACATATCAAATGTTTAAACTGAGAAAATGTATCATTTTAAGGGTAAAATAAATTGATTTTAAATTTCATGGCATCAACATCTCAAAAAAGTTGGGACAAGGCCATGTTTACCACTGTGTGGCATCCCCTCTTCTTTTTATAACAGTCTGCAAACGTCTGGGGACTGAGGAGACAAGTTGCTCAAGTTTAGGAATAGGAATGTTGTCCCATTCATTTCAGTACCCGGATCCTTCTTATACGCAGCCATGATGTTGTGATTGATGCAGTATGTGGTCTGGCATTGTCATGTTGGAAAATGCAAGGTCTTCCCTAAAAGAGACGACGTCTGGATGGGAGCATATGTTGTTCTAGAACTTGGATATACCTTTCAGCATTGATGGTGCCTTTCCAGATGTGTAAGCTGCCCATGCCACACGCACTCATGCAACCCCATACCATCAGAGATGCAGGCTTCTGAACTGAGCGCTGATAACAACTTGGGTTGTCCTTGTCCTCTTTAGTCCGGATGACATGGCATCCCAGTTTTCCAAAAAGAACTTCAAATTTTGATTCGTCTGACCACAGAACAGTTTTCCACTTTGCCACAGTCCATTTTAAATGAGCCTTGGCCCAGAGAAAACACCTGCGCTTCTGGATCATGTTTAGATATGGCTTCTTTTTTGACCTATAGAGTTTTAGCCGGCAACGGCGAATGGCACGGTGGATTGTGTTCACCGACAATGTTTTCTGGAAGTATTCCTGAGCCCATGTTGTGATTTCCATTACAGTAGCATTCCTGTATGTGATGCAGTGCCGTCTAAGGGCCCGAAGATCACGGGCATCCAGTATGGTTTTCCAGCCTTGACCCTTATGCACAGAGATTGTTCCAGATTCTCTGAATCTTTGGATGATATTATGCACTGTAGATGATGATAACTTCAAACTCTTTGCAATTTTTCTCTGAGAAACTCCTTTCTGATATTGCTTCACTATTTTTCGCCGCAGCATTGGGGGAATTGGTGATCCTCTGCCCATCTTGACTTCTGAGAGACACTGCCACTCTGAGAGGCTCTTTTTATACCCAGTCATGTTGCCAATTGACCTAATAAGTTGCAAATTGGTCCTCCAGCTGTTCCTTATATGTACATTTAACTTTTCCGGCCTCTTATTGCTACCTGTCCCAACTTTTTTGGAATGTGTAGCTCTCATGAAATCCAAAATGAGCCAATATTTGGCATGACATTTCAAAATGTCTCACTTTCAACATTTGATATGTTATCTATATTCTATTGTCAATAAAATATAAGTTTATGAGATTTGTAAATTATTGCATTCCTTTTTTTATTCACAATTTGTACAGTGTCCCAACTTTTTTGGAATCGGGTTTGTAGAAATAGTAGACCATCCAAGGACTTCTGGCATACTTTTTTCAACATTATGCTTTGGGACACTCTTATTGTAATCTCACATACTATTTAGGATGGAGGGTATGTGTCAAGTTAGAAAAAAATCTAACCTTTCATTAAAGTAAAACAATTTGAGAGTTGGGGGAAAATCCCATTATGAAATAAATGTTTTTTTTCCTCTAATACACGTTGACCACAATTATTAGCACCCCTAGAAATTCTTATAGGTAAAATATATGGGTAAAATATAAATTATATTCCCATTCATATTTACAATTTTAAGCACACCAGTAACATGAAATTGTCCAGCCATGACTTCCTGTGAATATAAATGAGGACACAAAGGCCAAATTCCCTTAATCCAGCAGCCATATCACCCTGTAGTCCAAGACTGGTTTCCCACTGAAGCTAAGCAGGGCTGAGCCTGGTCAGTACCTGGATGGGAGACCTCCTGGGAAAGCTAGGTAGCTGCTGGTAGAGATGTTAGTGAGGCCAGCAGGGGGTGCTCACCCTGTGGTCTGTGTGGGTCCTAACACCCCAGGATAGTGATGGGGACACTATACTGTAACAAGCACCGTCCTTCGGATGAGATGTTGAACCGAGGTCTTGACTCTCTGTGGTCATTAAAAATCCCAGGATGTCCTTCGAAGAGTAGGGGTGTAACCCCAGCATCCTGGCCAGATTTGCCCATTGGCCCCTGTCCATCATGGCCTCCTAATCATCCCCATATACTGATTGGCTTCATCACTCTGTCTCCTCTCCACCAATAATCTGGTGTGTGGTGGGTGTTCTGGCGCAATATGGCTGCCGTCGCATCATCCAGGTGGATGCTGCACATTGGTGGTGGTTGAGGAGATTCCCCCTTTCTATATGTAAAGCGCTTTGAGTGCTTGAAAAGCGCTATATAAATGTAACATTATTATTATTAATCATTCATCACAAGGGGTAAAACCAAAGAATATAGTTCTTGTCACATGTCTGTCTGCTTGTTTGGTCTTCCTGTTGTGTTTTGATTCTGTCACATGTTCCTTTGTCTTAGTTTCCCGCCACTTGTCTGTTTCCTAGGTTACCCTCATTAGTTAAGTTCTGTTCAGCTGTGTTTAGTTAATTATCTTGTTTCTGTCTGCTATTTAAGTTCCTCTTGTTCGCTCAATCTTTGTCTAGTCACTGTTATGTAAGGTTGTGTTTCCGTTGCCTGGCTGCATGTTCCTGTGAAGTTAAGATTAACGTTTATGTTTGATTGTGATCTTCTGAGTCGTCAGCCTGTTCCTGGGTCACCAACCGTGACCGTTCTGATGTACAGCAAAATATTGTTGAACTTTACAAAAGTTGCTGTAAGAAAATGGCTAAAGCATTGAAAATCCCCATTTCCACCATCAGGGCAATAATTAAGAAGTTCCAATCAACAGGAAATGTTACGGATGTGTCTGGAAGAGGATGTGTGTCTATATTGTCTTAATGCATGGCGAGGAAAATGGTTTGAGTGACTCTCACTCAAGACTCTCCAAGGATCACAGCTGGAGAATTGCAGAAATTAGAGTCTTTGGGTCAGAAAGCTTAAAGGGTTCTGCTCTCATCCAAAAACAAACTCCATATTCAGTTGTAAGGCATGACTGGAACTTCAAATGGAACCTGGTTCTATGGTCAGATGAAACAAAAAACCACCAGATGGGTTTGGTACAAAAAAGGAATTGAAAGTACCCCATGCCCACGGTTAAATATACTGCTGGATCCTATTTTTTTTTTTTTTTTTGCTGGAGGTCCTGGACATCTTGTCTAGCAAATACCAACAGATAAATCAAAACCTGACGGCCTCTGCTAGAAATCTTATAATGGGCCGTGGTTGGATCTTCCATCAGGACAATGATCCAAAACAAACATCAAAATCAACACAAAAATGTGTCACTGAGCACAAAATGAAGCTTCTGCCATGCCATGCCATCCCAGTCCCTGACCTGAACCCTATAGAAAATGAGTAGGGTGAACTGAAGAGAAGAAGCACCAACATGGTTCTGGGAATCTGAAGGATCTAGAGAGATTCTGTATGGAGGAATTGTCTCTGATCTCTTGTCAGGTGTTCTCCAAACTCATCAGGCGTTATAGAAGACGACTCAAAGCTGTTATCTTGGCAAAAGGAGGTTGCAAAAAGTATTTATTAAAAGGGAGCCAATAAATTGTGGCCAACGTGTATTAGAAAAACATTTATTTCATAATGAGATTTTCCAATCATTTTCAATTGTTTTACTTCAATAAAAGGTTAGATTTTTGTTGTTTTCACTTCTTTTTTTTTTTTACTTCATTGCTAATATTTAGCAAGGGTGCCAGTTATTCAGACCAGGACTGTATTACCTTAAAAATCTAGTTATTCAACTTTTTTTTTTTTTTTTTTTTTTTTTTTTTTTATGATTAAGATGTGATCACTCAATGTGTATTTTTTTTTTTTTTACTAGATGGTTGAGTAGACATTTTTGCAGTCATTACGTTTTAAAAATGGTAACATGTTTTCAAAACCAAATTTAATGAAAAACATGCATTTCTAAGAATCTGACAAGTGTTTAAAGTTGATTACTTTAACCTTGGCTAGCATGAGGTGTTGCATGGTGCAAGTTCACATTAATTGACAACAGCTATTTTTTGAGATCAGAACTGATACAATCTTTTGGAACTGTCCTAGAAAAGGTGCATGTCTGATGTGGTAAATAAATGGCTTCAGTAGGCTGCCATCTATTTTGCTCGTTTGAGCGAGTATTTTTTGCCGTTTATCACGTGTTGCTGGCTGGTGAGCCCTAGTGATTCATCTGGAAACTTGGACTAATTTATGTACCACCTTCAGTTGTTCTTTCACACCCAATGACTTTATTCATGCAAAATATTACTTTGGTATTTACAGTTTGTTTGATCTTACCAAGGTCACACAGAAAGACAGTACAGAAGTATATATGTTTTTATTTTATACTATATATTTTATACATTTATACATTTTATTTGCTATTGTGTATATACGTAAATATTCTCTGAAGGTTGGAACTGACCATTTGTGAGAAGCAGCTAAAAGCCTGTGTACATGATTTAATTATCATTTATTATTTAATATTACTGTCAAGGTACAACATATTGGCTGTCAATGTACTGAAATCAAAAGCAGTACCTTAGAAATAGGTCTTACTGGTTGTAATTTTAAATGGTAAAATATCCATTTATGTGCTAATATTGGCCTTTAGACTTGAGGGAGGGTGATGATTGTCCAGTGGTCATTTCCTGTGGTATTTGCATTTTGTATGTGTATGTGTATGTGTATGTGTGTGTTTGTGTCCCTGTTCAAAGGAGTTGGAGGAGATGACAGAGTAGGCCTGATTTCCACTCACCCTCGTAGTAAGTGGAATATTGAGGTGTAATAGATTAGACAAAAACACACAGTATTGCATAACAGTTATGATCAGACCAATAAGATACTCAAACAGCTGAAGCACAACCTTTGAGATAAGACCTTTCTGCTCACATAGTGTCTATTTCAAGGGCTAGAAATAAGATATTGCAACTAAGAGTGGCACTGAGAAATTTACACTTTGTCTCATGAATAATTGAATAAGTGATAAAAGCAGGTTTTCATTTTCATTTCTCATCAAAGCTTTTTGACCCCTGTAAACATCATACCTAAACACAGGAAGGAAGTGTGAGAAATGAAGAAGCACAGAGTGTACTGCCACAGTTATGCTTGCACAAAAAAACCCTAAATCTTTAAGTGTGGCTCAGCAACACTGCAATGAAGCCAACCTGAGGGTCTTTGCAGAAATGACGAGGAATAAACCCGCAACCCTGCAAAAGTTACCTTGTGGTCTGTAGAGGATATTTAAAAACAGCTGACTAGAAACTCATTTGAGTCACGTTCATCTATGCAATATAATTATTCTCTGTTAATAATTTAGTATATAACAAACTGGCACTATTAAGTTGTCCATATGTTTAATGAAATACCTAATAATACAGCAAATGAAGGATCAATAGTTAGATTTTTAAAAAATAAATAGCTCTGGAAACTTTCAACCAAAAATCAGCATAATTTACTCTGTAACAAGTGACAACCAACCCACTATAACATGGAAATATTAGTGGGAATGGAAACACCTCACCACACAATATTATTTTTCTCAAAGAGTGCGAGACATCTTCTCTCAGTTCACATTCAGTGTGAAATCAACAGCAGTTTTTACAATTAAACGTTTTATTGACCACATTTATTAGGCATTATTGATATATTATTCAGTCAATATGACCATTGATCACATTAATATACAATTAGGCTTTAAGGACAATAAATATTTTTATTTAATCTACCCTCTCCTGATACAGAAGCATATTAGTGTTCATTCAATCTGAAACTCTTCTGCACAACTTTCTAAACTTAATGGCCACTGGCAACTGATACATTTAAAATCAAATATGATTTGACAATGGCAAGCGGACAGATTGCATTGCAATGAATGCATGAAGCGGTAAGGATCTCAGGGGTTGATTATAGTCCAAAGACAGCTGACCTCTTCATCTGAACTCACATCTAGTTGTCCTCTATGATCAGTGGATCTTGAAGAGGCCAAAATAATTGCTGTGATAATTTTTGCTGAGCAGATGGGGGTGTGAGACATTGACAAACAGCCAGTCGGACTCCTTGAGATTCTGAAGAGAGCCAAGATGACTTCCCATCATCCACGGATGGTTTCTTCCCGGCGTACAGAAGCCCTCTCTGTGGTCTTCCATGATAATGCGGTTATGGCCGTTTCTCTGCAGGCTCATTTTGTGAGCGTGAAAGTCTCCGGACTTGCACGTGCGTGAAAGAAACTCCACGCGGGAGTACACAAAGTACAAACCGCTCTCGTTGACCTGAAGGCCGCCGTTGCTGTACGTGATGCCTTCTGTAAAGGCCTCGCCAAGTTTCGCTTCCCACTTCAGAGTTCCAGATGATGCTCTCTGGTCTGCACGGCCTGTTGTAGAAAAAAATTGTAGGTAACATACTGTTTTGTATATGGGTAACACTTTATTTTGATAGTCCACTTTAGACATTCAACTAACTATAAGTAACTTTGCAACTACCAGTCAACTACCAATCAACTACCAGTCATTAGAGTGTTGGTAGACTGTAAGGTTAGGGTTCGTGTTAGTAGAAGTTGACATTTAGTTGCAAAGTAACCCTAACCTAACAGTCTACCAACAGTTTACCAACACTCTAATGAGAGTTAGTTGACATGTAGTTGCAAATTAATGAGAGTTAGTTGACATGTAGTTGCAAAGTTACTTATAGTTAGTAGATAAAGAGTTGTATAAAGAGGACTATCTAAATAAAATGTAACCAGAGATTTACTATGAGGACAAATACATTTCGGAATCCAGATCATACCTATTAAGTGTGCAGCAGATTTTTGTTTGTTCTTGTTCAGCTCAGTAGGATTCAAGCCTGTTGAACAATAAAGTATGTCATCAGGTCATCATGTTCCCCAGATAAGATTTAGCACAGGATGAAGCTCTGATAAATGCTAACTTGGTCATGCAACTCACCAACTTGTCTCTGTGGAGAGATGCTCTGCATTTGTGCGGGCCTTTCCTGCCATTGAAAATAAGGGTCACAAACTGCTCAATAGTGTCACAGATTATGCATTATTCTGCATTCAAAAGTCTTTTTGCATATATAGATATGCCTAAAGTTAATTGACTCTTGGTTATGAGAAAGAGGAGCTGCTGTTAGACTGCTAGTTGAAGTAGAGGATATCCTGTAGCCTCTGACCAGTGACCACAAGTTTTTTTCACTCTCTCTTGTAATTCTGTCCTACTCAGTCACGTGAACAAGTCAGAATGGAAACTGAAAAATTATACTCCCATGCACATCAGAGAGATTCAAATGACATAACAAACACATAACGGAGCGCTTGGCTGCTTTCCAGGTGTTGTGTGAATAATTATCAAGGCTTCAAATCTTTCTCAAAAAATGTGGTGTGCCAGTATATGTGAGCTAGTATACAGTGAAGGACACTTTAAAAGTCGATAAAGTCGAGTTAAAATAAAAATTGCAAAATTCTGTTCACACAGGTGTCCTGGAAACCAGGTGTAGTTTATCACATTAACTATGAAAATGATCCACTAACATCTGGTAACCAGAAAGTGTCCAAATACTGAAGAATTTTTTTTTTAATTTTTTTTTTTGAACTGTATATCTATTGTTTTACAAGTTTGCAATTTTTTGTGAAATGTTGAGCTTGTGCTATCTTTCTTGAAATTAAATGTCACTTTATTTCATAAATCATTTATTCATAGGTCATTTATTGCAATAACATTCATACATTTTGATGCATCAAAAACCGTACTCATATAAACAGACAGACAGACACACAAATATATATATATATATATATATATCATAATAAAATGCACTGCCCAGTAGCTCTTACCTGTGCCAGGCGCTCCACTTCAGTTTGTAATCTCAGGATCTGGCAGGCTCCCAGTCCCAGGGCTACAAAAACCAGCATGAGTATCAAAGTCAGTACCCAGGCCACCCCAGCATTCATCCTTCCCCAGCCCCTTCTCTTCATCTCCGCTCGGGCAGGGGGGAACGTCCAGCAGGGTACCATGGGTGGCTCTGTGCGTCCGGGCACCTGCTGGTGGTAGTACTGATGTTGTTTAGGGTGACCTCTGCCAGAATCCACCATGAACACTGGTTGGGATGGGCGAGCAAAGTTACTGCTCATGTTTGCAGAGCTCAGAAGAGTGTGTGAAGGTGTGAGCAACAAGAGAGTATGTCTTGAAAAGGTCGTTGCTGAACATCAGTTTTTAAAAAGGTCCTGCAGTGCGGTTTAGACTTCCCACCCATCTACACACACACACACACACACACATGGTCTGTCTATCTCACTCACTCTCTGCCTCTGATCCATTCCTTCATTCTGTCATGCACGCTCATGTATAGGATAGATTATTATGAAATTTTTAGTCGGTGTATCAGCATTCGCATGCATTTGTGGTGAACCAATGTGCATAAAGTCATATCTGAAAGGAATATGATGGTGACATCACGGACAGGAAACTATTCATCGTGAATCTTCTGTGCACTTTCAGGCAATAACTTCTCTCACAGTTATTAGTAACCTTTGCATACCAAAATAAAAGATGTACCATTTAAGATTTACAGTTCACCCTGTGTGACAATGACAATTCTGTCATGTACATATGTCCTTCCAAACTCAAACGGTTGTATTTGTTGTTGGTTTTTTCTTTCTTTTTTTCTTTGTGGAACACAAGAGGTCAATTTTTTGTCTTTTCCACAAGATGCCAGTAAATAACTTTAGCTCATATGGTCAAAAATGACAAAAAAGCACAATAGTCCATTATGCACTGTACTCCAAACCTTATGAAGACATACAATAAATTACTTTTTGTGACAGAAATGATTATTCTCTGATAAATCTTCACCTTCATAAAGCTATTAACTCAATAACCACTGTGACTTGATCTTTGAATCAATGATTTGATTCATAAACAAATTAGTCTGATTCGTTGAGGATCAGTAAATGAGTGGGTCGCCGAGGGAGTGCTTGTGGAGTTCGAGGGCTGGGAGGAAAGACCCACCCACAACCCCACCGCTGTGGATGCAATTTTTATGGTCTATGGGAATTATATGGAGGAACTACTGGAAGTGTTTGAGGAGGTAAATAACTCTGTGTCTCCTGTGTCCCCACTGGTTCCACCCAGCCCTGAATCTCCTGTGTCCCAGCTGGTTCCACCCAGCCCTGAATCCCCTGTGTCCCAGCTGGTTCCGCCCAGCCCTGAATCTCCTGTGTCCCAGCTGGTTCCATCCAGCCCTGAATCCCCTGTGTCCCAGCTGGTTCCTCCCAGCCCTGAATCCCCTGTGTCCCAGCTGGTTCCACCCAGCCCTGAATCTCCTGTGTCCCCGCTGGTTCCTCCCAGCCCTGAATCCCTTGAATCAGTTTTTAAATAACTTTTTTTTAAAAATCCCCTGTGTCCCAGCTGGTTCCACCCAGCCCTGAATCCCTTGAATCAATTTTTAAAAAACTTTTTTAAAAAATCCCCTGTGTCCCAGCTGGTTCCGCCCAGCCCTGAATCCCCTGTGTCCCAGCTGGTTCCGCCCAGCCCTGAATCCCCTGTGTCCCCGCTGGTTCCACCCAGCCCTGAATCTCCTGTGTCCCCGCTGGTTCCTCCCAGCCCTGAATCCCCTGTGCCCCCGCTGGTTCCACCCAGCCCTGAATCCCCTGTGTCCCAGCTGGTTCCACCCAGCCCTGAGTCCCCTGTGTCCCAGCTGGTTCCGCCCAGCCCTGAATCCCCTGTGTCCCCGCTGGTTCCACCCAGCCCTGAATCTCCTGTGTCCCCGCTGGTTCCTCCCAGCCCTGAATCTCCTGTGTCCCAGCTGGTTCCGCCCAGCCCTGAATCTCCTGTGTCCCCGCTGGTTCCACCCAGCCCTGAATCTCCTGTGTCCCAGCTGGTTCCGCCCAGCCCTGAATCTCCTGTGTCCCAGCTGGTTCCTCCCAGCCCTGAATCTCCTGTGTCCCCGCTGCTCAGCTCCACCTGGGTCTCCATCCCCTGCAACTCCATCTCCATCGGTCATCCATAGGGTGTCGTCTGCCAAGTTTCCACCATTGCTCCTCCCTCCCTCGACTCCCCCCTGAGGCTTCGTACTGGCTGGTCTCAGAACCACCATCTGGCTCCTCCTGCTCCTGGCTCCCCCATCCTCCACCCCCCCATCCTCCACCTTGTGGTTGTGTTCTGCCAAGTTCCCTCTTGGATTTATTATTAAAGACTGTTCTTTTCCTTAATTCTCCTGCGTCGTGCAATTTGCGCAACCATATCCTGACACTAACCAGCTCTAACTCACTGAATGGAAAAGACCTGTGTGAAATAAATTGTTTGTTCCATAGAAGTTGTCATTTTTGGGTGAACTATACCCTTCCTGGGCAAAAGTTTGGTTTGATCATTTGAAAAAGCCAAAACTGTGCTTAAAGGATTAGGATAATATTAAACTTTTAATAATGTACTTTTTCATGCATTCAATCATGCATCCATATATCCATCAGTGCACTACAACAAATCAAAACTTGCTTTATTCTAGGTTTCAGGCTCTTCCTTTGGTCAGTGTGGCATGTGATCTGCATATGAGGTGAAGGATTGCCTGTGAACTAGAAAGAATTCTTCAGAAGGGCCACAAATCTTTTTAAAGACCACTAGCATCCTGTCTACCATCCTGTAATGTACAAAGGTTGACTGAGAATAGAAACCTATTTAGACGCAAGTCTTCAAATGGGTTAGTTTGATTGTGACATAGTCTTCAGTATCAAACCCATCCCTCAATCTCATTGAGTTGCTGAGCTACATCTGATGGTTTGATGTGCCATAATCCAGGCACTTTGCTAATCCTGCTGTTATAATGCATAACTAGATGGAATATTTTTTTTAATTTAACAATTCATTTGTCACACTGCTGGAATATATATATATATATATATATATATATAAATTCTATTAGATATCAAAAATGGTAAAATACTTAATAGAATTGGTGACAAATGGGCTTTTTTTTTTCATATGTATTTTTAAAAGCAGTAAAGAAATAGGCTATATGGAGCCCCAAAGGGGACATTTGTAAAAAAAAAAAAAAAAAAAAAAAAAAAAAAAATGAGATTGGAGGAAAAATATTTCAGTGCTTTTGCATTCGCTCACAAAACTTTTGCTATCCCAAAGAAACTCCCAAGAATATTTTGCGTTCACCCGCATAACTTTTATGTCGTCATACGAAGCCCCAAAGGGGACATGGTGATGGAAGCAAAATATGAATGCAAATGTTTTGCATCCTCCCGAGCAGTGCTATTAACGTTAGCACGTAACGAGTTATGTAATCAGATTACTTTTTCCATGTAACTAGTAAAGTAACGCATTACTTTTAAATTTACAACAAAATATCTGAGTTACTTTTTTAAATAAGTAACGCTAGTTACTTTGTTTTCCCATTCATTGACTGACAACTCTCCTGTCCCCATGTTGAGAGAAATCAGGAGTAAGTGCAGAGGTGTTGTGTGCGCTGTGTGAACATGATGGTTATTGTAGTTCTAGACTAAATGTGAACTACACTAAAAAAAACAGATTCAGTATTCCTCAAAATAAATAAAAACAGTAAATATTATACAAACCTGCAATAATTAAATGTCAAATTACACAAATCAAATCCTTTATTTATATAGCGCTTTTTACAATGGCAATTGTTTCAAAGCAGCTTCACAGTGGTAACAGGAAAATAATGCAACAGAATTTGATTCGGCTGTACAGCCGCTCTGGTCAAAACGGTGATGTCATCCAGCTCATTTCAATTATCATATAGTGTCAATGCGGGCAGATCAGTAATATAGTTGAAATTTAAGTGTCCACAACTGAGCAAGCCAAAAGCCAAAGGCGACGGTGGCAAGGAACCAAAACTCCTTCAGGGCCAGAATGGAGAAAAAAACCTTGGGAGAAACCAGGCTCAGTCGGGGTGCCAGTTCTCCTCTGGCCGACGAACAAATAGTGTATGATTATGATTCTGGCAACATTACAGGTCAGAAGTAATATTAGATCAATAGATATTCGTAGGATTATTCGAAAGATTGGAGTCGTCACGCCGGGGACGGGTTTAATGAGGATGTCGTGTCGATGCGGCATTTACAGGGGGGAGTTTAATTGACACGGTCTCTGCAGACACTTCAGGGATACAGTCGTCATGTCCAGGCTAAGGACCACCATCTGGTCTGGATACGACCCGGATCCAGCCGACTGCAGTAAACCTCGGGATAAACAGAGAGACTAACATTAGCGTAGATGCCATTCTTCTTATGATGTAACGAGTACATCAGGTGTTATTGGAAGTGTTCCCGGTTCCGGCTGACCTAGTTAATGCAGCCTAAAACAATCATTTAACTGATTTGAATAATAGAAATTAAAAATGTTTTATGTGTATGCCATAGTAAAGAGATGTGTTTTTAGTCTAGATTTAAACTGACAGAGTGTGTCTGCTTCCCGAACAATGCTAGGAAGACTGTTCCAGAGTTTAGGTGCTAAATAGGAAAAGGATCGACCGCCTGCAGTTGATTTTGATATTCTAGGTATTATCAACTGGCCAGAATTTTGAGACCGCAATAGACGTGATGGAGTATAATGCGTTAAGAGCTCGCTCAAGTACTGGGGAGCTAAACCATTTAGTGCTTTGTAAGTAATCAGCAAGATTTTAAAATGTATACAATGTTTAATAGGGAGCCAATGCAGTGTTGCCAGAACCGGGCTAATATGGTCGTACTTCCTGGTTCTAGTAAGAACTCTAGCTGCTGCGTTTTGAACCAGCTGCAGTTTATTTATTAAGCGAGCAGGGCAACCACCCAGTAGAGCAATTACAATAATCTAGCCTTGAGGTCATGAACGCATGAACTAACTGTTCAGCATTTTGCATTGAAAGCATGTGCCGTAATTTAGATATATTCTTAAGATGGTAGAATGCAGTTTTACAGATGCTAGAAACGTGGCTTTCAAATGAGAGATTGGTATCAAAGAGCACACCCAGGTTCCTAACTAACGATGAGGACTTGACAGAGCAGCCATCGAGTGTTAGACAGTATTCTAGGTTACTACTTGTGGAGTTTTTTTGTCCAATGATTAAAAATTCAGTTTTTTCTGAATTAAGTTGCAGGAAATTACTAGTCATCCAATTTTTTATATCAGCTATGCATTCTGTTAATCTTGTGAATCGGTAAGTTTCGTCAGGGCGTGAAGAAATATAGAGCTGAGTATCGTCAACATAACAATGAAAATTAACGCCATGCTTCCTAATAATATCTCCCAGTGGTAGCATGTACAGGGTGAAAAGCAACGGTCCTAGCACTGAGCCCTGCGGTACTTCATACTGAACTTGTGTTCGGTGTGACATCTCTTCATTTACTGCTACAAACTGATAATGCATTTCTTTTCATAAAAAGTAACAAAGTAATGCAATTAGATACCTTTTTAGGGAGTAATGCAATATTGTAACACATTACTTTTAAAAGTAACTTTCCCCAACACTACTTCTGAGAGACTTTGCATTTACTTTCAAAACTCTTGTGAAAAAGTTTTGAGTTCGCTAAATCTGGTGATGCACTGTAAAGTTGAAAATTGCTTATTTCGATAAGTTAAAGCAATGTAAAAACAAATGTTGTCATAACTTATTGATCATATAATTTTTTACGGTGTGGAAATACTATAAAATTGGAGGAAAAAAGTTTGCAAGTGAACATAAACTTTCCCGTTTCCTTGGGGAACGCAAAAGCATTGAGTTCTGCAAAAGTTTTGCCAGCAAACATAAAATATTCTCAGGAGAACACAATGCTAATGCTTTGTGCGAGTAAACACAAAACCATTGAAATATTATTTTTCCTTCTATCTCATATTTTTTTTAAATTACCAATTACACTACGATTAGGGGGTATGTAGTAATTAAGTTAAATTGAACTGAAAATGTGCCATACCCTGAACCATTTAGTTTCATATCATGTGGAAAACATTGAACTGCATCTAGAACATCTAAAGTTTTGCTCAAGTGTTTGTAAACAGTGATGCAGCAGAAAATGAGTTTCAGTAAATACCACTTAAGAACAGGAGCTGCCACATGAAACAGTCTCTCAACGCATACGAGTATGTGCGTGCGCTTTCGATCTTGCAGCATGCATTCTCAGGGGTCTGCATGAGCATGGTGATGCTATGACAGTGAGGTGAACAGTGTGGTTGAAACCAAGCAAGGCAGGAAAAGGCATCACCTTAACCCCTCACCCTCATGCCTTCCTGGAAAAATCTGCCTTTTCCGTCAGTAGCTTGGCCTCACTCTCATGTAGGCTACCCACTTCTCATGATATTCATGATAAAGAATGTTAAAGCATTAGTATTGTGATAAATGCATGTCCCGTTTTTGCTACTTTGTTCCCTCTTCCCACTGTTTTAAGTCCCTAAATATGTACCATTGCCTGTTTGGATTTGAAGAGCTGCAGTGTAAACTCCCCAACCACGGAAACTAGCATTATGATCATGAGCAAAAGTGGATCAAGTTCTGATTTAATCAAACATTTGAGTGAAAATGCCGCAAAAAAAAAAAACATCAAATGGAATTTTGTGATCATGTAGCGTACATGATGCGAAAGCCAGTAATTAAAAAAAAAAATGTACCAATGTTGGAAAGGTCTGACGTTTGCTTTGAACAAATGCACTTTATGGAATTTGGTGAAACATTTTCTACCCATTTTTATCACAACAGTTATGTTGTGATGCAGCCTAGATTTACAACTGTAATGTGTTAAAAATGAATGTTAACTACAATGACAGAAACAATATAATAAAAACTAATTCAAAATATTAGGGTAACACTTTATTTCTATGGTCCAATTTAGACATTCTATAAACCCGATTCCAAAAAAAGTTGGGACACTGTACAAATTGTGAAAAACAGAGTGCAATGATGTGGAAGTTTCAAATTTCAATATTTTATTCACAATACATCATAGATGACATATCAAATGTTTAAACTGAGAAAATGTATCATTTTAAGGGAAAAATAAGTTGATTTTAAGTTTCATGACATCAACACATCTCAAAAAAGTTGGGACAAGGCCATGTTTACCACTGTGTGGCATCCCCTCTTCTTTTTATAACAGTCTGCAAACGTCTGGGGACTGAGGAGACAAGTTGCTCAAGTTTAGGAATAGGAATGTTGTCCCATTCTTGTCTAATACAGGCTTCTAGTTGCTCAACTGTCTTAGGTCTTCTTTGTCGCATCTTCCTCTTTATGATGCGCCAAATGTTTTCTATGGGTGAAAGATCTGGAATGCAGGCTGGCCATTTCAGTACCCGGATCCTTCTACGCAGCCATGATGTTGTAATTGATGCAGTATGTGGTCTGACATTGTCATGTTGGAAAATGCAAGGTCTTTCCTGAAAGAGACGACGTCTGGATGGGAGCATATGTTGTTCTAGAACTTGGATATACCTTTCAGCATTGATGGTGCCTTTCTAGATGTGTAAGCTGCCCATGCCACACGCACTCATGCAACCCCATACCATCAGAGATGCAGGTTTCTGAACTGAGCGCTGATAACAACTTGGGTTGTCCTTGTCCTCTTTAGTCCGGATGACATGGCGTCCCAGTTTTCCAAAAAGAACTTCAAATTTTGATTCGTCTGACCACAGAACAGTTTTCCACTTTGCCACAGTCCATTTTAAATGAGCCTTGCCCCAGAGAAAACGGCTGCGCTTCTGGATCATGTTTAGATATGGCTTCTTTTTTGACCTATAGAATTTTAGCCGGCAACGGCGAATGGCACGGTGGATTGTGTTCACCGACAATGTTTTCTGGAAGTATTCCTGAGCCCATGTTGTGATTTCCATTACAGTAGCATTCCTGTATGTGATGCAGTGCCGTCTAAGGGCCCGAAGATCACGGGCATCCAGTATGGTTTTCCGGCCTTGACCCTTACGCACAGAGATTGTTCCAGATTCTCTGAATCTTTGGATGATATTATGCACTGTAGATGATGATAACTTCGAACTCTTTGCAATTTTTCTCTGAGAAACTCCTTTCTGATATTGCTCCACTATTTTTTGCTGCAGCATTGGGGGAATTGGTGATCCTCTGCCCATCTTGACTTCTGAGAGACACTGCCACTCTGAGAGGCTCTTTTTATACCCAATCATGTTGCCAATTGACCTAATAAGTTGCAAATTGGTCCTCCAGCTGTTCCTTATATGTACATTTAACTTTTCCGGCCTCTTATTGCTACCTGTCCCAACTTTTGGAATGTGTAGCTCTCATGAAATCCAAAATGAGCCAATATTTGGCATGACATTTCAAAATGTCTCACTTTCAACATTTGATATGTTATCTATATTTTATTGTGAATAAAATATAAGTTTATGAGATTTGTAAATTATTGCATTCCTTTTTTATTCACAATTTGTACAGTCTCACAACTTTTTTGGAATCGGGTTTGTACTAACTATAAGTACTACATGTCAACTAGCAGTCATTAGAGTATTAGTAGACTGTCTTCTTAAAATCTGCTAACACTTTATTTTGATGCTCCCCCAACAAGACATTCTACTGATTATAAGTAACTTTGCAAGTACATGCCAACTTATTCTAACATCTAGTCTACTAATATTCTAATGAGAGTTATTTGAGATGCAGTTCCAAATTTACTAATAGTAGAATGTCTAAAGTGGACCATCGAAATAAAGTGTAACCTTGATGAAAGGTTAGAATATTTTCTTTATTTGGTGTTTATTTTAATGTTCATACCTTGATCGAAAATATTATATGGTTTAGATGTATTCATATTTATTTACATTAAATTTAAAAGCAACTATATATAATAAATCTATTGAAGTAAATGAGGCTGGTATAATTTAAATATGCATGTGTCATGTCCAGTCATTGCAGCATTGTAGGAAATATGAAACTTATACTGCAAGCAAAGCCTTTTCCAAGGCATTTTAATGTCACGCATGAGAAGACAGCTAAAAATCTTTTATCATAAACTTCACGGAGGAAATATTTGCTTATATGACAACTGACGTCCGCAGTAGTTACATCAGTTTCCTTACTTCACCTCACAGGTATGGGAAACCCTGCCTACTTTGTGAGCAAATGTAGCCAAAGGTGCTAGAAGTCACACAAAGACATTCTGAATGAGTAAGACATCACTGTTGCTTAGTAACAACGGTCTGCTCTTGCTCAGTTTCCCAGAAGTGATGCCTGCTAAGCAATTCTTGTTGCTGACGTATGAGGGGTTTTGGGGTCGAATCGTGGGCCGCAGCACAAAGCCCTAGTTCTGTTAACAAACTGTAGGAAAAAATTGCGTATTTTTTTGGTGAACGCAGACATCTTTCTCTGTCTCTCTCTGACTCAGCATCCCTGCACAAACTGAGGGTTTAAAAGTCTCGCAATCATTTTAATCAGGCCTGCTGTGGTGCATGCATTATCAAACCTCATATGCCAGACTGAACATATGTCAATCTGAAACTTTGGGGTTTATAAAGCAATGGCACATACACTCACATAAGGGTTGTTCAATGGTTCTGTGCACTTTCAAGTTCAACAAAGAGCATTTTCCAGTTGAATTCATGGTGCTTTAATGATTAAGCATTTCATCATCAGTTCTTCAGATCAGTGTTTGTTTTCTCTTCCATTGGCCAAATAGTATTTTTAATTGCTTTATATTTTTAATGGATACAGATTATTGCGCATTATTGATCATTATTTGCATGCAAATATTTTCTCAGACCATGAGTTCTGCTATCATACGCCAAGCAATCCTCGCTGTAGTTAAAACATTAAAACACAGCATGCCACAGGGAAAGTGTTCAAAAGCATTGCATCCACTACAAATATTTCTATTTATTAGAATATAAAAATGTTTGTAACTTCTGGATAATGATTTTATGTAATTTAAGTGCTTAACTCCATTAATGAGAATGGCTTTTTTAATCTAAATATGTATATCAGATGTAAAACAGAGTTTAAATCATTCTTGTATTTATTTAATCTGTTATTGTGAACATGCACTGTATTTATGATATGAGGATTTAAAGTGGAGTCAGTCCCTCAGATCACCATCGGTGTCACCAAACTGCTCTGTCTCCAAAATGTTTGTACGCATGGTTCAGAGTTTGTGTGCAGGTGCGCAAATTTTCCCCTCAAGTTTGTTTTTATAAATCACAACTTATGCATAGGAACAGGCCTCTTCCAGGGCCTGTTTTGTGCGTACGCAACGGTTATAAATGAGGCCCCAGAACATGATGGAT
The DNA here is from genome assembly GCA_039654105.1 of Coreius guichenoti. NCBI lineage: Eukaryota > Metazoa > Chordata > Actinopteri > Cypriniformes > Gobionidae > Coreius > Coreius guichenoti. The sequence continues at coordinate 12,962,200 of CM077185.1, read as the reverse complement.
TTTGTAAAAAAAACGAGAATAAAATGTTCGTTGTGCAACTTAAAAAGTCTCCCCTCTGGCATCGAGTTATAAAAAAAAAATCTTGTGGTTGAAATTGAAACCTAGACACCGAAGGAGATGTACTCCTTAGATAAACTTATGTAAAAGTAAACACTTCTTACTTTCTGTTTATGACATTAACTAATTTCCCATTCAGAATTCTACTCTAACCACACCTCAACCATTTCCTTTCTCTTCTTGAGACTCTGAACACTGAACATATTCACAGCTGGAATTAACTAAGTTAAGACAAATAGTATAAACACAGGTGATTTACAGCTTTCAGGTTTCATTTGAAAATGATTTACTTTCAAGTTTCACTTTCATGCACCAAATCTGAAAATGTTTAAATGGCATTATGAATATCAAATGTTAAATGTCTCAGCACCATGTATTTAACAGACAACAAAATAAAAATGAGCGTGATGAAATTTGCATTTTAGTCAGCTATGTTTCCTCGTCAGAGGACGACAAGTAGCAGCCGAGTCCCAGTAAATGTTCGGTTTTTCTCTGGGCTGTTTCAGCATTAGAAGGCTGCCGTGTTCCTTCTTTTGCTGCTGCCTGTGCTAGCGGGAGGCTGTGGAGGTTGGGAAGGCCGGTGAGCAACATTCGTGTCAGTGTTCCGGTGTCCTGCTGCTGCCCGGCGAGAGCCACGCGTGAACCCGCCAACGCAACTGCGAGCCGGGACTTATCGAAGCACAGCGGGAGGTCCTGGTCTGGGGGATCAGAGGCTTGGGTGGTAACGGGACCTGATGGGGTGTGAAGTTCTTGGACATTAGTGAGAGATGTGTGGTTTCCTGATGCCTCGGGGTTGGTATCCTCTTCTCCTCTGCTGGGGCCGCTTGGGCTGTAGAGGCACAGCTTTTTGGCTAAGAAAAAAAAAGAGAATAATGACTACATTTACATGCACCTCATTTTCCAATTAAGATCTATATTCTGTTATTTATATTTCATTCTGACATTTACATGATCTACAGCTACTGAAATAAGCAAAAAAATAGCATATTCAAAATAAACTAAGACATGATTTTCTTTTCCTGCTATTGTCTTGTGGAAATACTGGAGACGCTCTTTATTACGATCAATATTGGTCATTTAATTAACTCTTTATCAATTTAGTTCTTGTTAATGTCCTTTCAACAGCACACAAGAATTTTACAAATAGCAAAATGTAGGCCAATATATTTCTTTAAATTTATACTGCTTATAAAAATCCTCTTTGCTTTAACATGCTTTTCATAGCTAGATTTTTCACAACTGTCTATAACTGTTATCACCCAGAATGCCCTTTATTTTGACATTACTTCTGATTAATACATGCATATGCCAGCTGTCTCATTCAGATTTCTATAAACCATAATATTAGCTTAATCTGTTTATGTGTTTACATAATCAGAATATTAGCATATTCTAAATCAGTATGTTCTTGTTCATGTACATGCAGCCATTAATATGAACGTGCTGGGGAAAAAAATACTATGGTAGTCAATGGCTGCCAAGATCTGCTTGGTTACAAACATTCTTCCAAATATCTTCATTTGTGTTCAGCAGAAGAAAGAAATTCATACAGGTTTGGAAAAACTTGAGGGTGAGTAAATGATGACAGAATTTTAATTTTTGGGTGAACTATCCCTTGTGGGTTGTATTAAACCCACAGGTCCTTGAAATCCTTGAAAGTTTGTGAATCTGAAAAAAAATTTTCAAGGCACTGGAAAGTTTTTGAAAATCAACATACATAGATACAGGTCCTTGAAAGTGCTTGAATTTATTTTGCAAGAAGTTTTCTGGAAAAAATTCCATATTATTCCCTCCGGTCCGTTAATGTGTTATTTCACCAACACTTCGTGGCCCATGCATCGTAGTTTGCTTGATATACGTTAGTTACGCGCATTTACGCGTTACGTTAAGTGTTTCCCCCATGAAGTACTTTGTGTTGTACGTTGCCATGACGTTCACGCGCACATGAAACTACTACGATGGTACCTCAACGTTTCACAGACACGCCGTGAAACATTGAAAAAATAGGCTGAAACGTTTTTTTTTGTTTAATATTGTTTATCCATTTATGGCCTTATGGTAATGTCCCATATTGGAATGTTTTATAATGTATTTGATCTGCACTATGTTGTGATGTTTTCAGTGCTTACACCGAACCCAAATATGTTCAGTCAATGACTGTATATTGTGTTCAATAAACATAAAACATTTGTGATAATCTGTTGCCCAAATATTTTATTTAATGTAATGTTGAATTGCTTTGCTTGTTAAGATAATGTAAACCCATGAGGCAAGAAAAACTCAAGCATATTCATATATCTTAAAACTTCTGGTTACATGAGCCTACGCTCTTTTCAATAAAATCCATGCAAAAGTTAATATCAGATCACTTTAGAACACAGTATAGGATGTACCGAATATTCTTCAGTTTTATGCAAAACAGAAATACGACAAATAGAATATCAGATCTCTGTCATATGGCCAAAAATAAATGCAAAAAAATGCTTTTTTGCATAATTGTGTTTGACACATGAAAACTGTAACAATGTATCTTACAAGGTAACACGACGTAACCCTGCTCTCACTTGAAATGTTCCCCACATTAAGTCCTTGAATTTGAGGGTATTGGACCTGGAAAGTCCTTGAAAGGTCCTTGAATTTGAAGTTAACCAAGGTGTGGGTATTTCTTTTTTTTTCATCAGAGGTCCAGATATCAGATCAAACAGAAGCATATGTGGTCTGATTCTATGGGCTTATTTACACCTGGTCACTTCATGCGTTTTCTCTGATTGGATAGCTCTCAGATCGTGAAAAGACCAGGTGTAAACGCTTTCAAGAAGGATTTAAATCTGATCACTCAAACCACTTCAGGAGGTGGTTTGAGACGCATTCAAGAAAAACTGGACAAGTGTAAATGCATCTGGTTGTTGAAGCCACATATATAAATTTTACTCCTCTCCAAACGGCTCTTTTGATCTTGAAATGAGCTGATGATAAATTAAATGCAGCTCATATCTGTTGCTTTGGGTGAAGTGAACCAGTGTTGGGTGTAATGTATTAATAATGTAATGTATTGTTGTAATTTAATTACTTTTCCCTTGATAAAGTAAAGTAAGGGATTACTCTGATTTTTTCTGTAATTTATTACAGTTACTTCTGATGTAATTGCATTAAATACTGTATAGTTCAGCAGGTCGAGGTTGATATGGGATTTAGAAAGTAATTAGTAGTAAGTAATGCAATACTTTTTAGAGGGAGCCTATTGCGATTTTCTCCATTGGGTGGCCAAATTCTCCACTGAATTTGTACGTCTAGGGGGTGTTTTGGGGGTGTTGGAGCGCCGAAATCAACCTGCGGAATTTTTTTTTTTTTACCTGCGGCAACAACTTAAAGGGATAGTTCACCCAAAAATGAAATTATCCCATAATTTACTCACCCTTATATTAACAAATTTATATAAATATATACATATATATATATATATATATATATATATAAGAAAAATATCCATATTTAAAACTTTATAAAGTAAAATATCTAGCTTCCACCAGACCGCCTTCCGTTTTCAACTTACGAAGAAAGTGTAACGCCTCTCACAGTTCAAAACACTTACGCTAGGTCCGACGTCATTTGTCGTGCCAGTTACGCTTTTTTCGTAAGTTGAATACAGAAGGCGGTCTGGCGGAAGCTAGATATTTTACTTTATAACGTGGTATTTTTCTTACACAAACCTATCGATTTACTTCAGAAGGCCTTTATTAACCCCCAGAGCCATGTGGATTACTTTTATAATGGATGGATGTACTTTTTTGGGCTTCAAATTTTGAGCTCCCAAAACCGTAGACTTGACAACACTGGTAAGTAATTAGTAAATTAATAAAATTACACCGTTGAAGATGTAACTAGTAGCTAGTAAATAATTACTTTTTTAGAGTAACTTACCCAAACACTGGGTGAACTCGGCTGAATTTGCAAATAGCGTGAGAATTGAAGATAGGATTTATATTCGTTTTGTGGAGACATTTATAAGGCCAAGTGTAAATGAAAGTTTTAGTAAATCGGATAGCTATCTGATCAGTAAAAGCGCATTAAGGGCCAGATTTACTAACAGCTTGCACCAGTGCAAACCCTCTTTTGGTGTTAAAAAACTACTGTCAGGATTTACTAAAGACATGCAGTGATAAATTAACGCTGAAAAGGCGTGGACAGAGTTATTTTTGTTGCTGACCTTATTGCATATGCATTTCCTTTCAGATGCAAAATTTATGGGAGGAGAGTATTTAAATCAATCACACAAGGTGATTTACTAATGTTTGCGTTAGTCAATTTACTGCTATTTGCGCTATTATTTAACACCCCAAAAAAATCATGTCTTGAACCAGACACTAATTTGCGCTGCTCTTGGTAGATTGCGTTGTTCATTATGGAAATGATCTGGCTGCGTCTGTGTTCTTTCATTTTCACGTCAGCAGAAGATCACGTGCAGAATTTTCCACTCCCATCTGCACTTTTTTGGAATTGCGCTCTCGTGCTAATTTGCCCTGTTTAGTAAATGTAGCCCTAAGTCTTTTAGTGAATGTTGAAATAAGTGAACTGTTTCACAAGACTAGTAATTTAAAAGCATAAACTGACAGGTGTTTTGATGGCTTGGCTCCTGCCTCCTCTTGGTGTATGCTCGAGGTTCCCAAGGCTTGTGTTTGCAGGTAGGGTCTAGGGAGCGCAGTTTCTTCAGGTGGCGTTTGTATTCTCTCTCGAGTTCTTCAATATGCAGACGGAACTCGTCTATCTTCCTCTCTGGGTAGTGAGATAACTGCGACTGCTGCAAAATACAAATGCAAAGATTCAACTGGATGCACAGATACTAATATGAAGCATGATTTATTTTTTAAATTAAATACTATTACTTCTTTAAACTCTGTGTTTTTGCATTTAGTCTAAGAAATGATTGACTTCCAGGTTTCGCAGCTGTTATTAGTTATCAACAAATCAATGGATCCATAGTCTTCTCTAAACCCAAATGTGTGACTCTGACCAAACAGACCATATCTTTATCTCTTGGGTCTGTGCATGATCAGTATCAAAAACAAATAAATCTATCTAGCTAGATGAATTCGAATGATCTGCTACAGGATGTTTTCTAAAGTGACAGGAAAGAAAAGGGCTCTTATCTCAATGTGGGCGGCTAATCAGCCCCCTAAGAAGTCATGTGACCCTGAGACAGTAGATCAGGAAAAGACAAGACTAGAGGAGGAAAATGAAAGTCCTCTAACAGAAAATCCTGAGAGAAGAGGGAAGTAGTTGAGCTCTCAGGGAAAGAGGAGAGACCAGGCCTAAAGACCAAAGCCCATAGAGGAGCTGTATCCTATAGGTGCTCTTTAAAAAATGAATGGTCACAAAAATGGACATTCATAACTGATATATTCATATCTGATGAAAATGCAGTCTTAGATTGTCTAAGCTCTCAGCTTGACCAGCTAAAAAGGGCCTCAACCCCCTCTAAAACCAGCCAACACACCCATCTGACCAGGGTGGGAGACAAGAAAACCAGATTAGACTAGTTTAAGCAGTTAAGGGGTATTATCATATTTTGTTTGTTAAGTGTTGTTACTTAATATACAAATTATTATCTTTTGATTCCATAGTTACGTAAATAAATAATTATGAAAGCTAATTATAGTAATTGTAAAATTACATAGCATATATGTACATATATTGTCCATTTGTCTTTTTTGTCTTTTTTTATATATATATTCATTTATTTTTATTCTTACTACCTGTGTCTTAATCGTTGTCATTCTGACTGTGCACTGGAGGCTTCTGTCACCAAGACCTTGTGTGTATACATACTTGGCAATAATTCTAATTCTGATAATAGTATTTACAATCATATTTATATTTGATAAATAATTATTCATGGATAATTGGTAATTATTTAATTGTTGTTATTATTTAATATAAAGCACATTCTGTACATGTTACAATTGTTAAAAAGTTGCAATGCTACCTCTGCATTAAAGATACACAATTTAATTATATATATATATATATATATATATATATATATATATATATATATATATAAATATGTATATAAAATTGCCATTTTATTAGGTACACCTGTTCGATTGCTCTTTAAATGCAAATATATAATTAGCCAATCATGTGGCAGCAACTCAATGCATTTAGGCATGTAGACATGGTCAAATCTGCAGCCACTGCATGTAATGAATGCCATCAGAAATGTTTCCAGGACCTTGTTGAACTAGTTCTGAAGGCAAAAGGGGTTCTATCCAACCTGGTACTATCAAGGTGTACCTAATAAAATGGCCGGTGAGTGTTTTTACCCCTTGCTAGTACCAGGTTGGATTGCCTTTTGCCTTCAGAACTGCCTTAATTCTTCATGGCATAAATTCAACAAGGTTCTGGAAACATTTCTCAGAGATTTCGGTCCATACTGACATGATAGCATCACGCAGTTGCTGCAAATTTGTCGGCTGCACATCCATGATGTGAATCTCTCGTTCCACCACATCCCAAAAGAGCTCTATTGGATTGAGATCTGGTGACTGTGGAGGCCATTTGAGGATAATGGACTCATTTTGATGTTCAAAAAAACAGTTTTAGATGATTTGAGCTTTGTGATTGCACATTATCCTGCTGGAAGTAGCCATCAGAAGATTGGTGCACTGTGGTCATAAAGGGATGGACATGGTCAGCAACAATACTCAGGTAGGCTGTGGCATTTAAACAATGCTCAGTTGGTACTAATGGGCCCAAAGCGTGCCAAGAAAATATCCCCCACAGCATTACACCACCAGCACCAGCCTGAAATGTTGATGCAAGTTCCATGCTTTCATGTTGTTTCTGTCTCTACCATCTGAATGTCACAGCAGAAACCAATTTTGGTGAGCCCGTGTGAATTGTAGCCTCAGTTTCCTGTTCTTAGCTGACAGGAGTGGCACCCGGTGTGTGTCTTCTGCTGCTGTAGCCCATCTGCTTCAAATTTCAATGTGTTGTGCATTCAGAGATGCTCTTTTGCACACCTCGGTCGGTTGTAATGAGTGGTTATTTGAGTTATTGTTACGTTTCTATAGGCTCGACCCGGTCTGGCCATTCTCCTCTCAGGCATTTTTGCCCACAGAACTGCTGCTCACTGGATATTTTCTCTTTTTCAGACCATTCTCTGTAAACTGAAATGGTTGTACGTGAAAATCCCAGTAAATCAGCAGTTTCTGAAATACTCAGACCAGCCCATCTGGCACCAACAACCATGTCACGTTCAAAATCACCTAAATCACTTTTCTTCCCTGTTCTGATGCTCAGTTGCTTTGAACATCAGCAGATCGTCATCAGCATGCCTAAATGCATTGAGTTGCTGCCATGTGACTGGTTGTTTAGATATTTGCGTTAACAAGTAGTTGAACACGAACAGGGGTAGCTAATAAAGTGGCCGGTGAGTGTGTGTGTGTGTGTGTTACCTGCAGATAGTACTCTATCTCCTTCTTAATGCTCGGCATCCACTTCTTCACTGCTGCCACTGAATTTAACGTTGCCTGCATGACAGAAGGTCCATCAAAAAGGTAAAGTTGTCATTTATGCAAGCGGGCTAATTGAAATTATAAGAGATGCATTACAATGAAATGCATTTCTCACAAGCTTTGGCCGTGACACGTTGACATCTTTAATGCGACCCTCTGGAAATAAAAACACGGATGCATTATGCCGCACACTGACTATGTGCAAACGAATGTGAGAATACAGAAGCTTACAAGGACATTTATAACGATTACATTTTCCGTCGTTTCACATTAGGGTGAATTCACTTGGTTAAATAAACCGTCTCATACCTTCTCTCTCTTTTTGGAGCCACAGTCGATTCAATCTCCCAAACTGTTTCTCTTCGTTTCTTGCCATTCCTGCAACATTTCCGGCAACACTGAGTCACGTGACATGAGTGGACGGTCACATAACACGGTTTCAAACTACACCAATCCTTTAATCCCACATATGTAAAGTACTGTTTACATCAGTTGTCAAAATATCCCCTAGAGTTACTATAAGGTTTTGAGTCAAACGTCTAATAGAAAAACGTGTGTTTTCTCTGAAAGTGGTGTTCTATAGTTTCAACAAACACATCTTAAAGTTTTGTGAATCCTCTCCCCAAAACTGAACGTTTTTTCTAAGCATTAATGGGATTAATGTTTAGTAGCTTTTTGTTGGCAAGATTTTAATCTTTTAATTTTAGTCTTTAGAGAAACTGACTTTGAAAATAAATATAGGCTACCAGAAGAAATATCCATTTAGAGTGAAAAGTGTGACAACAAGCCCATATTTACATAAGCTTTTCTACAGCATTATGTGTTATATAACCTCAAAAATTGCATTTATTTTTACCATACTGTAGGTTTACATGTGGTTGCCAAATGCTGCGTTTGAGTGACATCTATTGACGAAACTGTGGATTGCTTTATTATATACATGTACAACATTAAAGTCACCATGAAATCAAAATTGACACCTTGTTATTATGGAATATTGTAGTAATATTTAATCACTTAAATAACTCCCCTCCCTCTTGCAGCGACACCTCTTTTCTTCTCTTATGATGTGTTTACTGGCATGAGGACGGGACAACCTGTCACTCACATGACATCACCGCAATAGCAAACCACAACCAATCAACTCCTGATATACAAAATCAAATATATTTTTCTTGTTCAAGATGCCATTTCACTTGGATAACCGTCACAATAGGGAAGACATCGCAACTTCTGTTTCATTCTGACTTTAAGCATTATAGGGTACAACAGGGCTAAAGGCAGACTACTCCCATAGTGTATGATTGCAGAAATGTTTTTTGTATTGAACATTTATGGAGATTTAAATACTGATTTTGTGGTTTAGTTTGTTTAAAAATCTTATAAATGTATGAGGTGGTGAGGGGGGGCTTTTACCCTTTTGATAAATAAAAGAATTAATTTTTGTTCAATAAATATACTGTCATTAAAATATGATAATATAGAAATATATTTAAAAAACACAGAAACAAAATTATTTGAAAAAGTAAAGATTCTGAAAGCAATAAAGGAGATCCCATAATAATTTATTATAGATTTACAGTAGTAACAATAAACAATATTTTATTATATGATATGATTAATATATTTTTTAAATATGATGGTTTCATTATAAATATGGTGATTATCTCTAAGGTGGACACCCAACTTAATATATGATATTTACCATCTGAATCTAACCATGTCATGTCAACAAATGGAAAAGTCAGCCAGCTGTTTATTATCCTGTTTATTATTGTGCCCTTTTCCCCAACAGCAGATGCGCTTTTTACCCCAAATACCATACTTTTACATATTCTTCTGTTATTGAAAAACTGTTTGTAGCAACTCATAATGTAATAATGGCACATAATGTAATAAGTATTACATTATTATTATTATAATAAAATGTTCATAATGTAATAATTTTCTCAAAATGTAATAAAATCTTGAGCTCATAATGTAATAACAATTTTTACATTATGAGAAAATTATGAACATTATAAACAGAGTTTACATTATAAACTCACCAATCATATTGTCATAATTGTAATAGCTTTTAAAACAAAAAATATTAGTATTCCTTTACAGTAGATTTAAAAAAATCTAAATCCAGGCTTAAACTACCTGCGAAATGCAACAGATTTAAATATTCATGCAATTATTATTACATTTTTATTAAACATAAAGCATTGATATTCCTTTACAGTAGCTACATTTTAAAAATATAAATCAGTCATGCCTACAAAATCCACCAGATTACTATTACATTTTATTTATGAGAATATTATTACATTATGAACATTTTATTGCAATAATAATGTAATACTTATTACATTGTGTTATTATGAGTTGCTACACTGTTGCTTTAATTACCTTGAACAAAACTGAAAATCAAGAAGACCTTTGTCTCAAAATATATTCAGTAATTTTGCGATTTTCATTTGCTAAGATTGAAAAAAAAAACATCAAATATTAGATCAAATTAGCGCACAATCAACTTTGCCCTGCTGTCCGTGATCGCGTCAAGGATCAGCCAAATTTCCATGTGCATCTTGAAAAGCGGATGTTTTGGAAAGTGCTGCGGCAAGTTTTTGTGCCATCTAGTGGTTTAGAGGAAAATAAAATCAAAGGCGCCTTTAGCTCTGTTGTACCCTATACATTTGGCCTGTTATGACAGTCTCTGTTGTACTGTCTGATGATGCAAAAAGAGTGAAAGCTGCTAGCTGGCTGAGGTGACATTTAACTTATGAGTCACTGATTAATAAAATAGCTTGGCAAACATTTCTGCCAAACATATTTAAGATGATTCAGTTTTCCTTTCTTCTTTTTTTTTTCATTTCACAAGGAACATCTTCTTCTTTAGCAGGGTAGTTATGTTCTGGTGAGCCGGTGTGTCCTCTGACAGTGCCACCTGGAGGGCCGTTTTCTTCACTTTATTAGTTGCCTGAAGGTTCGCTCGTTCTCCATTTGTCCAGTTTATTAGTCTCTGTACTGTTTCCACATGCCCATCACGGCAAGCGCAGTGCAGTGGTGTGTCTTTATTGTTATCCAGGGAGTTGATCTTGGCACCATTCTCCAGCAGAAGGCCCACCAGCATCTCATGACCATGTTCTGCCGCTAAATGCAGAGAAGTTCTCCTCCACACATTCTTATCATCCACATTCATGCTCTTACCAGATGCGAGAAGAACACCAGCTGCTCTTTCCTTCCCGTTTCGAGCTGCGTAATGCAGTGGAGAGCAGCCATCCATGTCCTTAGCTTCGACTTTGGCTTTACTGGTCAGCAGCACCGAAACTGCCTTAGTGTGTCCCTCCATGGCAGCCAGGTGCAGTGGGGTCTTTTTCTCTTTTTCAGAAGCGTTGGCATCGGCCCCAGCAGCAAGCAGTAGCTGTATGATGCCCGCCTCCCCTTGTGCTGCCGCCCAATGCAGGGCTGTTCTTCCCTGTTTGTCTTTGACATAGACGTCAGCCTTGCCCTCCAGGAGCTGGGTGACCGCTTCAGTGTGACCACTCTGGCTTGCAAGGTGCAGGGGAGTAAGTCCATCCTGGGTGGTGGAGTTAATCTGAGCCCCCACACGCAACAACAGCGCCGTCAATGCTGGCTGGTTATGTAATGCACTTAGATGGAGAGGGGTCTGATCTTTAGGGCCACTGATGTTGGGGTCTATGCCCTTATTCAACAATATCTGGATTAGAACAGTAGATTTCAGATTTATCATTAAAATAAATATCCTAAAATATACTTTAGTGACTCAAAGAGCAGCTCTGATTACTGCTGGACATTATTTAAACTCTACTTCAGGGTTTTTAAAAAACAATGTACAAACCCGATTCCAAAAAAGTTGGGACACTGTACAAATTGTGAATAAAATAGGAATGTAATAATTTACAAATCTCATACTTGTATTTTATTCACAATAGAATATAGATAACATATCAAATGTTGAAAGTGAGACATTTTGAAATGTCATGCCAAATATTGGCTCATTTTGGATTTCATGAGAGCTACACATTCCAAAAAAGTTGGGACGGGTAGCAATAAGAGGCCGGAAAAGTTAAATGTACATATAAGGAACAGCTGGAGGACCAATTTGCAACTTATTAGGTCAATTGGCAACATGATTGGGTATAAAAAGAGCCTCTCAGAGTGGCAGTGTCTCTCAGAAGTCAAGATGGGCAGAGGATCACCAATTCCCCCAATGCTGCAGCGAAAAATAGTGGAGCAATATCAGAAAGGAGTTTCTCAGAGAAAAATTGCAAAGAGTTTGAAGTTATCATCATCTACAGTGCATAATATCATCCAAAGATTCAGAGAATCTGGAACAATCTCTGTGCGAAAGGGTCAAGGCCAGAAAACTATACTGGATGCCCGTGATCTTCGGGCCCTTAGACGGCACTGCATCACATATAGGAACGCTACTGTAATGGAAATCACAACATGGGCTCAGGAATACTTCCAGAAAACATTGTCGGTGAACACAATCCACCGTGCCATTCGCCGTTGCCGGCTAAAACTCTATAGGTCAAAAAAGAAGCCATATCTAAACATGATCCAGGCTCATTTAAAATGGACTGTGGCAAAGTGAAAAACTGTTCTGTGGTCAGAAGAATCAAAATTTGAAGTTCTTTTTGGAAAACTGGGACGCCATGTCATCCGGACTAAAGAGGACAAGGACAACCCAAGTTGTTATCAGCACTCAGTTCAGAAGCCTGCATCTCTGATGGTATGGGGTTGCATGAGTGCGTGTGGCATGGGCAGCTTACACATCTGGAAAGGCACCATCAATGCTGAAAGGTATATCCAAGTTCTAGAACAACATATGCTCCCATCCAGACGTCGTCTCTTTCAGGGAAGACCTTGCATTTTCCAACATGACAATGCCAGACCACATACTGCATCAATTACAACATCATGGCTGCGTAGAAGAAGGATCCGGGTACTGGAATGGCCAGCCTGCAGTCCAGATATTTCACCCATAGAAAACATTTGGCGCATCGTAAAGAGGAAGATGCGACAAAGAAGACCTAAGACAGTTGAGCAACTAGAAGCCTGTATTAGACAAGAATGGGACAACATTCCTATTCCTAAACTTGAGCAACTTGTCTCCTCAGTCCCCAGACGTTTGCAGACTGTTATAAAAAGAAGAGGGGATGCCACACAGTGGTAAACATGGCCTTGTCCCAACTTTTTTGAGATGTGTTGATGCCATGAAATTTTAAATCAACTTATTTTTCCCTTAAAATGATACATTTTCTCAGTTTAAACATTTGATATGTCATCTATGTTGTATTATGAATAAAATATTGAAATTTGAAACTTCCACATCATTGCACTCTGTTTTTATTCACAATTTGTACAGTGTCCCAACTTTTTTGGAATCGGGTTTGTATGTCCAGAACCCCAAATATAATGGTCCCCCTGCAAGGGACCAAAAATATAAAGGCAGATAACGTGTGTGTGTGTGTGTGTGTGTGTGTGTGTGTTTGGCAATATATTAAAGAAAAATATAAAAAATATTATGTATGTAAAATAACAGTACATAATGATATGTATAAGCATTTAAAATACATATAAATATTAGTCTAATATAAAAGTGATGTATTTATTTTATTTGAATAATTAGGCTGCTTGTTAATGATTTAAAATAAATGATTTAGAGATTTTATTAATGATTTAATGATTTATTTCTTATTAAAAACCAGGGTTGTCAGTAGAATAAACTGATCATAATCAGTGCTGGGGTAGATTACATTGTAGTCAGTGACTGATTCCAAATTGCATGACAAAATTTGTAGTTAGTAACGTAATCTAGATTACTCATTTTAGGTAATGTATTCTGAAATCTTTTTGATTACTTTTTAGATTACTTTTGACAACTTGTTTATGACATTGATTTGAATAGGATAATATTATACCATATTGATATAACAATACAAATAGAAAGAAAATATATTACATTGATCACACTTTAGATTAGGGTCCAATTCTCACTATTAAATACGACTTTTGCCTCAAACTACTAATTACTGCTTATTATTAGTTAATAAGGTAGTTAGTTTAGGCATTGGGTAGGATTAAGGGATGTAGAATGTGATCATGCAGAATAAGCCATTAATATGTGCTTTATAAGTAATAATAAACAGCCAATATCCTAGTAATATGCATGTTAATAAGCAACTGTTCATAGTGAGAATTTGACCCTAAACTAAAGTGTTACCATTATATTCCTTGTCATCAACAACATGAAGTGCATTAAATATTAGGCCTACATTACGTCAGGGTTTCCCAGACTGGGATTTGTCAAGGAACTGCAGGGGTTTCATGAGTTTAATGAAAAGCTATTAAGTAATTTAAATCATAAAATAAATAATTTTAAAATAAACATAATTGAAATAAAGCATTTACTAAAAAAAAAAATTTTTTTTTTTCAACCAAAAAGTTGTTTACCTGCATGCAATGTGACCATTAACCGTGAACCTCATTTTATTGTTATTTACTAGTGGTATTGATGGTCTGTGTGTGCAATTCCACAAACCTGGAAGACCATCTGAACGTATATAAGCATAGGCTTTTTTGGAAAGGAAAATTTAAAATATAACAATGAAGTAGAATCAATGAATTATGAATAATTTACTGCCATTGTGAGAATAACATATAATCATGTAATCAATATAAAAGTAACTGTAGTCTGATTATGAGTATTTTAAAATGTAATATAATCTAATTACAAGTACTTAATTTTTGGAATCTGATTGAGTAATCCCGATTATATGTAATCAGTTAATACCCAATTAAATTTTAATTTAACGGCTAAGCCATTTACCTGTGCTATTTGCATACTGCCACTTTGGATGGCCAGGTGAAGACCAGAGATCTGGTTTGGCAGTCTTTCATCCAGTCTGGCCTTTTTTGAGACCAGCACTTTGAAGGCCTCTGCATTTCCCAGCTCTGCGGCTAAAAGCATAGGTGTGTATCCAAGCTCATTAAAACTATTAACATCTGCACCATGATCAATGAGCGCAGCCATGACCCCGTCCAAGTTCCTCCGTACCGCTTTAAAAAGAGCCGAGTTCATCTCATTCTGAGACATGGACCTCTGAACATACCGCAAAAACAGAGACAACAGAGACTTTCTGTTCAGCTCAAAAGCAGCATCCACAATCACAGAGTCCACTTGGGCTCCGGCCTTCAACAGCACAGCGACGGTTTTCTCATTTCCGTGGCGAATGGCGTGATAGAGAGCCGTCTTCCTTTGGCCATCTCGGGTATCTACTAAAGCGCCACTTCTCAGAAGAATCTCTGCCAGTTTTGCGTCATCATCAGTGGCCGCCATGTGCAGAACTGTTGTCTGATTCTTGAGGCTTTTCTTCTCTTCGAGCACTAGAGCTTTGACTGTACTCTCATGTTCATTTTGAGCAGCCAGATGCAGAGGTGTCTTTGACGTTTGGTCGGTAGCATGGATGTCCGCCCCAGCCTTCACAAGGGCCAGAGCAACAGCAGTATGGCCCTGTTCTGAAGCTCTGTGCAGGGCAGTACGGCCCTCCTTGTCCTTTAGGTTCAGTTTCGCCCCCTGTCTGAGCAGAAAGTACACGACGGCCTCCTTACCATATTCCGCAGCGAGGTGTAGCAGAGTATCAGTGGACGAGCGAGCACTGTTGACATCCAAACCTTTAATAAGCTCCTGAAGGAGATGAAGATCACCTGAGGATATGGCTCTGAGGATGGCATCATGATCACCTTCAGATTTGGGGATTTGTTCATTCTGTTCTATTGAAGACGTAGCCTCAATCGTTACAGACTTCGGCTGGATTCTTTCAGGATTAAGTTCCCTGTTTGATTTTGAGTATTTGACAAGACCTTGTTTGTCTTTCTCCAGCAGATATCCAATCAGCTGTCTCCGTGCATCTTTAATGCCATCATTAACCCCACCCACATAAGTTCTCATGTGCTGGTAAAGGTCTGGTTCTGCTCTTTTCAGACAAGGGTAGAAGAAGATGCGGCAGGCACGTTCTCCTCTCGCGATCAAGACGTTTAACATCCTGGAGTTCTTTTCCTCTTGTGCAGTGATGCTGGACATCATGGCTCGGCTGTCGGGTTGAAGAACTCCATTTGCAATGAGGAGATCCAGCAAATCCTCTGTATTTGAAATGCCACTGACCAGGTCGTTTTTCTTCATCCGAATTACTTCGATCGCATAGGGATTAGTAAAGCTGGTCGAACCCATGTTAGCTTCTTGAGGGTTCAGCGCTCTGAAGGAAAGCAGTGAGCTTCTGTAAACTGAAATGTGTGGACATGACAAAGCAGATCTGCATCTGAAATAACCTAATTCTCTATGTCTTTATCACTAAAAACAAACCATCTCTTAGCAACAAGATATGAAGTAAACAATCGTAAAAATCAACATTATGTTTGTAACTTTCTGAAATAAACTATTAAAAATGAAAAAGTAGAAGTAAAAAAGGCACATTGGTAACCTATTTTGATAACATTTTAATATTTTTGATAAAATACATATGCTTAAAATGAATGGTCTGTTTCTCTGTTTGGATTTCCTGCCGTATCTAATATTACAAGAAACCTGCTGCATGGATATTGTAACCATGACATGAATTGTCTTTTGTATTTGAGTTGACAACAGTGCCCTTGCAGTTTGTTATTGAATCAGCTATTTCCCTAGTGAAAAAGTGTGCACTTTAGTGTAGGCTACTTCAAATAAATGAAATAAAGGGCACTTAAGTGTACTTAAAGAAAGTACACTTTCATGACACACTTAAGTTCACTTTTAATTTTAGTTTTAATAATCTTTTGTCGCGCTTTAAAGCAGTGCCATAGGCAGAAAGTGGATGATGGGTAGGCTCCTAATAGTGTGGGTGGGCCAGAATAATTCGCATCACCCCTTCATTTGAAAGAAAAATCCAAAAATCTGATTGAAACATAGCAACACAGCTAAAAGCATTCTTCATATGTTGGACCTTTTATTGTCTTTTAATATAGTGTACTTCTACATGTTGATGCCTTCTCAAGCCCTCGTACGAGTTGTTTCTGTGATGTTTGAGCGCAACGCGCGGAAGGACCGTTTGCAAGGTTGCTTTATTTTTTAAATTCTGCTAGGTACTACTAGTGTCGCAGAAACTAAATACTTCACCTGTAAGCACTAAAGCTCCGTGCGATCAAGTGTGAGCGGCCGCAACATGAAAAAATGAAAACAAAAACAAAGCAGGAGAGAGAGATCCAACCCAAGTCCTGATAACAACTATATCACGAAGAGAAATCACAATGTCTGAGTCCTGTATCGACAACCTGCCATTGCTAATACAGTACATGTGGCTTATGTACATTTCAGAAACCCCTTGCTCACCAATATTACATGCAAATATTGCATAGCCATGCCACGGCAGGCCAGACTAAAAACCTGATGTCTGTTCTAAACAAGTCTAAGTTGGCTGGGTTTTGAATTGAAGATACTGATAATATCGTCATAATCCCTAGTTATCCGTTAAACGACAAAAGTGTTATGGCATCCTGTCATCTTTCTTAAATGTGTCATAGATAGCGGTTTAGCCATTTTTGTAATAACATAAAAAGGGCGGTGCTAGTTGGAATCAAATCCGGATATTTGCATGAAGAACACAACATTACTACTGGCGTGACATAACTGAAGAGACAAATAAGCATATTCTTATTAATATTAGAATAAAGTTCTAAAGCATGAAAAAATAAATGACATTTAAAATAATTATTGAAGAATTCTTAAACGTTAGAAAATTGTATTATTAAAAAAAATTATGTATTTCCCTGGATCTGACAGGGTGGGCAAACTGTCAATCTGGATGGGCCTAAACCCAGGCCCACCCGTAGCTACACTAGTGCTTTAAAGAAGTACACATATTTTGATGTGTTGACTAACATTGTAAAATACCTGATTATAATTTGAACTGTAATGCATTATTCAATATTACATTTGAAGTTAATATATTTTAAATATACTAAAATGCAACTTCATGACAAATGTGTAATTAGGCTACTTAAATACATGATATACACGTATTAATATAAATGACATTAAGTATATTTTAGTCCATAAATGCTTGTCAGTACATTCTGAAGTACACTATCCATATTTCAAAGACACTAGAAGTAACTTTGAATTAAAGATTCAAAAGCACTAAAAGTTCAGCTAATTGCATTTAATATAAATTTAAACTATAATTTTCATTTATTGTAGCTAACAAACGATTAAGTGTCCAAAAATGTTACAATCAGTTTGCAGTTAAGTATATTCTCTTGAAGTATATTTTTCCATAAATGTTATCAATTACACTTTTACCACACATGCTAACAGGCTAATTGACTGACACTTTTTTTAAAAAAAATAATAAGGTACTAGGATTAATGTCAAGCTAAAACTCAGTTTTTTTATGATGTAATATACTTCCAGGTTGGTTTGTTAAACTTCAAATCAGTGTGCACATGACCATACAATACTGTGTTTGTACTGTTAATACTATAAAATGTCGCTTTTCAGTGATTCAGCTTACATTTTGTTGTTAATACAATATGTGTCGTGTATTTTAGTAAAATCCTTGCTTCACTTTGCGTTATTGCGCTGCGTAACTGATCAATCCCTTCGTTCCAAAAACTAAGAGTGCACTAAAGGTCTGTGTCAGGTTTATGGAGATTAGTCCGAGGAGTTCCTCTTCCAGTAATACACACCCACTAGTTCATATGACGTAGATCTTCCGACCGCGCGCTTGCCTAATATGGATACGTAGGTGCCGGTTTTCCGGTATGATGTCATCGTTTGCCAAATTTGGGCGGTGAAATAAGAGGATCTGAAAGATGCTAAATATTAATCTGTGTTAGTGAGCTGAATACGAAATGAGTTGTTTTTTTGTTTGTTTTTTAACTTGCCTCGTTTGTGTGTGGTGACACATAAAAAACTCCCCATAAAACATATATAACGGAGAGATCCATTATGTTAATTTATGCATGTATAATTGAATGATTAAAATAATGTATAATATAATTATTGAAAGAAGGTGTGTCACGCAGAAGTTAACAGTCTGTTCAGAGAAATCACAAAAGAAACCAGGCATACAGATTTACCAAGTGTATGCCGACGGCGCCCTCTGCTGGTGCAAGCGTGCTGAAAATTGCTTTTACTGAACACCTTTGTGGCAAACGTAACCATGAACCATTAAGACCTTTTATGTTTCCAGTTGACACAATAATGAGCCCGTGATTAAAGGTATGCATACTTTAACAATTTAGTGCTGAATTGTTCGATGATTTGTTTTAGTGTTATTGCACCTGGTATCACTGCTGTTTCAATCTTTTTATAATTTAAGTCTTAAAAATCATTTTAACCAGTTCAGAATACTATCATATTTATTAGGCTACTATTGAAGGACTATTATGGGTTAAATTATTGTAGTTTTTGACAGAATTTTTGGACATCATCAGCTTGATTATTCATTATGTAGACTTTTCAAAACATGCTACATGTTTGTCTTGAACACACACTCACACACAGACAACCAAGCTCCATTAAGAGAAAGAGAGACGTTTTTCTTTTCACATACTTTATTACAGTTCATAAATATTGATTAGTTTCTGATGTGCTCAGAAAACAAACATAAAAAATTATATTGTATACTTTACTTACAAATGGTAAACTTAAGTACTCCTGGTTGATCTTATTTACAAATAACAATGAGTGAAACCTCATTAATGAACTTTTTTCAGAAAAAGAAACTGCTGAAGTTGGACTAACTCAAAGAAAAAGTCAATTCCATTCAGTTTAAGAACAAAAAGTACAATATGTAACTCAGAAGTCAGGCAGCTTTTTTAGCAAAAGTTTAGCGGACAGAACTTCTTGCTTGGTGAGCCAGACATGTATATCTGTATTGTACGGTAGTCATGTCCCCTGTTTTACTCCTATAATACTGAGTGCTCCTTTGAAGCGTATAGGTCCATGCACAACCTGGTCGAAGTGAACAAGGATAAGTCTCTTTTCTCGTCATAAAGTAAAACATGTAACAGAGTGAGTCTCATGCTCTCTGTCGCTGTCTCTGTCGGACCGAGTTCGTGAAGTTTTGCACTCCCCAAAAGTCCAGTCAGAACATCCTTTTACGGCACGCGGCCGGCCGGACGGTCCCGGTCCCAGCGGGCTAATACCAGCAGTCGCAACGGCTCGCAGACATAAAGCCCCTGAAGTTTGTCCCTTGCGAATATTTAAGTGAACTCAAATGTCCTCTGGTTCTTTTCAGAACGTCTGCAGCTGTTGCGTCAACATAAGCTGGCAGCCGCTGTTGACGTGGTTCATGACTTTCTGCTTGAGTTGTGCCACTTGCTCGCGCAGCATGTTGGCGGTGGACGCCAGCTCCGAGTTCTGCGACTTCAGGTTCTTGACTTTGTCCTCCAGCCGGGAGATCCTCTCAAGCTTCCTCTTCCGGCATTTGGATGCGGCGATTCGGTTCCTCATGCGCTTCCTCTCGGCTTTAATCCGCTCCTGGCTCTCCATGTCAATGGGGGAGAGAGGTGGGGTCTCACCGGGCATCTCTGGCACCGTCTGGGGCTCCTCTTTCAGCGCCTGTAGCCGCGGGTGCTGGACGGGCAGTTGCGTGTTGACGGTGTGCTGTGGCGGGGCGCTCGTGTAGCTCATCGCTGGGTTGGCCGTGCTGATGGCGGGGTTGAAAGTGTTCAGATCCGCGTACACCGGCGGGTCGGAGCGCATAGACGAGCTGAACACCGCGCCACCTGCCATGGACGACACAGGTGCCATGCTGTTGTTAATGGTCGTTTGGGGTGCCGAGGTGACGTTGGGCATGTGCTGGTGATGCAGCTCGGCCAGTGCCCTCACGAAGCCCTCCGCGAACCCCTCTTGCTCGTCGGTCACGTTTTTGGGACACAGAAACTGGGTAGGAGTCGGCGTTGTAGTGATCAGGCCGTTGCTGGACTGGATGATGAGCCTCTCCAACTCCGGCGAAGCCAGCTTGAGCAGTCCCACGTCGGGGGAGGTGAGGATTTCGTTGGCTTTGGCCCTCAGGTGGGGCTTCAGGTTACCGGCTGGGTCGGTCAGATTCAGCGTCATGTTCTGTTTCAGAGTCTTGTGGTTGTATCCAAAAGTAGCGCTGTCATGCTGAGAGAAAGCGCTGTTTACAGAGTCATCGTAGAAAGTAGTTTCCATCTTGGTAGACATAGAAGAGAAAACGAAACGTTTTATTTCAAAAGTAGTCTTTCACAAGTTCAAGCAGTGTCCGCGGTCTCTGAGACAAAAGCGGGAAGGATCGCAAAGTTTAGAGCTCGTTCGTAAACTCCCCGTCCCGCGAGAAACTTACTGCGTAAAGTTATCGCCCAGTGTCCCGAACTCTTCTTCTTCTTCTCGCGGATAGAAAGCTATTCCACCGCCGCTGCCGCTCGAAGATGCCAGTGAATAAACAGCGCGGAGCCGAAACTGTTCTTGTTTATGTTAGTTTAAGTTGTGTTGCCTAGATGTTTCACTGTGGCGAGATCTGTATACTCTGAGCTTCTCCAGCGTGGAGGCAAACCTTATCTGCTACCGCTGCCCCACTAAAAATAGCAATGATGTCATGCGCACAGGCTCTTATTGGCTGGAGGCGGTTTACTGGGCGTTCCACAGTTTCAGATAAGGCGCGTTGCCTAGACGACCACCCAGAAGATTCTTCTTCTCGCGGTGGCTGATGGGATGAGGTAATGCTGTAAGGCGAAGAAGCGGTGCATTGTGGGATTACGTATTGTTTTTGAATATCTGGTTACCCGCTTAGCTGTTTTAGATCGTGGCAGTGGCGGGATACAAAGAAGCCGAGTAATGTATAACGTGTTACTTTTATAACTTAATCTTTCACGTCACGACGTTTCAGTTTGAGAAGAAGAGGCGGCACAAGTGTATGAAGAGTGTGTTTGACAGTTGGGCAATTTCATAAGACGCAGCCGTCCTTAATAACATAACATGCGACCTGTTAAACACTGTCAGGATTATCGGACGAGTCACGATAGAAATTATTTGGATATTTTAAGATACACACTCTCGTGTGGCGCGAAGAAACAGTGCAATTGTGTGCTGTTTTATGGCAACGCGCATTTGCTCCGTCAGCCAATGGTTTTGAAAAGGGGCGTGTCTTATCGTGGAGTGACAGCGTGCCACAAGGTCCATCGTCCGTCTCCGTGACAGTCCCTAGAGATCCTCTCAAAACTACACAAACCCATGTTAAACGTCACTGTTTAAACCACAACCGCAAACTAATCGAATTACGTGACAGTTGTTAAGTAACTTCTAATAAGGATTCATTCTAGTTTGGGATATATTTTAACACGAGTCTTAAACTTGTGTAAATATGTAATTATTACACGTTTATCTGGATTTAATGTTGAGATGGACGTTTGTAGGATGGACGTTTTTCATGACCACCAGGATTTATCGATAGTCTCTGGCACATTTCACTTTGTTGCGACAGATCAAGTGTTTGTGCACATAAACATGACATTGCGCGTCACTGAATACAAAATATGGACTTTAATACACAGAGTTAATGCTTTGGCAATGCATACAAAAGTTTGTCATGCTAATAAAGCTGTTTGAATTTGAGTTCATAGTTGTTCTCTTTAGTTTAACACCATATTTATTTTGTACAAATATGTGATGATCACTGCTAATTTTCTCTAAATGTATATTGACAAATAAACATCAAAGTTAAGAACCATAAGTTTTGTTTTTTTTAGGATATACCCACAGTAAATTTAGATCAAATCTACATATGTACAAGAATTACAAAATAAAGGCCTATGAACTAACCAAAGTGAAGCGCCAATTCATACTTTATTTATTTAGATTCTTATTTAATATTTGTAATTTAATTTAAATCAAATCATGTTTATACTTCAGTTTTCATATTTTTAAAAGAATTAAACAAAATAATGTTCATAGACAGTAGTATAATCACTTGAGATGTGGCTTTTGGATGGATATTTGCTGGCAGATTTATTGGAATTTCTACTGGAATTCTAAAAATCTTTGATCATTCATAGTTCAAGTGCACAAAGGTCATATGAGGGTTTTTATTGTAAATTAAAGGTCCAGACTGAAGCATCTTGATCCTCTTTCTGATCACCAGATGATGCAGGCAGTATAGGGGATGTCCAGAGTTACTTACAACAGAAAATCATCTGTGTTTTTGTACTTGACAGAAACTTGTTTGGGCAGCACAACCCAGACCAAACGTAGAAAACGGCAGCTTGCCTGTGAAACCAGTTCCTCACACTATGTCTGTTTTCTTCTTTCCTTTTTTAGATTTCCTTGTATTCTCATATCACCTTTCGTACTGGTGTACTTTGTTACATATTTAAGTGTGTTACGAAATCCAGGTGTACATTTCCTTTTTAAACCTCATGTGTCATCCAGACTATACTGTTCAGCTGACAGTCTGTCACTATCACCTGCTTCACCTAACATAAACTGTATTCACAGTTATACATTCGCACTGTAGAGCACAGTTATGTATGACAGTAACCCTATAAATGTTCTTTATATAAATTTTTTTTAATGTTTAATAGAGAATCTTAATGTTTATGCCATCACTAGTTATATCTTTCAGTGTCTGAGCCACCCAGGTAGAGGCTGGTATATGGACCGTTACCCTAGCAATTATTTATACATCAGTGTATATACTATAATCTTTAATATGGCTGTTGGGTTAATATCAGATATCCATGGGCTGTTTTCTTTGACATGTGGCCTGTCGTTATTTGCAGTAACCGCCCAGTCGTCTCAGCAGTGGTCCGTCCGTCTGTGAGGAGGGTCTTGTGTAAATATTGCCCAGTTACCTGCCTCTGAGACGGGCGCGTATAGTAATTGCCCACTGCCACATGCTGAATTTGTGAAAACTGAACACACTGCGCTGGATTCATACAAGCATGCATGTTCACTCAGCTGTAATTTGCTGTGTTGTTAAACAGGTTAATTTTTTTTTATTATTGTTAAAGGGTGTGCTTGCTTCAGAATTTAAATCAGCCATGTTTTCCATTAGCATTAGTGGAATGGGAATGTTTTGTTTTACTAGAACTTGTTCGTCCTTGTATAACATCCAGTTACGTTCTGTCCTAGGTCACACCTAATAAGAACATAAATAGGAGTAACAAAAAAAGGAGTAGTGTTTATAGTAATTACATGCTTAATGCATTCTTGAATTCTTTATTTACGCACCTGAAATTCCAGATTTGATATGTATTTTAAGCCATTGTCTTACTTTGGTAGATAATTTACTTAGAAATATAATGTACTGTTCATTATTTAAAGTGCCCCTATTATGCTATTTTAAAGTTTCCTAATTTAGTTTTGGAGGTCAACAACAGGTTTACATGCATCAAAGGTCAAAAAACAGTTTAATTTTCTCATAATATACATTGCACATCACCACAATGTTCATTGATTCTCAAACGACTCGATGGATGAAGCAGTCTCTCTAAATCCCTCCTTTCCGCGAGCTACTCTGCTCTGATTGGTCAGACGGCCCAGTCTGTTGTGATTGGTCTACCGCGAACAGCGCGTATTTCGGAAACAAACGCCCAGGCCATTACAATAACTGAACTCCAGTTCCGTCCGGCGTCTTTAGCGATTGTACACACTGTAAAGCCAGTAAAGAGGACGTCGATTTTACATCATCGATGAAACATTGGAAGAACTAGTTATTGAACCCGAACCTTGAGCATGACGTTTCTCAGTGATGCTACTCAGTTTGAGGTACATTATGAGATGTTTCAACTGTAATTCCTCACCATCAGCATTAACAAGTGTGTGTGTGTTTCTAATTTATTGCGGTGCACATGCGGGAACTGTATCAATAACAGTGCATAAGTTGGCCCAGCACTAACGTGAATGACTGTAACATTAAAGTTAGCAAAACAAATCTTGCCATCCTTTATCTTTACTCAAAGTAGTAAGAATGACAGACAATCTGCATTAATAGACACAGTTTTAGGTAATACTGCAGCCCACAGCTGATTTACAGTACAGTAAGATGCGATCCAGTATCCGCTGCAGTGTTTGAGGGGATTCAAGGTTTCCCTGGTGTCCGCGACATGGGGCGGAGCTACAGATTGACAGCTTGCCCACCCAGTCAGATCCAGGGAATACATTATTTTTTTAATAGTACAATTTTCTAACGTTTAACAATTCTTCAATGATTATTTTAAATGTGATTTGTTTGGTCATGCATTAGAACTGTATTCTAATATGAATAAGAATATGCTAATTCGTCTCTTGAGTTAGGCTACGTCACGCCAGTAGTAATGTTACGTTCTTCTTCGCGCCAATATTCGGATTCCAACTAGCAGCGCATTTTTTATGTTATTAGTTTACACAAATGGCTAAACCGCTATCTATGAGGCGTTAAGGAAAGAACCACATCTAGACAAAGATGACGAGACTTTGAAAGAGAACTAACAGAACTAGGTTTATGACCATATCAACATTTTAAATTCAAAACCCAGTCAACTCTGACTTGTTTAGAACAGACATCAGCCATACAAGGTAAGCTTTGGGTTTTTAGTCTGGCCCGCCGTGGTTATGCAATGTGTTTTGCATGTAATATTTGTGAGCAATGGGTTTTCTGAAATTTACATAAGCCACATACTGTATTAGCAAAGGCAGATTGTCAATACAGGACTCAGACATTGGGATTTCTCTTTGTGATAGTTATCACGGGTTGGATCTCTCTCTCCTGCTTTGTTTTTGTTTTCATTTTCACGCGGTGGCCGCTCACACTTGATCGCACTGTGCAGTTAGAGCCGGAGATTTGGTGCTTAAAGGTGATGTAGTTTCTGAGACACTGTTGCACCTAGCGGAATTACAAAAATAAAGCAACCTTGCAAACATCCCTTCCGCGCGTTGAGGCTCAGCCTCAACTCAAACATCACAAACACAGCTCATACGGGGGCTTGAGAAGGCTCGTCTCAACAGATAGAAGCAGACTACATTAAAAGACTATATACACAATAAAAGGTCCAACATATGAGGAATACTTTTATCTGTGTTGCTACGAGCAAGCAGTTAAGTAGGCAACACTTGGCTGTGTTTACATACACATCTTTTGATTGATGAATCCGAACGTAGTGTTTACATGAAGGCTAAATAAAGTGATCGGGTTGATGTGAGCATTTATATGTCACAAGCTTCTAAGTTATAATCAAAATTGATTTTTTGACAATCACACACTGCACGAATACAGTTTCCATATAATCTATCATATAATATATGTATATAAAGTTTTTGATACTATTCTCCTACATTGCTTCTTTTCTTTGTTTTAAAGAGCAGCCTTAATATTTATCTGTTTCTCGGGTCCTGATCAGGAGATGACGAGCACATGAACCATTATGCTGTTTATATTTATCAAACAGTAAAAACATCCCTTATTCCCACGCCCAAAATAAAGTGTCTGTGGATGAGAGTATGTAGTGAGGACTGATGGGACTTCACAGACGATGAGTGGTAGGAGAATTTTAGAATAACACTCATTTATGGCATTTTATTTAACAACAACAGCTCGTTTCCGTGCATTTTACGTCATTACGCCATTTTACATCATTGCACATGCCAGTCCTTTCCAGTTTTGGTTTTCAATCTGATCAAGTGTTACATGTACTCTGGAATAAACCACCACTTTCAGTTCGATCGAAATTTCATTCAGATCGATTAAGGTGTTTACACGAAGGCATTTCAGTCCGATTGAGCCGTCAATCCGATTACTAACGGATTATTTGGTTGCATGTGTCTATAGACTCTAGAGCGAACGTGATCGTCTCGTTTATGATAAATCTATCCAACATCTCTGCACAGGTAGGATTTTTTTGACATAACGCAGCACAACTAATTGACTTCACACTGGAAACCTCAAATTAAACTTTATAAACAGGAACATTTGTCTTTCTGAACGAGTGCATGATGATGTTGTATTGAAGCGTTCATTGTAGGCCGTTGCAATGCAATGGCCCGTTCTCTTTGACACGTTTATGACCTATTTAATCTTTATTTAACATACTTCACACAATCATGGGCGTTTAGTGCCGCGCAGGGACCAGTCCGTAATTTTTTTTTAAGCCGGGTCAAAAACATGGGGTAATGCGAATTATTCCGGCCCACCCACAATTTTAGAGGCCCACCCATCATCCACTTTCTGCCTCCGCCACTGGCCTGCGCGCGCAATAAGTGGAAGGGCAATATGCTAATGTTTCGTCTTGACGTCACAACAAAACGTTTAATTGACTCAGAGTCAACTCTTACTTTTGAGAGACAATAACTTTATATACAGTGCACTTTCAGATTTAAAACTTTGCAGGATGTTTTCATTCACTTGGAACTATGTTACACACTACATGAAAGGTAATTTTCAAAAATCCATAATAGGGGCGCTTTAAATTAATATTACATAGTGTGTTGGAATACTCGATTTCCATCCAGCAATCTAATATTTCCTAACTGTTGTCCATAGCAATACTGTATAATATACAGTGTATATCCAACCTGATCTCAAGGAGGAAATGTTACCATTTTGAAATCGGCGAAAACCGAACTGTCCGAATTCATACGAAGATATGAATTAGCCACCAATTGAGATTATGCAAGTATATCACCAGTGCTACTTTCATGACTCTGATAGCATCGCAGACTTGCTCTGTTTCACTTCATACTGGGGCTATCTTGCATCCCAGTTTTCGATGTTCGTGAAAATGATCTCCAAGACGTTAGGTCTACTATAATATCGTGTGCAGTGTTGCTGCTGTGCATTTGAGTTTGTGAATCATGTTATATCTGAGGCGAGCGGAGCTTGAGGAACAGCTGCCCGGTCATGTCCCCTGCCCTGCTGCGCCCTTCTCTGTTTTAATGCCAGTCTGTCCAATCCCTCATAAAAGCCCATTGTGGTCCCAGGCCTGTCACTGTGTGTCTGTAATTAGTGTTCTGTAGTTCATTGCCCTCGAGCCCATGGTTAGAAATCACAGGGTTCCTAATGGAGGGCTGGTCAAAGGTCACAGAGTAATCCTGTCATATCCAAGCCCATTGTCAGGGCTCCACAGCCATCTTAACGGCCATCTCCTGTCTCCGAGTCTGAGTAAATCAGAGTACTGGCGCTAGCTGGAAAGAGTGAAAGAGTACATTGGACAGGTAACCCTGTGGGGGTCATAGAGTGTTGTTTTGTGGAAGAAAATTGGCTCTTTTATGGATCACAGCTCCGTAATCATCTCACTACCTAATTTTTAGTGATGCTTGTCTTATTGTTGCTCATAATTAGAGTCAGGAGTGTGTTGAGTAAATGGATTTGTTCTCCAGACACAAACAATGCCTTATAGCGGCCGTTTACACGATACCGTTTTCAACTAAAAACTGAAAACCTTTTTGTGTGTTTTGCCCGTTCATTTACACGTCAACACCGTTTTGGGGGCTTGAAAACGCAAATTCAGTGTCAGTATTGTACACATATAGACCTAATGCGCCGGAGAAACAAGTTGTGTTTTTAATTAGCTGAGTAATTAGCTGGTGAAGTGGATTTACTTATTGTAGAGTTAACGAAAGTTATCATGAGCATTGTAATGTTTGTAAGCGGGTGTCAAAACAAATGTCAGTAGACCGGGAAGATTTTAAAATGAGCGGTTCATTCTTTAATACGTAAGATCTTAACTTCATGCTGTGGAAATATAAACCAGAAGACAGAACACAATGGGCCCTATCATACACCCGGCGCAATACGACGCCAGGCGCGACACAAGTGTTTTTTGCTAGTTTTAGCCCGACGCAGTTATCATTTTCACGTCCAGCACCACGTTGTTTAAATAGCAAATGCACTCGCGGCCATCTGATGCTATTTTGAGGCAACTGAAAACGACTGCGCCATTGCACAGTATTTTTTGTGTTATTTAAAGGGCTATATGCGCCTATAGGCGAGTGCACAACGCGCGTACACTCTGCTTATTACACACACACTATGCGCAGCAGCACACAAACATTTTTAAATATTAAAAATAAAAGGATTCCTCTCTGGAGAAGCATTCAATCTTTCGCTCGCAAATTCCGCCATGTAAATAGCGAATCCGCCATGGTGCAAGCGCAACTGGCTTTTAAAGAGAATGGGAGATGAGATTCTGATTGGTTTATTTCACGTTACGCCCAAAACACACCCATGTCTCATTAAGAGACTAGGTACAACCCTTTTGGACCATGCGCCTGGTGCGCTGACCATTTTTTCCGTCGTTAAACTAGCAAAAGTGGATTCGGACACACCCTAAGTGCACCTGCGCCATGCACTTCAGACCATGCGCTTAGATCGTTAAAATAGGGACCATGAGTGCAGCGCTGAAAAGGGGCGGGGCTACATACGGTTTATAATGGCCTACAAAGGCAAAACAGTTATCACACAAACACTGGAACTGAGAAAAAAGCTTACTTTTTTTAATTGAGTTTATTGATTCAATACCAATTTTCACACTCAATTTCTCTGAATCTGATCATAGTTGAGCCACATTTGTCTGTCAACAAATCACAAGAGACCTGAAAACTTTGTAGAGATCTTTGTAGAGCACTATATATTTAAGTTAGTTAATGAAAGACTGATAATCTAAACCAGTTTTGGAAACCATTTTTTTCACCTTGGATTGTTTTGTCGAGCCTCTCCTCTATTTTTTTGTCTTTATCTTACCTCACTCTCATTCAGTTTTTAGTGTTTCATAACACATACCATTGGGACAAAGGCAGAGAGGTTTTGAGATGCATGTTTGTTCATTACTGTGAATTTAAACCAACTGAAATATTGATACATCTTCTCATTCATCTGTTCATAAACTCCTCTAATTTTGAATTACAGTGAATGAAAGATTGATAAAGCAGGCTGATTGTGTAGTCATGTGGCTTTTCATTCATAACCATTTCCTTAGAAAAACAAATAGAGCAAACTGGAACAGGTGGAGAGGGAGATAAGATGAACTCTACCTCCATGTTCAGTGTTGTTACTTAAGGCTTTAAATGAAGTCCTAACTCCTAACAACAAAAACTTGCACGCAAAGACGGATCCCTCAGTGGCAAAATGGAAAGTAAAAATTCAATTGATCCATAACATGTCTATAGTTTTTTTTAGGTTAAAATCAATATTTATAACATTTAAATATTATTATTTTTTATTATTATTTTATCTGATGTTAATTAATTAATTTTACAATTTCTAATCAGCTTTTATCTTTTATTAATTGATTTAATTGGTCCTGCAGTGGAATTAAATGATTTTTAAATGAACTTTTAAAAATTAATATAGCACATTAACGCCCCCGTACTACGGAGCCCTGCAGATGACATGCGGACAAAAATATAGGCCTATATATCGTGGCCATGAAATAATAACTCGTTATTTTGTTTTAAAGGTGCAGTGTGTAATATTTATGAGGATCTATTCAGAGAAATGCAATATAATATACATAACTATGTTTTCAGTGGTGTATAAAGACCTTACATAATGAACCGTTAAGTTTTTATTACCTTAGAATGAGCCATATCTATCTACATACACTGCGGGTCCCCTTACAGTGAAGTCACCATTTTGCGCCGCCATGTTTCTACAGTAGCCCTAAACGGACAAACTGCTCTACAGAGCACTAGCTACTCTCTGCTGTCTCAGACGACGACATCTTTGTCCTGTGTTGGCCACCGTAGCTTCTCTATGTGCTTCGAAAGGGAGGGGAGAGCGGTGGGTGGTTGCAGTTCACAACCTCACCGCTAGATGCCGCTAAAATTTACACAGTGCACCTTTAAGTAAATCGTGTGCATGATATAATAATTTGTTCTCTCGATTTACAAAATCATGGCCACGTTGTAGCCTACTAATTTGTTCCCTCATTATGATTGAACTAAAACAAGGGAACAAATGACTATATTGTGCGCATGATTTAGTAAATGAGGGAACGGATTATTATATCATGCCTACGATTTAGTAAAGCGAGGGAACAAATTATTATATCATGCTAAAGTACAGTATTATTAAGTCTAATACTAATACTGTACTTATGATTTATGAATTATTTACACAACAAAATTATAAACGCAACTTTTGTTTTTGCCCCCATTTTTCATGAGCTGAACTCAAAGATCTAAGACTTTTTCTGTGTACACAAAAGGCC
This sequence comes from Coreius guichenoti, assembly GCA_039654105.1. Classification (NCBI taxonomy): domain Eukaryota; kingdom Metazoa; phylum Chordata; class Actinopteri; order Cypriniformes; family Gobionidae; genus Coreius; species Coreius guichenoti. The sequence goes on along the minus strand of CM077185.1, from coordinate 12,931,430 downwards.
TATTTCTCTCAAATATTGTTCACAAATCTGTCTAAATCTGTGTTAGTGAGCACTTCTCCTTTGCCGAGATAATCCATCCACCTCACAGGTGTGGCATATCAAGATGCTGATTAGACAGCATGATTATTGCACAGGTGTGCCTTAGGCTGGCCACAATAAAAGGCCACTCTAAAATGTGCAGTTTTACTGTATTGGGGGAGTCCGGGGGGGTCCTGGCCGGGGGGGTCCAAAAAAAAAGTCAATATCTGTTGCGACCACCGTTTGCCTCACGCAGTGCAACACATCTCCTTCACATAGAGTTGATCAGGTTGTTGATTGTGGCCTGTGGAATGTTGGTCCACTCCTCTTCAATGGCTGTGCGAAGTTGCTGGATATTGGCAGGAACTGGAACATGCTGTCATATACACTGATCCAGAGCATCCCAAACATGCTCAGTGGGTGACATGTCCGGTGAGTATGCTGGCCATGCAAGAACTGGGATGTTTTCAGCTTCCAGGAATTGTGTACAGATCCTTGCAACATGGGGCCGTGGCTTATCATGCTGCAACATGAGGTGATGGTTGTGGATGAATGGCAGAACAATGGGCCTCAGGTCCTCTTCACAGTATCTCTGTGCATTCAAAATGCCATCAATAAAATGCACCTGTGTTCGTTGTCCATAACATACGCCTGCCCATACCATAACCCCACCGCCACCATGGGCCACTCGATCCACAACGTTGACATCAGCAAACCGCTCACCCACATGACGCCATACACGCTGTCTGCCATCTGCCCTGTACAGTGAAAACTGGGATTCATCTGTGAAGAGAACACCTCTCCAAAGTGCCAGACGCCATCGAATGTGAGCATTTGCCCACTCAAGTCGGTTACGATGACGAACTGCAGTCAGGTCGAGACTCACCGGACGTCACCCATTGAGCATGTTTGGGATGCTCTGGATCAGCGTGTACGACAGCGTGTTCCAGTTCCTGCCAATATCCATCAACTTCGCACAGCCATTGAAGAGGAGTGGACCAACATTCCACAGGCCACAATCAACAACCTGATCAACTCTATGCGAAGGAGATGTGTTGCACTCGTGAGGCAAATGGTGGTCGCACCAGATATTGACTTTTTTTGGACCCCCCCCCGGCCGGACCCCCCCAATACAGTAAAACTGCACATTTTAGAGTGGCCTTTTATTGTGGCCAGCCTAAGGCACATCTGTGCAATAATCATGCTGTCTAATCAGCATCTTGATATGCCACACCTGTGAGGTGGATGGATTATATCGGCAAAGGAGAAGTGCTCACTAACACAGATTTAGACAGATTTGTGAACAATATTTGAGAGAAATAGGCCTTTTACGTACAAACCTGATTCCAAAAAAGTTGGGACACTGTACAAATTGTGAATAAAAAAGGAATGCAATAATTTACAAATCTCATAAACTTATATTTTATTCACAATAGAATAAACATATCAAATGTTGAAAGTGAGACATTTTGAAATGTCATGCCAAATATTGGCTCATTTTGGATTTCATGAGAGCTACACATTCCAAAAAAGTTGGGACAGGTAGCAATAAGAGGCCGGAAAAGTTAAATGTACATATAAGGAACAGCTGGAGGACCAATTTGCAACTTATTAGGTCAATTGGCAACATGATTGGGTATAAAAAGAGCCTCTCAGAGTGGCAGTGTCTCTCAGAAGTCAAGATGGGCAGAGGATCACCAATTCCCCCAATGCTGCGGCGAAAAATAGTGGAGCAATATCAGAAAGGAGTTTCTCAGAGAAAAATTGCAAAGAGTTTGAAGTTATCATCATCTACAGTACATAATATCATCCAAAGATTCAGAGAATCTGGAACAATCTCTGTGCGTAAGGGTCAAGGCCGGAAAACCATACTGGATGCCCGTGATCTTCGGGCCCTTAGACGGCACTGCATCACATACAGGAATGCTACTGTAATGGAAATCACGACATGGGCTCAGGAATACTTCCAGAAAACATTGTCGGTGAACACAATCCACCGTACCATTCGCCGTTGCCGGCTAAAACGCTATAGGTCAAAAAAGAAGCCATATCTAAACATGATCCAGAAGCGCAGGCGTTTTCTCTGGGCCAAGGCTCATTTAAAATGGACTGTGGCAAAGTGGAAAACTGTTCTGTGGTCAGACGAATCAAAATTTGAAGTTCTTTTTGGAAAACTGGGACGCCATGTCATCCGGACTAAAGAGGACAAGGACAACCCAAGTTGTTATCAGCGCTCAGTTCAGAAGCCTGCATCTCTGATGGTATGGGGTTGCATGAGTGCGTGTGGCATGGGCAGCTTACACATCTGGAAAGGCACCATCAATGCTGAAAGGTAGACGTCGTCTCTTTCAGGGAAGACCTTGCATTTTCCAGCATGACAATGCCAGACCACATACTGCATCAATTACAACATCATGGCTGCGTAGAAGAAGGATCCGGGTACTGAAATGGCCAGCCTGCAGTCCAGATCTTTCACCCATAGAAAACATTTGGCGCATCATAAAGAGGACGATGCGACAAAGAAGACCTAAAACAGTTGAGCAACTAGAAGCCTGTATTAGACAAGAATGGGACAACATTCCTATTCCTAAACTTGAGCAACTTGTCTCCTCAGTCCCCAGACGTTTGCAGACTGTTATAAAAAGAAGAGGGGATGCCACACAGTGGTAAACATGGCCTTGTCCCAACTTTTTTGAGATGTGTTGATGCCATGAAATTTAAAATCAACTTATTTTTCCCTTAAAATGATACACTTTCTCAGTTTAAACATTTGATATGTCATCTATGTTGTATTCTGAATAAAATATTGAAATTTGAAACTTCCACATCATTACATTCTGTTTTTATTCACAATTTGTACAGTGTCCCAACTTTTTTTGGAATCGGGTTTGTACATAGAAAAAGTCTTAGATCTTTGAGTTCAGCTCATGAAAAATGGGGGCAAAAACAAAAGTGTTGCGTTTATAATTTTGTTCACTGTAATTTAATAAAAAATTTCCTGCATGTCATGTGCGGGGCTCCGTACTACTGTATTTCATGTTGACTACCTATCTATGATGCATTATATTTGATCTACTTTAAATACTAGCATTTTTTAGTACTTCTGTTGAGTTGAACGGTAGCACAGCCTTTAAGAAAAATAAAAAATTTATTGTTCTGCAGGCGGACATATGGTGGACAGTGGTTGGAAATCTTGGGATTGGTGTGCTTGAGGTATTTATTATACTTCTTCACCAGGGGCTGAAAAAATACTTGCGCAGACCCACAGCTTGAGTCTACCAGCCGTTGTGCCCACCACATAGTTGGCAGCAGTATGAGACACTAGCTGGGCTAATGTGGTTTATGATAACATCTTCCTCTGCCATGTGTGGAAGGCGCTTTGGTTGTTATTTTGTGACCTCCGGGTTTTTGTGGTTTCACTGAGGTTGTCTGAGTCCTAAACTCTGTATTTACACAGTGCCTAATCCAACTTTTTCCAAATAAACAAAAAACAAAACTTTTTTTTCACATAGGCTATTCATGTTAATGAACATTCATATATTTTATAATATTTTTATATATTATATCCTGTGTTCTTTTTCCTATCAACATAGACTGTATATATTTTTATATATAATATTTTTTTTAATAAACTGCTTTAAAGCTTATTAATATTTTAATGTTATGTCATGTGGTGCAATCAACATGAAGGGACCCCCCCCTGGAGACCCTCAGTAAGGCTCTTAAAATATCAGATAATTTGCTAATAAGATGATTTTGTTTTACAAGTAAGGTTAGTTCAGGTTGTAAAATGTCATGTGGTGCAAACCCTCAAAAAGTTAATGATATTGATTAATTGATAATTCATTATATCGGTAAAAATACCTATACTTTGAAAAATATATTCCTATGTCCATTTTATTTTTGAAAACAATGATTAAGATCTGTACACTCTAAGATGGATTCAAGGTGTAAGGAAATATGTTATTACATTTTACATGATGGTTTCACCGTTTCACTCATGAAATTTCTTGTTTTGAAAATTGTATATATACACTATATTGCCAAAAAGTTTTGGGACTTCTGCCTTTACATGCACATGAACTTTAATGACATACCATTCTTAATCCATAGGGTTTAATATGGAGTTGGCCCACCCTTTGCAGCTATAACAGCTTCAGCTCTTCTGGGAAGGCTTTCCACAAGGTTTAGGAGTGTGTTTATGGGAAATTTTGACCATTCTTCTAGAAGCGCTTTTGCGAGGTCAGGCACTGATGTTGGACGAGAAGGCCTGGCTCGCAGTCTCCACTCTAATTCATCCCAAAGGGTGTTCTATCTGGTTGAGGTCAGGACTCTGTGCAGGCCAGTCAAGTTCCTCCACACCAAACTCGCTCATCTATGTCTTTATGGACCTTGCTTTGTGCACTGGTGCGCAGTCAAGTTGGAACAGGAAGGGGCCATCCCCAAACTGTTCCCACAAAGTTGGGAGCATGAAATTGTCCAAAATGTCTTGGTATGCTGAAGCATTAAGAGTTCCTTTCACTGGAACTAGGGGCCCAATCCCTGAAAAACAACCCCACACCATAATCCCCCCTCCACCAAACTTTACACGTGGCACAATGCAGTCAGGCACGTACTGTTCTCCTGGCAACCACCAAACCCAGACTTGTCCATCGGATTGCCAGACAGAAGTGTGATTCGTCACTCCAGAGAACACGTCTCCACTGCTCTAGAGTCCAGTGGCTGCATGCTTTACACCACTGCATCCGACGCTTTGCATTGCACTTGGTGATGTAAGGCTTGGGTGCAGCTGTTAGGCCATGGAAACCCATTCCATGAAGCTCTCTACGCACTGTTCTTGAGCTAATCTGAAGGCCACACAAAGTTTGGAGGTCTGTAGCTATTGACTCTGCAGAAAGTTGGCGACTTTTGCGCACTGTGTGCCTCAGCATGTGCTGACCCCGCTCTGTGATTTTACGTGGCCTACCACTTCGTGGCTGAGTTGCTGTTGTTCCCAATTGCTTCCACTTTGTTATAATACCACTAACAGTTGACCGTGGAATATTTAGTAGCGAAGAAATTTCACGAATGGACTTATTGCACAGGTGGCAACCTATCACGGTACCACGCTTGAATTCACTGAGCTCCTGAGAGCGACCCATTCTTTCACAAATGTTTGTAGAAGCAGTCTGCATGCCTAGGTGCTTGATTTTTATACACCTGTGGCCATGGAAGGGATTGGAACACCTGAATGCAATGATTTGGAGGGGTGTCCCAATACTTTTGGCAATATAGTGTAATTTTTCTATATAGAACCAACCAACTAACAATGTGGCACATGTGCTTTTAAACTTGATTTCTAAAAGTTTTTCCCCCTTTTTCCTTTCCCCTTTTGGATACTCTTATTTATCATTGACCCTCATATTGGAGAAATATATTCTGTTTTTCTCCTTTTCTTCATTTTCTTCACTGCAGCCCAACTGAACTGAAGTGGGGGTGTAACCTGTGCCATTGTGTTTGCAGAATATGGGCTGTCTTCCTCTTTCTCCTCTTTCTCCCCTTTTTGCCACCTACGCCATCCTGTGTTCTTTTTCCTATCAACAGAGACTGTTTATGCGCAGGCTAACTCTGATAAGACAGAATGTTGTGTTTGTCTTTTTAGTCGTTCGGCACTAGCCTTGTATCAATTTCATTATCTGCTCGCGCACACACTCGTGCTCATATACAATCTCTGTATGGCTATCCTTACTACAACTACAGGGCAGGAAATCCGTTGCCTTGAAAACAGTTTTAGTGGAACTCCATTGTGTTGGTTTGTTCTTTCCAGAAAAACCAGTGCCCACGTGAGAGGAGTGAACTTCCTGAGCGTTTTCTGTCACACAGCGCGAACACCACCAACCCCCAACTGTTTTTTTGTTTTGTTTTTTTGCTCAATAACACACACACTTGCATATAACTCATTGTTTGGAAGCCTAGTTGTCCAGGATCCCTCATATTCTCTCTTAAAAATAAAGGTTCTTTATTTGGATTGATGGATCCATGAAGAACCTTTACTATCCATTAGACCTTTCCATTGCCCAAAAGGTTCTTTATAGTAGGTTATTAAAAAAAGTATTTTGTTCACTGAAAGGTTCTTTGGGAAGTCCAAAATCATGGTTCTTCTATGGTATCACTGCGATATCCATCTTTTGGAACCTTTATTTTTTAAGAGTGTATGTGCACATTGTGGTGGTAATCACTTAAGAACTATCCAGATTTACAGTATATAGAAACAATGACTCTTTTTAGTCAAAGCGAGTAAATTCTCCAGAGAGGGTCTTTGTGGGCCCATGGTCTAACGCTAAGGGAGATTGCCGCTGCTGTAGGCTGAGAGGTTGGAACCTTATGACGCATGGCTCAGTTTCTTTTGCTTGGCCGGGTGTCAGAATGATTACCAATAACACAAAGGCTTTCCCTCCAAGAACTGCTGTTGTTTCAGCTGTTGACGGAGAGGGAAAAAAAGCCAGGTTCCTCTACGGGTTGTTTTCTCAACCAGCTGCGTCCTTGTGGACGGTGTTTTTTTTTTCATAGCTTTTATCAACAACTCAAAAATAATAACAGGAAAGCAGTTGTGAAAACATTGTACCAGTCTTAATATTCATTCGCCGTTCCACCTCGTTCGTTTGAGTTATGAAATCGTCAGTTGGTGTTATTGGGGAAAGTGACTGCGCTGTGCTTTGCTGAAGTCGTGGTGGGTTTCTTCTTTTCTCTGTAGGTCAGACATAATTAAAGGCACTGCTATGAAGGAGACGGGACAGCTGTTTCTCAGCATGTCCCACAGCACTCCTTTGAGTGCAGAAGGACGTGCCAATCCAGTGCTCTCTGCTCTCCACAGCATGTCTCTATCAACAAGTGACAGGAGATGAGGCAGCCAACAACCCTACGTTTACACTTCCTTAAAGCTGTAACTGTGGTCAAGTTCACTGGCCTGCCAGTGTGTGAGCTTGCATTTGTCTACAAATTATTTTGAATGTTTTCTGTGTAAATACCAGGCCAGAATCATAACTGCATTTATAAGCACAAGCACAACTTCAAACACTGTGTCATTTCACAGCTTATGAGGGTGGGTAGAAAGTTAGGAGCAAATGATCTACAGAAGATGCAATTAGATTATCAAGGATACAAATGCAAATTTTTTTTTTAAAAATATGAAAAATATGAAGTGGGAAAGTGACGGCTCTGTATGTGCTTGAACTGGGTACAGTAAAATGTATTATTTAAATAATAACGTTTTGCATTTTCAGCATTGCCACAAGGGGCGCTGTAGCAGGCATTAATGTAAACGTTACGGTCAGTCGGCCTCATTTATCAGTATAACGTAGAAACGAGAGCAGAAATCATCTTATGACGGTTAATTGTGTGATTCATGAAACATTTGTATGCCGCCAATCATATTGTACGAATGATTGGACGTTGATAAATGTGGCGGCTGAAAACAATAGTCATTTAAATATCACGGCAATATAAATGCAATTTTTTCAACTTGGTGCAGAAATGTGAGTGGGAAAGTGGCGGCTCTGAATGTGCTTGAACAGGACGCAGTAAAATTTATTATTTACATAATAACTTTTTGCATTCTCAGCATTGCCACAAGGGGTGCTGTAGCAGGCATTAATGTAAACTTTACTTATAAACAATACTTTACTTAAAGTTTATTCATGTTATAGATAGGCTATATGACACACTGTCAATTATGATGAATATGTGGCTTAATGGCTTCATATGTTTTTACTCCAGTCAAAATGCTCTCATAACAATTATCCACAAAATTTACTATGCTTCACACAAGTTCATGCCAACTCAAAAACTGATGATTTCCACTGCTGTTTCGCCTGATATTTTAGTCAGAGCTGTAACACGCACACAAACACAGACAGCTTTACGGGTTCATTAAGCCGCAGAGAGTGACAAACTGATTGACTTGCATGGGCAAAGGGGGTTCAAATGAACAGAAATGAATTAAGCATACCCTGCGGCTGAAATTAGCACCTCAATTCACCCTCATTCAGTTTGTCAAAGTACTTCCATTGTTTATGCTACATGCGACAAATGTTCCCAGTTGCGCAAGGTGACATGTGCCACCTCCACCCAGTTGAAACAAACCTTTGTGCCACAGTCGTGACCCTGAACCGATTATAATGTCCCGCCCGGAATTATGGAAAAACCTCGGTTATGCCAAAGCTGTCTCTTTAACATAAACAACATAAAGACCAGTATAATAGTATTCCCATTTAAACCCATAGGACTCTTATTTGGCCATTGATTATGTGCTCACTTTGTTAACCAAGTACTAGATTAGCAATAAATGACTTTTTAATTCCCTCTATATGTTGTTTGCTTTATTTCAGTCTTTGACGATACCCCGAAGCATAACTTACAAGCGGCCCTGCTCCAAGTCGTCTGACCCTTTTAAAACAGACCAATTATAGCGCATTAATGGTGGTGCCATTTTAGAAAGATCTGGAGCAGAATCGCCACATCTAAAGGTCAGTATTACCTCAGTGGATTGATCTTATTGCTCTTTTTGTGAAGTACTAAAATGAAAATCAAGTGAACCGAGAGTACATTTCTTTTCATAGTTTATAGACCTTGCAGACTTCTCTGCGCTGGTTAAAATATGATCTGACATGTGAAGTGTTTTAAACAGGGACATGTGTTCCCGCTCATATTTTAGATCTCGAAATGGATTCTTGAGACTTCTACTTATAATTTTCGATGTCAGTAAGATATTGTAAAAAGCAGATTTAAACGTCAGCTCAGCCTTTTATCTCTGATTCATTGTAGGACATAAAAGGTTGAAATATTATGTCAAATCATTTGGTCATTGGCGTGTGTGTGAATTGCCAGGATGGATGCGCTGTAGCTTGTCACCTTCATGTCTCTTTATAGCCACAGACAGTGGTTTTACATTATCAATATGGTCTGACAGCAGGACTTTTCATCCATCAGCATTCGCCCTTCTCCATCTGGTCGAAAAAACGCCAATGTGAAACGTCTGCAAGCTGCCGTTCATCTCTGTTTGATGACATGTTGAGAGTTATCTCAGCAGGCTTTTTTAATTAATAAAGCTATAAAACAGACCGTGATTCTCTGAAGTCTCCCCGGAGGCGTGGAGGAGGCGAGCGGGAGTGCGTTTTCTGAGTTTATTAGCGCTGTCGTTAAAACATCTTGATTAATCGAGGCTCAGGTTTACACTGTGGAATTCAGTTTCTCGTTGATTGTTTCAGTTCAGTGACACCTTCATTGAGCTGTAACTTATGCTGGGAAATGTTTTATGCCCTCTGAATCTCAAGGAAATGTGGAATGTGCCAATTAGACTTCAGGGTAGTAGACCCGTCACTGTCATAACTGTCAAATTGTTTTCTTAATTAATATTTTTGTCCTGGAAAAAATTATTTAAAATTCTTAAAATAAGATTAATTTATTTATTAAAGAAGCAAAGCTGTATATAAGATAATCAGATATAAGAATATATTTTAAATTGAAAGCATAATGAAATTCTGTCATCATTTGCTCACCCTCATGTTGTTCCAAACTTGTATGAGTGACCTTTTTTCTGTGGATACAAAAGATGTTTTAAAAATGTCTATTTTGTCCATTGTTTTGGACCAAATTGACTTTCATTATGTAGACAAAGACTATCTTCTTTTCTGAAACAAAGTCAAGCAGGTTTGGAACATCATGTTTTAAGGATAAACAATACTTTTCAAAATACTATGCTTTTTTTATTCAGCAAGGGGATATTCAGTTGATCAAATGTGACAGTAAAGACTTTTACATTGATGCAAAAAATCTATTTCAAATGAATTTTTTTTTACTTTCAATTCATCAAAGATTTATAAAAAGGTTTCCACAAAAATATAAAACAGCACAACTGTTTGCAACATTGATAATAATGTTTCTTGAGCATCAAATCAGCATATTAGTATGATTTCTGTGAAGACTGGAGTAATGATGCTGAAAATTCAGCTTTGCCAACACGGGAATAAATTACATTTTAAAATATATTAAAATATTAAGAATATTTCACAGTATTACTGTTTTTACTGTATTTTTAATCAAATAAATGCAGCCATGGTGAGCAGTTGAAAAAATATTACTGACCCCAAACCTTTGAACGCTATAAATATATAATTGCGAGTGCTGGAAAACAGGTTTGCTTGGTTGCCATACCTGTCAGTTACTGCCAAAAAAATAGTGGAAATCTCAGTTTGCATTAGAGGTCTAATCTTTGGATTTCATCTTTTTTTTTTTTTTTTTGCCATATAGATGTACTCTAGAGTGGTTAATGTCTGAGTGTACATGTCTGTATGTTGGTCTGTTATGTGTCTCGCTAATTTCGTTCACGAAACCGAATGTGTCCGCTAGTATTTACGTGAAATCCACCACACCCTTATGTTTGCGGCATGTTAAACTTCAACGGGTCTATTTAAAATGCGCACACACACACACACAACAGGTTCCTTTGGCCACAATGTGGAGCTTTGTGAGGCTGCCAAATGCTCAAATTCAAATCTGACGACCTCTGCGACTGGCCCCCTTCCAGTTTGTCTGCTTACAGGTGAATGTTCTCTTAACCTGACCTCCTCCCCAGTCCCATTACCTTGTTCTCTTTGGACTAGAGGCCCACTGCACTGGAAAAGTCCAGCTGAGATCCAGACACTCATTTGGGCCTAATTCTGACATCTGACAGACTGGCGTCCCCCCTCCTGCCTGTATAATTCAGAGGGCTTGTTAGATTTTTTTAACTGCCAGCCTGTGTCAGAGCCTTTAACAGAGGTGTGTGTGTGTGTGTGTCTGCTGAAGGAGAATGATCGATAGCTATTAGGCAGCAGCGACTCACTGAGCTCAGATGGGCTGTGCTGTTTGCACAGGTGCCCAACAATGTGTCGCTCTGCGCCAAACCTGTTCCACACCATTTAACCCCGTATGGTGGCAGGCAACTTCGACAGACCCCCACCTCAGAGCGAAAATCTCTCTCTCGCACTTGTGTGTCTCTGTGATCGTGTTTCTCGGTTTCGGTGGTTTTTGCTTTAACATTTACAGGCTTTAATAGACGTAAGGGGTAAGTGCATGACCTAAGGAGAGAGTTTCGGTTGTATCTCTCTATGATACGAGAGTGACAATGCATGTCCTCGCTTCGGTGAGAAACCGAGATGGAGAGACAGACAGACGTTTGATGAGTAAGAGACTTTCAGGACCGCTTGACATAGTTTATAATCTACAATGGAATTTTCCAGAAACCAGTAGCCTAAAAATAGGGTCATTGTTTACAGTTTTCACTTAAGTCCTCTTTAAAACACCCAACTCTGACCCTTTCAGGCTGTTTTCACACTTTGTTCGATTTCTTGGTTGGTACACAAGTTTGATTATACGCCCTTACCCCTGCCATCTCCCTCAGGTTTCTTTTCACATTGTATTTATTTGGCTCCGAACGTGCTGCATTTGAGTTACACCATGAGCACTATACCGCTATAGTGCTCATGGTGTAACTCAAATGCGGCTGTTTACCACTGTTACTAGGTAATGACTCAAGAGGGGAAAGCGCTAGAAATGGAAAGCATTGTTCACTTCATGTTTTTACTCATGTATTTGTCCCTTTGGTTTTGCTACCAAAACTTAACATGCACAAAACAGCATTTGCGAAAAGATGCAAGTAATGTGAACCTGGAAGAAATTCAGCTTAATTGTTTTCACATGAATTGGGAACCAAAATGGAGAGCATATAACCGCTTTCATATTAATTGTGAACCGTACTGAACTCCGCTTTCATATTGTTATCAACCTCATTTTCAAGCAGAGCAAGGATCTGCAACCAAGTTTGTTAAACAGCTTTCACATAAACCAAATAAACCGAATTGGGAAGTCAAACCAACTTAGAGCAGCAAAAATTGAGTGATGGACCTTGGAAATGGACTCAGATCTCTTTTTGATCCACTTTAGTTTCAGTCCATTTTCCATTCACACTGCTGTTTTTGGAACCCAGTCCAAACTTGAATATGAATATTATTGCAATATCTAATCTACAAGGACCAAACACATTTGAGAATTAAAATGAACGGAACATCACAAGCAAGTCTTATTCAAACTTATGAACCAAGTGATAACAGACAGGCTACTTTTAAACCCAGCTACATCGTAACATTACTTATTAGTAATTTGACTGCCGGTTTCATCCAAACCGGCATAAAGTAACTAAACCCAGACTGATTGGAAAAATAAGATCTGTTGCTTCTTGCATGTTTCGCGACACTTTCAAAGTGAAATGTTCAGTGAGAGGCTCTCAAAGCATGTTAAGTTTATACAGAAACAAATAAACATGAATCTTAAAACGTTTTAAATGTTGGTTGTTATACGTATCTCAGCTATTCAGAAATTACATTTTCAGTCAGTGGCGCTAAAAGGTATATGCTCTATGCCCTAACCAATAGTGTTAACAAAAGAGATAAAACATGCAGTGCTTTACTAGGTGAGCTAGCGAGCAAGTTTACTACATTAGAAAGGCCAAACATATGAAGCTGGTGATACAATTGTCAAAATGCATTCATTTACAAATTATGCACTTTATGGTAAAAGTGATTTAAAGGTCATAACTTAGTATTGTACAAGGAAAAGCGCGAAAATAGTCTTTATTAAAACTTAATCTGCCCCTGTAATCATAATTTGTGCGAAAAGGAATAAAAGTTGTTGATGTTTAACTAGTGTTCATTTCAGCTGGGAACTGCAGTGAATTGCGTGTACAGTGTATGTATGTTTTTGGAGTTCTGCAAAAAATGTATGTAGAGGACACAGCATGTTTTTCCAATGAGCCTGGGTTGAACATAAACCCAGGCTGTTCCAAAGAGACTCTGCCTGTAGTAAGTGCCTTCCTCGAGGACACAATGGTGTTAGCTCGTGAACGGTCCCTTATGGGACGTACCACCTTTCGGTTACCAGTCATCAACATCTAAATGGCAAAAACTATAGTGATACTCATCCACAGTTTGCATTTTTCTCTCAGACAGAAAGAGAATTTTGTTTAGTTTCATTTAGTTTAGTGTTTAGATGTTTTATTTTGGTGTCTCCATTTCTTCTGGAAGACAAGTCTTTTTTTAAGTGTAATTTATAAAGCCATATTCTTCTCATATTTCTACTACTCACTGCTTTTTTTCATGGATGATTATTGGCATTTGAGTGATCAGATAACACAACCACCCACCGTATCCATCACACACACACACACACACTTTTGCCCATTTAACGAATCCTGTGACTCACTTATTGCTGTGTGTCCACTTATGTAATTGATTTTGGTTTAGAGGCCTGCTACAAAAGACCACCATCATATCTTACTGTGACACTAAGCATTCAATGATTACAGCTAATCATGCCTCTATTCTGTCTAATGTGTAGGCTACAGCTCTGGTTTGCCTTCGATCTGGTCAAGTACTAATGAATAATTAATTATGTAATTAGCTCAAATGGCTTTGTGCACTGTTTGGTCTGTCATCTGCTTTAGATGATGGGTGAATTGACGTGAGCCACTTGGAATATGGAGGAAAGATTTAACTTGGTCTTTTCACCTTTATTTTGCTGTTTTCTTTCATTTTTCATTTCTATTTGTGATTTCTTTTTAAATATCAGAAGTAGACCTCTACACCAATTTTGGCAATCACCCAAAGCAGAAATAATGCTTTTAAGAACTTGGGTGAGCATTTGTGGGCACCTCCTGCAATGTACCAAGCCAAGTGCATTAAGACACCCCCCACTCCACCCCACAAGCCACATCTGATGTTCTCTGGTCTCTGTGGAGCAGAGCTGAGTATTGATCTGTGATCAGATTTCATCCCTGTTTCACTGTATCTGTTTCTAAGATACATAAACACATACATGCATAGCAACAGAAGAACCTCTCGGATCTACATTTCTCCATTTTTTTTGTTGTCTCAAACACTCCATTTCTATTTTTCTTTCTCTTTATTCTTCCCACCTTCCTCTTTAGGTGAAATTAAGCTTATACTAGATATGAAAATCAAATACAGGGCGTATCTTTGTATGTGACAGTTTTATTTATTTATTTTGAATATTCCACTGGTTGCTCTTTTTCATGCAGTTAATGGGGAGCTTCAACATTTGAAAAACGTGCCTCTACCAACATTTTTGCGAACATATATGTATACAATTCATTGCAGTTTCCAGCTGAAATTACCACTAGTGGCAGTAAAACACAACAACTTTTATTCCTTTTTCACACAAATTATGATTGAGGCAAGATTGTTAATTACTAAAGACTTATTTTTACATGGTTACTTGCACAATATAGTATGAAAACACTTTTAACATATTGCACGTATTGTAAACTAATTATTTATTTGAATAACATATGAAGAGTTCCAATGCAAAAGCCTCTAAAAGCCACCTCGGTCAAAATTGAGATAACGATACTGAGTGAATGCTCTCCATACATAGTATACGTTCATCAAATACTTTCACTTCAAACCTGCTAAATCCCAGCCTCAGCCCATTCAGAAGTACCAGTACTTAGGTAGAAACCTATACATAGGAGCCTGACAAAAATGCAAATTTTAAAGAAAAACATCAGACGGACTTAGAGGCTTTTGCATCTGAAGTCTTCTTATCCAGCTCCATATGTATGGCTTTTCAGATAGTAAACTTGCTTGTTAGCTCACCTGGTACCGCATTGCACTTGTGCTGTGAAGAGTTTTAGTGCGAGTCCCATTAAAAAAACTATTCATGATAAAAGAGATCAAAGGCTTTTAGGAGCAAGCTAAAATTGTATGGTTGCTTCAGCAAATGCATTTTTATCTCACGTTTGCTTTTGTTAACACTGTTGGTAAGGTTTAGGGTTTAGTGTAGGTGGTATGTTACTTTCAAATGAGATACTATACGTACAAACCCCAAGCAATAATATATCGGCAGAATAACGCTCATCTGTTTCAGATTAAACTGAACGAGTTTTAGTGCCACTCACTGGACATTTCACTTTGAATGGGTTGTGAAATGTGCAAGAAGCAACGTAATATCATTTTCGCTACAAGCACGTTTTTCCAATAATCCTGGGTTTAATAATCTTCCCCTTTAGTGAGCAGTGATCCACTGCAATCAGATCACTGAGTCAGTGAGTTGAATTTGAGAATCATATCAGTCTCATTTTTGAACAAATCACATAGAATAATCCAGGTTTTGTGGATCAACAAATAGTTCATAAATACTTCTTGTGAACTCACCAAGGAGAACTAGGGCGGTGTTAAGATTTTCAGGGAATTGTGAATACAATTTTGATCTGTTCCTCATTCAAAGATAATGTATGACTTCAGAAGACTTTGATTATAATGCACAATTAGTATAGACTTCATTTATGATGCGTTAATGGTCCTTTTTAGTCATTTTTTTGAGAAAGGTGCTCAGCTTTTTTCTTTTTTTTAAATGGAAAAGTTTGGTTGGGATCTGTTCTACAGGGGGAAAAAAGTCACAGGTTTTGGAACAACATCAAGGTGAGTATATGATGGCAGACTTTTCATTTTGTGAGTGAACTGTACTTTTAATTTAGCTTTTTTTAATATTCTAGCCTGAGATTGTGGTTGATCTTTTGCATTATTGCAAACCCATAACAACAACTGTTGCCCTGTATTGCCCCTTAAATGATCAGCTTGAAATGTATATGGTTAAATGGCTTTAGACTCCCAGACACACACACTGAAACACAGTTTATATTTGGGCTCAGACTACAGGAGTTTCAGGCCGATTTATGCCCGATTTACCCCTCCTGACATCGTGTCCAGGGCATCGGTCATGTTTTGATGTTCGGCCCAGATTATCTGGTAATGTGAGGCGTTTACAGATCAAATTTTACACCTCCCGATCACCAATATCAAACATGTTTGATATTTAAGATTTTATATCAGGATGATTATGACTATGATGACATCAGTACTTCCACAATAGCCAATGAGAGACAAGTCTACAAGGAGACGGAAGTTACAGAACTTTTGAAATCGACCGCGAAACAACAAGCAGCTGTACAGCTGTGTGGCAACAACACGACTGCCTTTATAGTGTCTCCTCATATAATGTCTACAGTAAGTTGCCGCGACACAGTATCCGTTTTGTTTACATCCGCTTCCCTGTGAGATCACGCGAGGTGCTAAATCTGGCATGGTAATCTTAAGAATATCTTGTATTGCGTGATGTACCACGATTTTCAAATCTTGTAGTGTGTGCAGGTTTGAGATTTGAAAGAAGAAAATCTTTGAAGATTCTCCATATGTGCGTGATGCAACCAGATTTCATAATCGGTTAAGATTTATAAACTCCTGCAGTCTAAGCCAGGCTTAAAGACAGCCACACGCTACAAGATAATCAGGACGATTTTGGGTCCAATCCTCCCTTTCCGACAATCCTAGGCAAAATCCAGATTATTTTGAGGGTTCTACAGATTATGTTATCAGATTTTCATGTGGTGTGAGGTGTGTTAAGAGTGAATCTGCAGGAACAAAACTGTTAAATCTATGATTTTTTTATCGTCATGTCTGTGGTCTCTTATGTTTTGAAAATCAAGTAAGTCTTTTAGTGTGGGCCGTCCTTTAGTGTTGGGTGTTTTTGGATGGGTGCATGTCTGTGCACTGGCCAGAGACAGAGAAAGAGAGAGAGGATTAATAATTGAGTGACGGATGTTTGTTCTGTTCTCTTTACCGTTTCTGGTCATTGGTTTCACATGAGAGACATTGTCAATCAACATTTGTCATTGGAGCATGCCATCAGTGAAATCTAAGCATTCGAAAAAAACAAGAGAAAAAGAAACAGTGCGAGAGGAGTCCTGAAACCTCACACAATCAAGCCTCTCACGTTGTTTGTATGCGTGTAAGAATCTGAGGCAGCAGTTTCTATGTTAAGTCTCATTATCAAACTGCCGGCCTGTGTACTGGTTGTCATGGTGACTGAAACAACAAATATTTTGAGCTATGTAGCACCTTCTAACAAAATTCCAAACTCAAATGATTTGGAAAGTTCCACTGTCTTTCTCTTCAGCCCCTCTTTCCTCCTCTCCCCCTTCTTTTCTTCTCCTCAGCAGAATAGTGTCTTTGTCTCCTGGAAGTGAACTTGAAAACAGTGTTGAGGTGAGGAGCACACTTTTATTCAACACACAGACACACATACTGGCTGAGGACGTCCCTATAAACACTGAAAGAGTTCTCAGTCTTGTACAATGATCTCCTCTCACCTCTTTCTCAGAAGAACAATCCTTAGCATTGTCTTTCTGTATGTAGGCAACAGGCATAAACAAAAAAATGGGCCTATACATTTTTGTATCATGGTAACCACAGCTAAAAAAAAAACAAAAAAAACCGCATTGCTACTACTAGTTGTTTTTACCATTGTAAACTTTTTTTTTTTTTTACAAAATTTTATACAAAAAAAATAATAAAAGAAAAAGTAATGCACTACTGTAAAAAGTGTTTTTTATTTAAAGAAAATAATACTTTAATTCAGCAAGGACACATTAAATTGATCAAAAGTGACAGGAAAGACATTTATAATTTTACGTTTCTATTTCATATAAATGCTGTTCTTTTGAACTTTCTGTTCATCAAAGAATTACGGTTTTCACAAAAATGTTAATCAGCAAAAACTTTTCAGCATTGATTAATAGTAAGAAATGTTTCTTAAGCATCAAATCGGCATATTAGAATGATTTCTGAAGGATCATGTGACATTGAAGACTGGAGTAATGATGCTGAAAATTCTGCTTTTTCATCACAGGAATAAATTATATTTGAACATATTCAAATAGATTTAAAATTGTAATAATATTTCACAATATTACTGTTTTTACTGTATTTTTTTGATCAAATAAATACAGCTTTGGTCAGTTTGGTGAGTGTAAGAGTTGTTTTCTAAAACACACACACACACACACACACACAAAAAAACATTCTGACCTCAAACTTTTGACATAAAACAAAATAAATGAACAAAATGACAGAAATATTCAGAAACCTGCTTGCATTGTTTGAAGAAGATCCCATATTCGTTTTTTATAGTGGTGCTTAACTCTAATCCTAAGTATTAAACTTTCGCACATACCATTTTTACCTGGCAGATGACATCTGGAGAAAGAAAAAAAAACTTGTTTGACCTAGTAAGTAAGTAATCGCTCAGAATACAATAGCAACACGGTTGCTAGGAAAAACATAACCACTGAAACCAGCTGCAACATACTAAATTTAGTATCTTCTCCAGAAAATTTTAAATTCAGGTTATGATTTTAAAATATTGTAATTGGTAGTATGGTCAAAACTACTGAATGGTTAGGATATAACTGCAAATATAGAACTTGATTTGTTAATGGGCATTCAAGGCTTGTCCATGCAGCACAGAACAGACATGGAAAAGTTTGCTTATATTCATAGAAACAAACATACATACAAACAACTTGCAGAGTGAGACGTTTTTATTGACATAACCTTATTTGGAAGAACGGTGCCTTTAACTGCTACTATTAAAGCACTATTGTGAGCCGTGACTCGTGAATAATATGAACATTTTTAGTGGCTAGCTTTCTGGCTATATCATTTAACACATACTAATTTCTTACAGAATTTGATTTCACCAGGGTTGCTATGTGCTTTTCTTGTGTCTTGGGAACCCGATGAAACCCAGCGGCGACCTGGTCTGGATGCGTTCCATCTATTGTGTATTGCACAGGAGTGATTTTGGCTGGCTTTATTGGACATTATGCAACTATTGTCAATTAGTTCATGCTCAAACATACACAAAAATAAATATACCCACCCTTGCCTTATGAATTTTTGATGTTTAAATATGTCTACATAGTACATTAAACGGAAGCTTACTCTTAATCCAGGCCATTTATAGAAACACAAAAGAAGATATTTGGAGAAAAGTCAATGGGTCCAATCCAATATTGTTTTGGACCCCATTGACTTTCCTTGCATGGAAAAAAAAAACAGGTGAAAAATGCACCAAATTATTTTCTTTTGTGTTTCACAGAAGAAAACAAGTCATACAGGTTTGTAACGACATGAGGGTGAGTAAATGCTGACAAAATAAAAATGTTAGGGTGAACTATCTCTTTGAATGTATATATAAGTCTTAAAGGCACAGTAGCAACCACCTGTTTAATTCTAAGTGTCAGAACATATAAACATGACTGTTTATGGTCATTATAGGAGTCAATATTAAAACAAACAGTGGTACGCAGTGTATAAGTGCAGGTACAGTATGTCCCGACTGTCCGTCTGTCTGGGTTAATCTGAACACAATAGAGAAGGGGCAGAGAGGGACAGGTGTGGCTCTGCAGTGGCCCCTGGCATCACCCTTGGGCATTAAAGGCTTGAATGTCTATTCAGCTGCAAGACAGGCTGTGCGTTTGGTGCTGAACTTGGCATGTGGATATGTATGTGTTATTCTAAGACTGTATTAAGCGGTGCATTAGTGATGTGATCTCTGCCTTTCTCTGCTCTGATGTTGCTGTGGGCCCCATGCAGCAGGGCTCCGCATTAAGCAGTCTGTCTGCAGCTTGGCACAGCAGCTGGAAATAGAAAATGCCTTGTTGTTGTGTGTGTGTGTGTGTATGTCTGTATGTGCCTTCTGTGTACAGCTGATTAAAGACATTTCAGCTTGGACTCTTTCTGGAAGAGAATATGATATTGAATACGGCATTTAAACTCATGCGGAGGCCCACATGGAACTAAAGCTTCACAGATTTTCTGTAAAATTTGAAAATCTTCTATACATCCTGTTCATTTATTAAATATTTTAGATGATTTGATAATGCTTTCAGCATAGAGTGTACTTACAGCTCAGTTTAACACATTTTATATCTTTTCAGCTGATTTTTGTCTCAAATTGAGTGCGGAAAATGCGTCTGTAGAGTCTCTCTGGGCCTGCTCATGAGAAAATTATTTAATTTATAATCATGGAGTAATACATCAGAAGTGTTTGTGACTGTAACAGCCCTTGTGAAAAAGAAGTACGCTTAGTTGTATTAAATGTGCACTTGCAGTGTACTTAAAATCTTAAATATATATTTTAGGAAGCCTTTAATTGCAGATAATATAATAATAATTAAATAGAAGGCCACTTAAGTGTACTCAAAGAGAGTAGCCTACCTAGAAACAGACAGTACTTTTTTTTTTTTTTTTTTTTAAAGTGCACTTAAGTGTGTTAAGAAACATCTCACTAATAATATCAAATTAAAAGTTTTACTTTAAAGTACATTTTAAATCATTATGTTTTAATCTTTTGGTTTGCTTTAAAGAAGTACACTTGATGTGTTAATTAACATACTAAAGCAAGTATTAACTGTACAAAACTTTAACTGTAGTGCATTATTCAATGTTACATTTAAAGTTAATATATTTTAGATGTACTAAATTGCAACTTTATCATTACAAATGTGTAATTACAAATATTTACAATGTGTAATTACAAATATTGTGAGCACAATAAACCTCACAAGAATTGGAAATGGGCTAATTTCCCATAGACTGAAAGGGTTAGTTCACCCAAAAATTAACATTCTGTCATTAATTCCTCACCCTCATGTCGTTCCAAACCCGTAAGACCTTCGTTCATCTTTGGAACACAAATTAAGATATTTTTAATGAAATATTTGTAGAGAGCTTTCTGACCCCCCATAGACAGTAACGTTATTACGACTTTCAAGGCCCAGAAAGACATCGTTAAAATAGACATGGAAGAGAAGAAATTGTTAAATAATGTTGTTATTTTTGTTTGTTTTTTTTGTGCACAAAAAGTATTCTCGTCGCTTCATAACATTAAGGTTGAACCACTGGAGTCACATGGACTATTTTAACAATGTCTTTACTACCTTTCTGGGCATTGAAAGTGGTAATAACGTTGCAGTCTATGGCTCTCGGATTTCATCAAAAATATCTTAATTTGTGTTCTGAAGATGAACGAAGGTCTCAGGGGTTTGGAACGACATGAGGGTGAGTAATTAATGACAGAATTTTCATTTTTGGGTGAACTAACCCTTGAAGTGAGACCACAGACATACCTCCAGCTATCGCCATCTTTTTTGATGCTCTTTAATGTGATGTGACAGATCGCTGTAGCGCCTCAGTTCAAGCGGAGCACATCTGAACCGATCATCTCTTCCAATTTACTACTAGTTACAACACAAAATAAACATTAATGATCATCAGAAGGTATGTTGAAAGATACAGTACAACTTACTGAAATCCGTATCGTCACATGTAATCGCGGAAAGGCGTCAATAAAACCGCTTGTAAACAATCTCACATTTACCGTCACGTTTACCTCAGAAAAGCCATTCAGTGTTCAAAAACTCAATAGTCAGCTACAAAAATGAACTTGGAGAGGAGCATTCTGCTAAATATATGCACTGTATTACATATTCATTGTATTTTTACTTCTTTAAAATTGAATGCATATTTCAATAAATTCGTTTTATGATAGCCACCATCTAAATGTGTATACAAAAAATGAGTAGAAACAATTTATGTAATTAAAAATGTATTAATATAACTTTATTATAAAATCTTTCGTATGTGTACTTTAAATGCAAGTAGCCTACAAATCAATTAATTTTAACCTTTAATATTATAATAATGTACCAATTGTGGTTCCCTGTATAGTTTACAGCATTAGTTGAGAGATTTTTTTCGAGGAAATTTGCCATGCACTGTACCAGATAGGCCCCGAATTGAATTGAATTGTGAGCTTGTGAAATTCAATTCACAATGTGAATTGAAATCAAATTGTTAAATTTGTCAATGCCCAGTCGTAGTGTTTTTTTTTTTTTTTTTAAAGCAAATGTTGTCTTTTCCCTTTATTTTCTTGTCAGAGTGCACCAGAATGCTTTGTTTACATGTTAAGATAATTTTTTTTTTCTTTTTTTAAAGTATAGTATTTCTAAAGTACTCTTTTTATGTCAAAGTGCACATTCTTTTTCACAAGGAAGGTAACAGGTTTGTCTTCTACAATCAAACCATCTCTCAGTGAACGTTGCCTGGATTTTTCCATCTCTAGGCTGTTGTTGTACAGTTTTGCATTGAGTGACTGGAGTGCTGCTCTTGGTTTGCATAACTCTCTGCTCATAAATCTGTGTTTGATGGCTGGCCGCAGGGATAGAAATGACAGGTGATAGGCTGGAAAGGTTTCTGTGGATAAGTTGCATGTAGCTGCCAGTCATTGTGGATAAAGAACACATTGATTATTGTGTTTGAATGTTATAAACCCTGAGTCTAAATAGCGAACATATTTCTAATCTGTATGTTTTTATTGCTGTTCAAAAGTACATCATGATTGAATGCAGTATCTCTTGCTTATTTGTCTTGTATCTTCTCTTCTTGTCAAAGAGATTTTTAAGGGAGAGGAGATGAACCACTCATATATAGCGCTCAATATGGTGGACAAAGGAATGGAAGTCCCACCTTTCAGTTAATAAAACCTCTTTAAGCTTTTTGTGCATGTTTACTCCTAAATTGTGCATTCACAACCTGCCGTTTTTGAGCTAAAAAAAGCTACATTTATGATAGCATTGCTGTACCTAGGCTACCATTTAAAAGTACAATTTTATATTTTTGAAAGAGGTCTATGACCAAGGCTGCATTTATTTGATCAATAATAACAATAACTGTTTTCTGCTATAATATATTTTAAAATGTAATTGATTCCTGATGTCAAAGCTGGATTTTCAGCATCATTACTCCAGTCTTCAGTCACGTGATCCTTCAGAAATCATTCTAATATGCTGATTTGCTGCTCAAGTAACATTTTTTATTATTATTATTATCAATGTTGAAAACAGTTGTGCTGCTTCATATTTTTGTGTATATCGTGATTCAGAATTTTTTGATGAATAGAAAGTTCAAATGAACAGCATTTATTGAAAATATTTTTTTTATAACAATATAAAAGTCTTTACTGTCACTTTTGATTATTTAATGCATCCTTGCTGAATAACATTTTTAATAAAAAAAACTTACTGCCCCCAAATTTGGCAGTGTAGTGTATTTACTGTCTTTGTAAATAATAGCTGCCAGATAGTGTTTCCAAGTCTCGAAATATCTATATGAATAATATATAATAATAAAAAAAACATATTTCGTGTGTCATTCATAAACATGATAATATCTACATTTTTGAAAGTTTCTAGAATAAGAACATCACAAGACTGACATTATGGTAGTGCAGGATATAGTTGCTTTTGTATGGGTTTGCCTACAAAATTTCCCTGGAATGGTTGTATATGTTTCCCATATGAAAATATCTGTGGAATTTTGTTGACAACCTAAGATTTATTTAACTTTTGATTAATCTCACACTCACACGGGTGTGTGCGTGTGTGTCTGCTTTTGACTTTAATTTCAACAGGGCCAAAATATGACCGTGTTCTTACACCCTCAGACAGAATGCATTTTTCTACATACAGTGGGGAGAACAAGTATTTGATACACTGCCGATTTTGCAGGTTTTCCTACTTACAAAGCATGTAGAGGTCTGTAATTTTTATCGTACTCTTCAACTGTGAGAGACGGAATCTAAAACAAAAGTCCAGAAAATCACATTGTATGATTTTTAAATAATTAATTTGCATTTTATTGCATGACATAAGTATTTGATCACCTACCAACCAGTAAGAATTCCGGCTCTCAGAGACCTGATAGTTTTTCTTTAAGAAGCCCTCCTGTTCTCCACTCATTACCTGTATTAACTGCACCTGTTTGAACTCGTTACCTGTATAAAAGACACCTGTCCACACACTCAATCAAACAGACTCCAACCTCTCCACAATGGCCAAGACCAGAGAGCTGTGTAAGGACATCAGGGATAAAATTGTAGACCTGCACAAGGCTGGGATGGGCTACAGAACAATAGGCAAGCAGCTTGGTGAGAAGGCAACAACTGTTGGTGCAATTATTAGAAAATGGAAGAAGTTCAAGATGACGGTCAGTCTCCCTCGGTCTGGGGCACCATGCAAGATCTCACCTGGTGGGGCATCAATGATCATGAGGAAGGTGAGGGATCAGCCCAGAACTACACGCCAGGACCTGGTCAATGACCTGAAGAGAGCTGGGACCACAGTCTCAAAGAAAACCATTAGTAACACACTACGCCGTCATGGATTAAAATCCTGCAGCTCACGCAAGGTCCCCCTGCTCAAGCCAGCGCATGTCCAGGCCCGTCTGAAGTTTGCCAATGACCATCTGGATGATCCAGAGGAGGAATGGGAGAAGGTCATGTGGTCTGATGAGACAAAAATAGAGCTTTTTGGTCCAAACTCCACTCGCTGTGTTTGGAGGAAGAAGGATGAGTACAACCCCAAGAACACCATCCCAACCGTGAAGCATGGAGGTGGAAACATCATTCTTTGGGGATGCTTTTCTGCAAAGGGGACAGGACGACTGCACCGTATTGAGGGGAGGATGGATGGAGCCATGTATCGCGAGATCTTGGCCAACAACCTCCTTCCCTCAGTAAGAGCATTGAAGATGGGTCGTGGCTGGGTCTTCCAGCATGACAACGACCCGAAACACACAGCCACACAGTGGCTCCCTAAGAAGCATCTCAAGTTCCTGGAGTGATCTAGCCAGTCTCCAGACCTGAACCCAATAGAAAATCTTTGGAGGGAGCTGAAAGTCCGTATTGCCCAGCGACAGCCCCGAAACCTGAAGGATCTGGAGAAGGTCTGTATGGAGGAGTGGGCCAAAATCCCTGCTGCAGTATGTGCAAACCTGGTCAAGAACTACAGGAAACGTATGATCTCTGTAATTGCAAACAAAGGTTTCTGTACCAAATATTAAGTTCTGCTTTTCTGATGTATCAAATACTTATGTCATGCAATAAAATGCAAATTAATTACTTAAAAATCATACAATGTGATTTTCTGGATTTTTGTTTTAGATTCTGTCACTCACAGTTGTAGAGTACCTATGATAAAATTACAGACCTCTACATGCTTTGTAAGTGGGCAAACCTGCAAAATCGGCAATGTATCAAATACTTGTTCTCCCCACTGTATCTGTGAGTGTATGTATCCACTTTATACTGTAGTTGTCTTTGTTTGCAACAGTCTCTCATACAGGCTATTGTAGCTGCAGTGGTGTTCTGCTGGTGGAGAATAAATGAATGAAGGAGCAGTTTGTGTGTGTGTGTGTGTGTGTGTGTGTGTGTGTGTGGTTCAGGTATTCCCAACATTATGGGGACCAAATGTCCCCACAAAGATAGTAATTTTTGACCTTGTGGGGACCTTTTTTTTGGTCAAACAGCTTATAAATCATACTAAATAATGTTTTTTGAAAATGTAAAAATGCAAAAAAAGTTTTCTGTGATGGTTAGTGTAGGGGATAGAATATTCAGTTTGTTCAGTATAAAAATCAATATGTCTATGGAAAGCCCATAAAATATGGAAGCCCAACATATTTTGTGTGTGTGTGCGCACGCTCAGGGTGTTCATAGAGGGAATGCATGTCAGGAATGTGTGCCTTGAGTTTATCATTCATCTCTGTTTACACAATGTTACACAAAATGAATCACTGTATGTATGTGTGTTGTGTTCTCACTGGGATGGTTTGCATCTCGCTTGTGTGATTTAAGGTGAGTTTAAGTAAATGTTTCGGTTCTGCTTTTTTCAGCTATTTTCCCTTTCTGAACCTGTCAAACTACAGCGTCTCACTCGCTCTGCTTTAATTTCACATACAGAAAAAAGTACATTTCAGCGTTATCTCAGCATGGGCCTCTTGTTTAATGTGAAAAAATACAATGCAAAAAAACAAAACAAAAGGTATTCTTGTGTTTTCAAGTAAAAATATCTAAACATTCTTAAGAACAAAATTGCATAAGACATTAAGAGCTTTATTTATTTTTAATATTAATATTTATTTTTCTTACTCCATTAGTGTCAACTGGATGCGTCCAGTGTTATTTTAGTATCGTTTTATTACAGTAATGTAAAAAAAAATTGAATACGTTTTTATTATTCTAGTTTTATTTTAATGTTTTTAGTCATTTTTAAAGTTTTAGTAATTTTATCATGTTCTCTTCATTTTTACAAATTTATTTATAAGATCAAAAAAATTGAGGTAATCAGTTACATCAAATTTTTTAAGTTAAGAAATTCAAAGTGTAAGCAAGCATGGGCAGATTTTTATTTTGTACATTTTAATTGCTCTTGACTTGAAATATTTGAGTAAGCTAACATACATTTAACTCAAAATTAGCATGTAATCTCAATTTAAATATTTTTAGTAGTGGAAACTTGGTTAGCTTTAACTAGCTAATTCAGTAAATGCTAACTTGTTAATTGGTAACACATTGCCTTGATAGCATTAGCATAACATAGCAATTGCTGAATTAGTACGGCAATAGAACATTTAACATTTACCTGTACTCAGACCAAGGTCATGCTCCACTCGTCACCATGATAAAAAAAAACCACATAACAGAAACTCTTCTAAATTAGCATAGCAAAACATTAAACACTGCTAAATCTCCCACTTAACATTAATATTGGACAAAAACATTATATAACACTTATTTTAGCATTTACTCCCCCTTTTCGAGTGTCATGGCAAAGCATGCTGGGAAATAGAAATCCCAGCCCAGTTTAAGTTCAATTTAAAGTTTAAAGTTCATATAACTCAAAACAATGAAATATTTCAGATTACTTAAAATGTGTCAGTTTTGTGAACTTAAAAAAGAAAGTTCTAAATACTCATAAAAGTGAATTTAATTTAACCAATTTGTTTAACTTTACCCTACTCAAACCAATGAATTATTTTGAGCATTAGGGTTTACAGTGTGTTTTATGAATGCAACATGCTACACATTTGACATACTGCTTTTCAGAAGAATGTATTTATACTTCACACCTGCAGAACTAAAAGTCGAAAGATGTGAAGTACATTCTCATACTCTCATACATATAAGAATACAGGGATTTTCAGATGGTAAGGGGGAGACGGCATGCATTTAAGACGTAATTTTATTCAACAAAAATTGTACTTGTTTCTGTATATACAGTACAATGTTTTTTTTTTTTTTATCTAGCAGTTTATCTAATCAGCTTTGAGTCTCCATTTATTATCTCATTCATCACAATGCCCTGTTTGTCCTTACCAACATCTTTTTTGACAGACAGGTTATGATAATTCAACAACAAAATACCTTCGACGCAGTAACACGACACCTCACTTCTTCACAAAGCTTTTGTTTCCTATACCTCAGAGCTCATTCCTGAGCTTCTGCTGGCACTGTTTTAACAAGTATGGCTCACACCCTTAATATTTTCCATTTTATAATTTGCTCTTCGTGAATATGCATGCCTCTTGTCATTCATTCATGAACTTCATTTTTGATTTGAACTGAAACTACATTTAGAGAAATGTTGTATATGAATTTCCCACCTGTGTCTGAAACAGCCATCTGTGTGTTACGTTTGCAAGTTTGCACACGTGTGTGTGTGTGTGTGTGTGTGTGTGTGTGTGTGTGTGTGTTTCACATCTATGTGTAGGTGAAAGTGGACTTGTGAAGTAATCTTTCTGTGAGAACCAGCCTTGCAGTGGGTTGTAGTGTGGAAAGTCCCTGTGTTGTAGTAAACTATGCCCTTGTACACAGAAAAACATCAAACCCCTCTAAGTAGCCAAAAGTCAGAGAGCTGTTTTATGTCAAAGCCCAGTAAGCAGAATGATCTTATTGTAAGCAGAGGACGTTATCTAAGTAGAACATGACCCATTTGAGGTGAAACCTGAGTGCCTGTGAAAAAAGGCCTGCATCATAGGTCAATACATCACTGCGTACTTCAGTTTAACTGCAGACACTTCTGTTTACTGTCGGTGGTGATTTCAGTCCCACTGTGGTCTAAAGACCATCATGCCTGGACACCGACAGTCAGAGACGATGAGGATAATAGTAATAACTTTTATTTGTATAGCACTTTTCAAGCAAATGCCCTTTTGAAAAATAATTGCGCTTAATTGTATTGAATGTGCACTTGTAGTGCATTTCAAATCTTAAAAGTATATTTTTTAAAATAAATAACATAATATTATGTTATTCCATCATAAACGTACTCCACACAACTCCGGGGGGTTAATAAAGGCCTTCTGAAGCGAAGCGATGCGTTTGTGTAAGAAAAATATCCATATAAAATATCTAGCTTTCGCCAGACCGCCTTCCGTATTCAACTTACAAAGAAAGTGTAACGCCTCTCGCAGTTCAAAACGCTATACGCTACGGCCTAGTCATGCGTCGCGCCAGTTATGCTTTTTTCGTAAGTTGAATATGGAAGGCGGTCTGCTTAGAAACGTTTTGAACATCATGGAACGTCTGTGGAGAAAGGCATATAGTTCATCATAACATCGGAATATACACTCACCTAAAGGATTATTAGGAACACCATACTAATACTGTGTTTGACCCCCTTTCGCCTTCAGAACTGCCTTAATTCTACGTGGCATTGATTCAACAAGTTGCTGAAAGCATTCTTTAGAAATGTTGGCCCATATTGATAGGATAGCATCTTGCAGTTGATGGAGATTTGTGGGATGCACATCCAGGGCACGAAGCTCCCGTTCCACCACATCCCAAAGATGCTCTATTGGGTTGAGATCTGGTGACTGTGGGGGCCATTTTAGTACAGTGAACTCATTGTCATGTTCAAGAAACCAATTTGAAATGATTCGAGCTTTGTGACATGGTGCATTATCCTGCTGGAAGTAGCCATCAAAGGATGGGTACATGATGGTCATAAAGGGATGGACATGGTCAGAAACAATGCTCAGGTAGGCCGTGGCATTTAAACGATGCCCAATTGGCACTAAGGGGCCTAAAGTGTGCCAAGAAAACATCCCCCACACCATTACACCACCACCACCAGCCTGCACAGTGGTAACAAGGCATGATGGATCCATGTTCTCATTCTGTTTACGCCAAATTCTGACTCTACCATCTGAATGTCTCAACAGAAATCGAGACTCATCAGACCAGCCAACATTTTTCCAGTCTTCAACTGTCCAATTTTGGTGAGCTTGTGCAAATTGTAGCCTCTTTTTCCTATTTGTAGTGGAGATGAGTGGTACCCGGTGGGGTCTTCTGCTGTTGTAGCCCATCCGCCTCAAGGTTGTGCGTGTTGTGGCTTCACAAATGCTTTGCTGCATACCTCGGTTGTAACGAGTGGTTATTTCAGTCAAAGTTGCTCTTCTATCAGCTTGAATCAGTCGGCCCATTCTCAACAAGGCATTTTCGCCCACAGGACTGCCGCATACTGGATGTTTTTCCCTTTTCACACCATTCTTTGTAAACTCTAGAAATGGTTGTGCGTGAAAATCCCAGTAACTGAGCAGATTGTGAAATACTCAGACCGGCCCGTCTGGCACCAACAACCATGCCACGCTCAAAATTGCTTAAATCACCTTTCTTTCCCATTCTGACATTCAGTTTGGAGTTCAGGAGATTGTCTTGACCAGGACCACACCCCTAAATGCATTGAAGCAACTGCCATGTGATTGGTTGATTAGATAATTGCATTAATGAGAAATTGAACAGGTGTTCCTAATAATCCTTTAGGTGAGTGTACATCATATACATAATTCACCTGCTATATTGCTAAATGTACTCGATTTTTCATATCAACAGAAAAATATACCTGGATAACCTGGCTTCTCTTGAGACTCCCCTGCTTCAGAGAATAGTTAATGATATGCTAAAGCCCGCCCGCACTTTGACGTGATTGGTTACAAGGTAGTTTGTGACGTCAGAAACACCAACGATTTCAAACCGCGTTTTTGAGACTGTCTTTGGTCCACTGGACTTTTAAGGAAAAAATACTCAGCAATGGTGTTGACTTATGAATTTGCACATGGTTTGTCTAAAAGCATATTAAAAACACCACATAGACATACAAACAACATTTTCACCACAGGGGGTCTTTAAATCATTATGTTGTAGTAATCTTTTGTCGTGCTTAAGAGAAGTACACTTATTTTGAAGTGTTGACTAACATGTTCGGTTCACTTAGTTTTGTTGTGGCCATGACATATTAACTCGGGGGAACTTGATAATATGTCGCGGCCAAGATCATTTTGAGGGTAACAAGATATTTTTCTTGTGGCCAGGAGTTTAATGCGTAAACAAACCTGCGTGACCATAGCAACCCGGGATTATAAGAAATGGATATATTTAATAAATTAATATTTTATTTTGAATTAAGAATATAAACACACTCACACCCTAAACATTCTTATTTAGTTACTTATTAGAAACATACGTTTTTAAAAATAAACATCTTCAAAATTCACATTTTCAGTGTGGTATGGTAATTTACGTTGTAGAGCAAAACGTCCAAGTATCGTCACGTTTACCACAGACCTTATTTTACTCATAAATTGAAAAACCCCATTATAAAACCCATAGGAAAATCTTGAGGGAGCCAGTGGAGAATTAGTCTTCTGGGTTTTGACATCACGAACACTCTATGAGTTAATATGTCGTGGCCACAGCAAAACTAAGTGAACCGAACATGTAAAGTACTTGATTATAATTTTAACTGTAGTGTGTTATTCAATATTACATTTAGTTAAGTGAATATATTTAAAATATATTTAAGTTCTAAATTGCAACGTCAACATTATTCCAAATGTGTAATTACAAATATATTTCAATATATGACATATACGTTTCAATAGAAATGACATTAAAGTATATTTGTAAATTTAATTGCAAATAAAGTGAAAACATTTACATTCAGTTCACTTTTAGTATATTCTTTTAAAGTAATGAGTAATCTTTTTTTAAATTAAAGCGTACTTCTTTTTCACAAGGGTGTGCTTCACAGAACATAAAATACAGAATACAACAGAAGTTTTATCTAAAATAGATTAAAATATATAATATTAATAATATCAAAGACTTTATATACAGATGTATGTCTTAAAGGGACTTTGATAATATGCAATATATTATTGTACAAATAATCAAATATAGTATGAAAACTGTTATAAAACAGAATATAAAAGAGCATATACATTAATAATAAGTGCATTTATAAAAATAATTAAATAAACAATAGTAAAAAGATCAAATAAAATCAAATAATAAATAAATAAATAATAATAAAATGAAATGAAAAATAAAATAATAAAATGAAATGAAATGATGAAATAAAATAAATGAAAATTAAATTAACACAAAACAAAACAAAACACAAAACAAAGCTCTGGCACTCAAGGCATACTCAGTTGAATCACTCAAAGTCTCAAATGTGGGCCTGAAATGTATAAACTTCAGCTATATTTATTACTATAATGAAACTGTGGTAACTTGTGGTAGCCACTGCTCTCATAAAATTGTTTGAAGGATCCTATATTAATTTTATTATGATTTTACAGTAATAAAAATGACAATAGTAACTTGGTGGTAGTTTTAGCTACATTTAAAAAAAAAAAAAGGTTTATGAAAAACATGTGGCTATACGCTACGCTAAATGAGCTTCAGTATGAGCTGATTGACTGGCTGATTGATTCATTTGTTGATGAGCTGGTGGTCTTGTGAATGAATGACTTTTTTGTTTTCATAGCCTTGCGAATGTCAAACTTCGCCAATCGAAATGACAGTCATGGTCTGCTGTTAGTGCTGTGATTAGCAATTTATTCCATTGAGGAAATCATTATTGTTTAATTAACCTGAAAGACAGGTGTTTTTTTGCTTAATATCCCTCAGCCGCTCATTTATTCATCAAGTGTGTTTATGTGAGTACTGACACAAATGACAAGATGATAACACAGCTGTGCCTAAACACTGAGGCATGGTAATAATCACGATAATGTTACTTAATCTCTCGCTCTTTCTCTCTCTCTCTCTTTCTCTCTCTGCGTTGTAGTGCATACTGCGTGAATTACAGATTGGAATATGGGAACATAGTAGGAGGACAGACGTCACATTCAGTCAGAAGTAGGAGCCAGGAGATACGCAGACGCCCACTGACTTTCTCTGTCTCTCTGTGTTGTCGACTTCTGCTGTCTGTCTCTATAGGCGTGCATGGAGGTTTCAGCTGAGCGCTTGTGATGTCACAGCGTGGTGGTGGTGAGGTTTTGGCCCTTTCTGAAGTGTGTTAGAGAGAAGAGAAACTAGTGTGGTTTCAGCTCGCGTCACGGCACTATTTCAGCCCCCAGACAAACACAAACTCCACACACATATTCAGATTCAAAACATTCACATGAATTGCCCTTTTTGCCACCCTATTTCTCTAAGTATTTAACTTTTTTTGTCTTTTAGGCCAGTAAGCAAGCACCTTGCAACCACTCAGAACATACTAGCAAGCTGCATAGCAGTGCACTAAAAGCATTCAAAACACCTTAAATACTGCATGGCAACACCCTGTGGTGGTTGTACACAGATTAATGCCACAATCAAAAATTACTCTAAAATTGTTACCTTTAAAGGGGTGACATCACTAACCCTAAAATTTACATAAACCCTGCCCCCAGGAACACGCAACAAAGGGGGTGAGAAGAGGAAGAGTTGTTGTAGTAGAGCACAAATTTGTGAGTCTGCTGTCGCATCCGTCTTTTCACGTTTATTGCAATACAGTACGTAACACAAATGCAATAGCATGACATAAAAGCAAGATGACAACATAAGTTATAACCGTAATTAAAACTATACCTGTTCTATCTTCATGCAGCATATATTCTCTGGCTCTGAAGGCATCTTACAACAGTTCCCACACGAGCGATTTATATATTATCATGACACAACATGCTAATCGATGACTTGAAGATAGTAAACTCCACATCAGCTACATAAATTCATCAACTAACCATTCAGAAACGTCCTGTTGCATTCTACATGTTGTGTGATTTCTTAGTGAGTCTCTCCATCATTGTCCGACTCCGGTTTGAACAGTTTCGGACACTTTCAGTGCGTGTCTGCGTGAGGTAATCGGAGCTGCGAAGCTCCGCCCTCTTCTAGAAAGGGGGCCGGGAGCAGCAGCTCATTTGCATTTAAAGGGACACACACAAAAACAACGCATTTTTGCTCACCCTCAAATAGTGACAATTTTGGCATGCTATAAAAATTATCTGTGGGGTATTTTGAGCTAAAACTTCACATACACACTCTGGGGACATCAGAAACTTATTTTACATCTTGTAAAAAAGGGTATTATAGGACACCTTTAAATAAAAAAACAACCTTTAAACAAAAAGTTTAATACCTACGGAGCCCCTAGGGAGATGGAAAAAATATGAGATGGGAGGAAAAATAATCGCTCACAAAACACTTGCATTCTCTCTCTAAACTATTGCGCTCCCCTGAGAAGCTTTGTGTTCATTGGCAAAGCATTGACATTCTCTTAACTATTGCATTGCATTTATTTTTAAATGCATAAGCTTAAAAAATAAATGTTTTAAAAATATGTTCCAAAGTAAAAAGTATTTTATACAAATATCATTAATTATTCATAAATATTCATAAATATCATGTTTTTTGGAAGTCGCACCACATTTTACAACCTGAATTAACCTTGTCTTGACATAAAAATGTCAAATTATCTGATATTTTAAGAAACTTACTTACCTAGACATACAGTCATGAGATGTCCTTTAAAATCTTTTTTTTTCTTCGTTGAATGGACCACATGACTATAATTTGGTGGACAAAAGTTTCAAACCTTAATAGGCATTAAATACGTTTTGTTGAAGTATTTTATTTCTAAGGTTTTCATTTAAGAATTGAAATCTTTTAATAAGGTTTTTTTCTTCATTTATGATATCAGGACAGTTGTACCACCCTGACGTTTTTGACTCAATGCCCTCTAAAAAATATTACAATTTTATTCAGAAATTAAAAACTTGTGAATTAAAGTCAATGTATGTATTTTTGAATAAATTAATAGATTGGGACAAATAAATCATTGTCATGTCATTGACCCAAAACAAAAGCCAATTGACCCAAAACAAGCCAATTTGCTGACAGGACAGAGGGACATTTTGTTCAGTTTCCTGACAAGGCCTCCATCTGTCTTAAGCCTTTCAAGGTTCCTGTCTTGCCTCAGGAGACACTGAGACAAGAGCAAGACGCTGACACGCAGACAGCAGTGTCTCTCTTGAACTCTATCTTTCTGTCACTCCATCCATCAGTCTTTTGCTCCGTGTGTCTGTTTTACGATCCTGCTGTCTTTCTCAATAACTCTCCATGTCCACTTTCCTCTTAGAATGCCACTCTTCAGTGCTTGGTGCCATCTCATCTGCTGTGTGAATGTGTCAGTGCTGATAAATTACGTTTTTTTTTTTCTTTCTGACAGTGGGTATTTTTGGGGCACTGAGGCAGATGGGCATTAAAAATGGAAACGGACACTGGCAGCCTTGCTGTCCTGCTCTGTTTCTATAGAGTTTGTGACCGGGAAGGGCATGTGGGTATAAGCGTTTAAAGGGACAGTTCAACCCATAATGAAAATTCTGTCATCATTTACTCACTTTCATGTTGTACCAAGCAGGTATGACCTTTTTTCATGTTATTTACGTGATCATGAACATGTTCTTGTAAGAAATGAGTCATTACAAAACGTCAATGTTTTTGTATGGGTGTCTGTGCGTTGTTTCCCATCACAGGTGGTAGCAGGTGTGTCAGGTGGGCATTGATTCTTATTAGCTGGTAATGAATCAAAGCATCTACACCGTAAGACCTGCCACACTCTTTTAAAGTGACATTAGCTGCTCCATTTTTATTTCTGTTCCAGGAAGTTCAATCTCTTGTACTTTGAAGTTTATTTAGAAAGAGAGAGAGAGCGAGAGAGTGAGAGTGAGCGAGAGAGAGAGAGGGAAGTGCATGTTCTCAATGTCTTCTAAAAAGCAACCTTGAAAGCAAAACTTGTTTGTGTGTGTGCACTTGGAAGCATAGCAAACTGCAACAATGGAAAATAGCCTGCGGTCTTCTTTGAGTGGATATAAACCCATGTGCTCAAGTTCTCGTTTCTTCAAAGACAAGCTTGTGAAAGCACAGCAATAAAAAAGTGCGGTTTAATAGCAGGTGATTTTGCAATACATGTTGCAATAGTCTAGAATGTGACTAAGTTGAAACAGCACGTTCTATTATTATCATAGTTTCTTTCTTTCTTTTATTTCTAGTGCCTAAAACAAGCCTCATTTGCATAAAAATTAGGTGGGTCAATGCATGCACTACCATTCAAAAGTTTGGGGTCAGTAGGATTTTTTAAATGTTTTTGAAAGAAGTCTCTTATGCTCACCAAGGCTGCGTTTATTTGATCAAAAATACAGTAATATTGTGAAATGTTATTAAAATGTAATTATTTTACTATATTTTAATATATGAATTATTTTAAAATGTAATTTATTCCTGTGATGTCAAAGCAGAATTTTCAGCATCATTGCTCCGGTCTTCAGTGCCATATGATCCTTCAGAAATCATTCTAATATGCCGATTTGATGCTCAAGAAACAGTTCTTCTTATTATCAATGCTGGAAACAGTTGTGCTGCTTAATATATTTGTGGAAACCATGATGCATTTTCTTCTTTGATAATTATAAAGTTAAAAAGAGCAGCATTTATCAAAATGGGAATGTTTTGTAAAAATAAAAAGTTTCACACACAGACGACAATATAGTCAAAATGGTCTCCGTTCACACGATCCGCGAAAACGATTAAAAACGCTGTATTATGCTACCAGGCCAGTAGTTGGCACTTTGTAAAGAAACACTACGAGCCTATAGACTGAACCTAATACGCATTTGCATGACGTCACCGTTTTCACAAATTTGAGACGATAACGTATCGTTTTCAAAAACTTGCACCTTGAAACCCGTTTTCAAACGTTTGCGTTTTCAGGCCTCCAAAACGCTGTTTTGAAGAGCCAAAATGCTTAAGTTTTCCTTTTTCAGTTGAAAATGGTGTCATGTAAACGGCCCCTTATAGAACAAAACTGCCTCACTGCTTAATAATACTCTAAAAATTAATTATGTGGTATGACCAGTAAAGTCATGTGGTCCAAAGAACATGCAGGACGAAAAATTATATAATAAAGAGTTGCTAATAAAACCATGCTACAGTTTTCAGAAGATACATTCACTGATTTCTCTGTACAAAATGTGCCAGCTCATCATCTCAGAACAGGTGGGAAACATTACTTATCTTGCTTCTGAGCGCAGTGGAAAACACTTATCATTAGCGTGCTCACCCACACACACACATACACAGATCACAAATGAGCTATAATTGATGACATCTCCTGGCTTTGTTAATGAGTTCAATGGTTCATCTCCTCGCCTGAAGTTACATGAGGTATCTGCTAATTACTCTTCCTGTGTGATCCAGTGTTTTCAGACCCGCCTGTTGAGCACTATGATGTTTTTTCCTAACTTCCTTTATTCTGGAATCCTGACCCAGCTCTGACCCAGGGATGTTTGAGCACTTGACTTGAGTGTACATTGTTTGCCCAATTTTGAATATGTTTGAAATGGTCCCTGTTATGTGGCTTGAGGAGACCTGACCTGTGTGTATGTGTGTGTGTGTGTGTGTGTGTGTGTGTGTGTGTGTGTGTGTGTGTGTGTGTGTGTGTGTGTGTGTGTGTGTCGAGGGGCGCGGTGCTAATTTCTCTTTTGGAAAGGAAACCGGGATCACAAATACATCCACTATGTTTGCAGGAGAACATCTGCTCCTCGTTTGTTCCATCCCTTCTTGTTTTTATTCCTTCTCCTGGCCCACACTCACAATTTGTCTCTTCGGTCCCCAGGCGTCCCATTTCTCTCTACTCAAATGTTGTGTCAAATTAGGCTTTATACTTTCATGTGTCTGTTCATCTATCTTTTTTTTCTTTCTTTCTCTGTCACTTGCCCTCTCTCCACTAAGTTAAGATAAATCATTTTCAATCAACATTTTGGTGGTTTTAATCTGTAAATGTTACACTGTGAAAATCCTCTTCGTAATCAGTATTTTTGTCAGTCATGTTTTCCAGTCAAAATATCCTTAATATTGTTTGCAAGTAAATTGATCTTGTTTTTTTTTTGTTAACTTTTTTTTCTGTTTACTCTCTTGTTTTAAGCATAAATATAACTATATTTAATGAGGTCTGTGCTCAAAATGAAACAACTATTCGCCAATGGGGTATTAAAAATAAACTTCAGTAAAGGATAACACACAGTCATCTGGTCATTATCTCAAAATAGACCCTCACATGAATCAGAGGGGGTCTTGTATCATCCTGAAGGGGTTTTTAATGATAATGACTGGCTATTAAAGGGCTACTTAAGAAATAAATAAATAAATCACTATATTTAATTGAGTTGAAACTATTTTATCAAGTCAAATGTAGTTTAGTGGTCGTATACAAAATATTGGACCATAAAATGGCATGATTGACTAATCAGAATCAAGTATTCCAGAGAACTGTGAAATATATTTTCTTAAACAATATTAAGAAATTTTGCTTCACAAGTGATGTTTTATACAGAATTTTCTAGTGTACTGTAGGTTTGAAGGTTTTGAACATCAGTATCTGTATCTGATGTGATTAGCGAATGTCAGTGACATTTACTCTGAGAGCTGAAAAGGATTTGAATTCAATTAAAACGATTCCCTTTCCGTTTATTTCATTCCCCTCTCTCTGTAACTGGGGAAACATACTTGTGCGCTCTCTCTCTCTCTCTCTCTCTCTCTCTCTCTCTCTCTCTCTCTCTCTCTCTCTCTCTCTCTCTCTCTCTCTCTCTCTTTCTCACGCACACACACACACACACACACACACACACACACACACACACACACACTCACTCTCTCTCTCTCTCTCTCTCTCTCTCTCTCTCTCTCTCTCTCTCTCTCTCTCACACACACACTCACACACACACACACACACACAGAGACAAAAAGTGTTCAGTCAGTAAACATTTAGACTGAGTGAGTGTTTGGGATGGGTGTATGGTTTGTTTCTGTGCTGAGCTTCACTCTGTGAGAGTGCTGTTGTCTCTCTGAAGACGGATGTGCTGACGGAGATACAAACTGACTGGTAAACGATGTCTAAAGCATTCAAGAAGACTGAAGCATTGAAGCCCATAGGTGTGTAAAATTTCTATAAAAGAGTGAGACAAATTTAAAAATAAACAGATTTAGTAAGAAAATCTTGTTCATTTTACAGCGGTTGCTAAAAAAAATCACTGTATAAAAATTAATTACATTTCATGCATAACAGCAAGCATTTTCGTGGCTGTACATTTTATATGCTGATATATCATCATATATCATAACATATCATGTATCATAACATTACTTCAGTCGAAATGTATAGCTTAAACCCCATAATGTAAAATAACAAGAAACATAAATATTTCAATAAAACACAAAAAAAGTGATGAAATCAGAAAAGGGACTTCTGAGAATGTCTTTTTAATTGTCAGTGTACATTAAGCATAAAATTGTTTTTATAAAAATTTACAGTAAAATTACATATTGTCCTGTTAAGTCTAATCTAATATAATTTTCACCAAACAATATGATTCAAAATTTAGGGTTTCAAAAGAAATGAAAACTTATATTCAGCAGGGACACATTACATTGATCAAAGATGACAATAAAGACTTTTACATTGTTGGAAATTTTTTTTTTAATAATAATTCAATTTTATATAAATGCTGTTCTTTTGAAC
The DNA here is from genome assembly GCA_039654105.1 of Coreius guichenoti. Classification (NCBI taxonomy): domain Eukaryota; kingdom Metazoa; phylum Chordata; class Actinopteri; order Cypriniformes; family Gobionidae; genus Coreius; species Coreius guichenoti. The sequence continues at coordinate 12,892,735 of CM077185.1, read as the reverse complement.
TTTCTATTCATCAAAGAATGTATCATGGACACAACTGTTTTCAGCATTGATGATAATAATAATAAATGTTTCTTGAGCATCAAATCATAATATTAGAATGATTTCTGAAGGATCATGTGACACTGAAGACTGAAAATTCAGCTTTGATCATAGGAATAAATTACATTTTAAAATATATTCAAATAGAAAAGTTATTTTGAATTGTAATATTTCACATTATTACTGTAATATTACCAAACTTTTGAACAGTACTGTGTATGGTACGGTAGCTTATAGTTATCCAATTAGCAGATTTTTACTGTAGCTTATTACATTTTGTGCAGTGTAGGCACACGGGATGTGCAAAGGATGAATGGAAGCGTGCAGTGTAGTAGCGAGTTATGCAAAGAGTGTCCTTCTTTGGCTCCACACCCTCTGCAGGGCCAGACTGTGCTGTAGGCAGGGCGTGAGGCTTGGTGCCAATGTGCCAGCTCTACGCCGGGCACCATGCCAGCGCCATGAATCACTCACTGTCATCCTGCTGGCCTGATGGACAGAGCGAAGGAAAGGAGAGGCATTTTTCTTTCTCTCTGCCATTTGCTTTCTTTCTTTTTCTTTTTCTTTCTTTGTGTATGTGTGTGTGAACAAGAAGAGATGCTTTATGCCCTGGCGTGGAACAGTAGGGAGGGACAAACTCTGTGGGCATCGCCGAAAGGGGCATTCAGAGATGGCACGCATCTCCCACTGCAGCAAGTAAAGTCCCAGGACACATATGCACACACACTGACGCACATTTACAGCCTTCAACATCATTTGAAGAAACGAAAATGCACACACATGAGCACAAACACTGAAGTATAATACTGAACTGGATATATTCACTGACTGGAGAATCATTTTATTAGTTTGAGGGGTCTTAAGTTACCACTAGCCAGGTGGTGTTCTTCATCGGTGGCCAACTGAACAAACAAAGTGTTTTTCATCATGAATTTTAATTCTATAAAGAAAAAAAATGTGATTCCCTATATAGTACACTATATGGCAATCACTATAAGGACTAGTGAATGAGTGAAGAAGTGAGCAGTTTGGGACATAGCGATATGCATAACCCTTTTTTTTTACTGGGAGTGCAGGCTTGTTTGTTGTCGTTGCCTAGGGTACAATTACACTTACGTTCATGTTTTGGGCCTGTAAAAAGGCATATGGAACAAATATATTAGGCTGTGTAAGAATCCTTAAGAGAACTGTGGATACTATTGAAAGCCAAACCAAAATGCAGAAAGTAAAAACTGATTTGTAAGCTGAATTTAAGAATGAAATATTAACACAGGGTCATATGAAACTCTTGTGAATGTCGCTGGTAGGCCTCTAGGGTTGGGTAAAAATGTTGACTTTCATATTAATTCATATCAGTGCTGATTATTAAATCCCAATTTTATTCTTTTATTTGATGCCAGTGTTTTCTACATCACTTTTGAGCTGAAGTAACAGTCCTGTGGAAAAAGAAGTCACATTTTATCCAAGTGTGCAGTCCAAATTGAATGTTAAGATAAAAAGTGTGTTGAAATAAAAAATCTACTGAGTTCTCCATAGGCATACTATTAAAGTATTAATATTTTGAATTAGCTTTCATTTCTTTTTTTTATATTTTCAGTTTTATTTGTTTTAGTAATTTTATGTGCTTTTATGATTTGTATTATTTAAAAAAAAAAATTTAGCTTTATTTTTTATTTTAGTTTTTGAAATTTTAGTATTTCAACTTTCAACTATTTTTTCAGTTAGTTAAGGAATATATTTCTAATTTTCTAGTATTTATATATTTAATATAATATAATATAATATAATATAATATAATAAATATAATATATCTGTAATATACAGGGCCTAAAAATAACTTTTTGCCACACCTGGCCAAAAAATTTTTTTACCAGCCATGACACAAAAACAGGCAACTATGACTTCAAAATTTTAGATACTAGCGAAAATTCACAATCATCTATTCCAATTTCGATACCACAGCCAAAACTAGCTTAACTAATATACATTTAATGGCCTACATTTTTAAAGACAAGTAAATGGTCTCTAATAAAATAAGAACAAACAATCAAATTACAAGCAATAGCACAAATAAATACAATACAACAAAGATAGCCTACAAATGAAATAAACAGTGCTCTTCAGGCAGGTCTAATATTTTTCAGGTATCGAAATTTAATAAAGTAGGCTAATAAAAAAAAACTGCATCACTTCGTGATGATGCAGCACTGACCCGCCAACAGAGCGTTGTTCACGTTTGTTCGCGTTTGTTCACGTTTATGTTGTTACAACATAAGAATTAAAAAAATTGTTATTGGCCAGCTGGTGACTGACAGAGATTCATATACTCGCCAAAGCCGCTCGCATTTGGCGTTTGGCGAGTGTTCATTTTAGGCCCTGGTAATATACCAAGGTTGAAGTTTCCCTGTAAAATTTACAGCATCAGCTGAGAGAGTTAGCAAACCAGCAAACCAGATATTGTAATTGAAGTATGCCCAAATGAATTGGAATCAAGAGATTATTGTGTAGATACAGTGGGGAGAACAAGTATTTGATACACTGCCGATTTTGCAGGTTTGCCCACTTACAAAGCATGTAGAAGTCTGTAATTTTTATCATAGGTACTCTTCAACTGTGAGAGACGGAATCTAAAACAAAAATCCATAAAATCACATTGTATGATTTTTAAATAATTAATTTGCATTTTAATGCATGACATAAGTATTTGATCACCTACCAACCAGTAAGAATTCCGGCTCTCACAGACCTGTTAATTTTTCTTTAAGAAGCCCTCCTGTTCTCCACTCATTACCTGTATTAACTGCACGTGTTTGAACTCGTTACCTGTATAAAAGACACAGACTCCAACCTCTCCACAATGGCCAAGACCAGAGAGCTGTGTAAGGACATCAGGGATAAAATTGTAGACCTGCACAAGGCAGGGATGGGCTACAGGACAATAGGCAAGCAGCTTGGTGAGAAGGCAACAACTGTTGGCGCAATTATTAGAAAATGCAAGAAGTTCAAGATGATGGTCAATCTCCCTCGGTCTGGGGCACCATGCAAGATCTCACCTCGTGGGGCATCAATGATCATGAGGAAGGTGAGGGATCAGCCCAGAACTACACGCCAGGACCTGGTCAATGACCTGAAGAGAGCTGGGACCACAGTCTCAAAGAAAACCATTAGTAACACACTACGCCGTCATGGATTAAAATCCTGCAGCGCACGCAAGGTCCCCCTGCTCAAGCCAGCGCATGTCCAGGCCCGTCTGAAGTTTGCCAATGACCATCTGGATGATCCAGAGGAGGAATGGGAGAAGGTCATGAGGTCTGATGAGACAAAAAAGAGCTTTTTGGTCTAAACTCCACTCGGTGTGTTTGGAGGAAGAAGAAGGATGAGTACAACCCCAAGAACACCATCCCAACCGTGAAGCATGGAGGTGGAAACATCATTCTTTGGGGATGCTTTTCTGCAAAGGGGACAGGACGACTGCACCGTACTGAGGGGAGGATGGATGAGGCCATGTATCGCGAGATCTTGGCCAACAACCTCCTTCCCTCAGTAAGAGCATTGAAGATGGGTCGTGGCTGGGTCTTCCAGCATGACAACGACCCGAAACACACAGCCAGGGCAACTAAGGAGTGGCTCCGTAAGAAGCATCTCAAGGTCCTGGAGTGGCCTAGCCAGTCTCCAGACCTGAACCCAATAGAAAATCTTTGGAGGGAGCTGAAAGTCCGTATTGCCCAGCGACAGCCCCGAAACCTGAAGGATCTGGAGAAGGTCTGTATGGAGGAGTGGGCCAAAATCCCTGCTGCAGTGTGTGCAAACCTGGTCAAGAACTACAGGAAACGTATGATCTCTGTAATTGCAAACAAAGGTTTCTGTACCAAATATTAAGTTCTGCTTTTCTGATGTATCAAATACTTATGTCATGCAATAAAATGCAAATTAATTACTTAAAAATCATACAATGTGATTTTCTGGATTTTTGTTTTAGATTCTGTCACTCACAGTTGAAGAGTACCTATGATAAAAATTACAGACTTCTACATGCTTTGTAAGAGGGCAAACCTGCAAAATCGGCAGTGTATCAAATACTTGTTCTCCCCACTGTATCTCATTGGAAAATCTGTATCAATACCCAGCCCTAGCCCTAGGCCAAAACATCGTCTTGATCCAAACTTTATTAGCTTTGTGCAAACCCTCAAAACTGTTTACATAAATCTAAAAATGGTGTGAGGTTTATATGTCAGTCATTTCTGTCTGACTTTTGTTGGCTCTGCTTTGTCGGGCCGACTTTGAGGCTCTGTCTCTCTTGGCATGGCTCAGGCTATTTGGAGCTTGGAGACCATATCTTAACTACTAATGAATACTGAACGCATGGACTCGTGTTGAATCGTGTTGCTTCGTTTCAGAAGCTCTCCATTTTTATTATGCGCTCACAAGTGTTGACAGGTTATGGGGTGAGCTGGGGTGTGCAGTGAAGGAGTCAGCGGTGTTACGGTCAAACATCTGTTACAGTACAGACCCCTCACAGAGAGCCACGTTAGCATGCGTGCTGGCAGCTTGACGGGAAGGCATGTGGGAAGACACGCTGCATCATTGGAGGTGCCTTTGGTGCTACACAAGACCTAACACCATTCCACTCATAATTATATATGTTCAAACTTGGCAGGTTTGGTTCGATTAAAATGAACTGCACACTTAGGGCCCTATTTTAAAGATCTGAGCGCATGGTCTGAAGCGTATGGCGCAGGTGCACTTAGGGGCGTGTCCAAATCCACTTTTGCTAGTTTAACGACGGAAAAAACGGTCTGTGTTTGTGTTGTTTGTGTTTGTGTGCTGCTGTGCGTCTCTGTGTGTGTAATAAGCAGAGTGTATGCGCGTTGTGCACCCGCCTATAGGCGCATGTTACTAACGTGGCCTTTAAATAACACAAAAAATACTGCGCTATAGACTTTAGTTGGTTAATGGTGCAGTCGTTTTTAGTTTCCTCAAAATAGCAACGTGCCAACAATGCACCTGAACACACCTCGTTTTCAGACCAGCACGGCCATGGGCGATCAGATGTGCGTGAGTGAATTTGCTATTTAAACAACATGGCGCTGGATGTGAAAATGATAACTGCGTCGGTTGAAACTAGCAAAAAACACTTGCGTCGCGCCTGGCGTCGCATTGCGCCGGGTGTATGATGGGGCCCTGATTCCAAAATTTTCGTATGCATTTTTTTGTATTTGTCATCCTAAAAATGTAATTGTCAAAACATCTCTTGAACCGGATCCAAATTTTTTTTATGACAGACGAAAGTTTCGGAGGCAGTGTGTAAACGTGATTGACACAAAGTGAGGTCGTATTTATTTCTTAATGTGCAAAAAATTCGGACTCAGTGTGCAAGGACCTTAAGTGTGAACGCTGCCATCTGAATTTTGGTGCGAGCCAAACAAGAAAATGTGGGTCTGTCCGTTTCCAAACGAACTCTGACTCGACTTAAATTTGAACGCAACATGGACCAAAGACATCTAAACAAATCAAAAACAGGATGTGATGTCACAAGATGCAACCCTAAAAAGGACATGGCAGGAATACCTGCTTTTTCTCATCATATGAGCTATGTTGCCCATTACGGTTTCGGAACTGGCGTCGGAAACGTTGTCTTCCTGCAGCAGATCTTCACTTATGTGTGGTGGAGGAATTCCTGGTGCTATTTTAACTCTTTTATAAATTTTATAAGCTCTTTGCAAATGCTCAGCTGGTAAAAGTACCATAATACTGTAATGTATGCATATACAACGAGTGCATTTAGCCCTGGTGTTTTGTTTTGAATATTTAGGTTCGGTCTTAAAAATCATAGTGTGAATGCTAAGCGAACCACGACTAAATGTAGTAATTTTCTTTTTTAGTCCATACCAAAAGAACCATGAGAACTGAACTACAAGTGTGAACACATCCTTAGGAGAGTCCATACGTTCTCCCATACTGGCTTTGATGATGTTTTGAGATGGGAACAAGGTCTGTCGGCCAACGAGCACATAATTAATTGCAGCGGTCTGGCCAACTTCAGAGCCTGTGGTTCAAACTCCAGGCTCAGATTCAATAGAGCGGGTTCAGGCCTCATACTGTTACAAAAGGGGCCAAAACTGTAGTACATTTGCACATTTGTGTCCTTTGAAAGTTCATAACCGATTTATTTTATCTTTGTTGGCTGGATGGAAGGGGCCATTTAAAATGCGATCACCTCAGAGATGTGAATTGCGAATGGCCTACGGCTGTTTTTTACACTTTCACACTATTTTCATGATTATTTGGTCCTAGAGTTTTTTGCTCTCCCCTCCCCTATGAGTCTCTTTGCACATTGGATCTGAACTGTTTCACCCCTCAGTTGGATTTACCACTATAAATAGCATTTCACTTCTGTAGGCAGGGGTGCCTTAAGATTATCAGAGGCCCCTGGGCTACAGCATTACGGTAGGCCCCCTTACCCCGGATAAATGTTTTTAGCTTCCTGCCAATTATTTGTCAAAATTTCTTGTCGATGCACCCATTTACTGTACAACACTGTGTGTATGCTGTAAAAATATAGGTCAAATATAGGTGAATGTGCAAATTCACTCTTTGCCAGTAGGTCCACGTCCCGCCTCTTTGCCCATTTTCAGTTATCCAGGAGTGACACGCGGTGACGCGCTGCCAAGATGGCGACGGCCGGCTCCGCCCACTTTAGGCTTAAAAAATGCTCTTCAGAAACCTACGCATGACGTCACGAACACTATGTTCAAATTTTTTTTACAGTCTATGGTTTACTTGTACCGCTCCATAATATAAACATTGTAAATTAAACAAAATATTCATTATTCATCAGCAGTAGATCAAAACAATCACGGCTATTTGGTGGTTGCAAACTGCTCTTAAAACGCAAGCATGTTGAACACGCAACATGCAGTGCACGTGTTTAATTAAATCATAGCCTTTTAAAGCTTAATTATCACATTTAAGCAATATTGTGATTCCTGTAAAATTGAGACTTTAAAGCAGCACTGATGGAACACAGTGATTTCAGATGACACGCAGATTATATCCACACACAAGTTACTGAACCTGCGTTCAGCGCTGAGTGGATCTCTCGCCCTGTATGACGCTATATAAAACGAGTTGTCCAGTCCGGTTCCGTTCACACAGCAGGGCTTCACCGAAAATGCAGTTGCAAGTTCTGAAAATGTATGTGTATGTGAGTTTGTTTATAGAATGCTGTTGTCACAAACTCCCAAATAATTATTTGAAAAATATAATTTTCGTGCAGCCAGTAGGCCCCTCCCCAATGTGGGCCCCTGCGCTTCAGCCCATGGAAGCCCATGCGTTAATGCGCCCCTGTCTGTATGGGTGTAGGACGGAATGCTTTCATACCAAAATTGCAAACTGTACAAGAGTTCACATAAACGGCCTTTTCACATGTGTTCATGTGCAGTCAAAGTCAGAAAACTGTTTCATACCAAACAAACAAACCAAAGTACAATAATGTAACTATATTTTACATTTTATCCTTTGTGAGCATAAGAGACTTCTGTCAAAAACCTTTAAAAAAAAAAGCAATGTTTCCAAACTCTTGACAGGTAGGCCTACTGTATTCACACGCTCTGCATAGACTGAGGAATCCTAGGATAAATACACACCTTGTGGCCTTCACTTATACTGGAACGCCAATCTGCTTCGTTCTGAAAAGCAAATCCAAAGTTTCTGAGTCACAAACTGCTCAGAATTACAATCAGCCTCACTTCCCAGCAGACAGCAGATATGCAGGTTTTCCAGGAAGGCCAACAGTGGTCATCAATGTTACATTTTCAGATAATGAAGCTCATGGAACGTTAATAGTTTCTTTTCCAAATGTCTGGCTTTTACAGAGAAGTGATAAAATTGAGATTTTATGCTAATTGTCTCCATGCCTTGTAAAGCACACATCCACTCCATTTAGCTTATTGATTGGGAATGAGCAGGCCAGCTTTTTCTCTGATACCCCTGAGAGCCGTAGGGCGGTTTCACTTGCACTGTGAAACCAAATTTAAATGGTATGTATATATATTTACATCTATCTGATTTTATTTAAATTCATTTATTATTTGAATCAGCATAAATCTGTTACTCAAATCAATTTGATTTAACAAATTTACAAATTTATTCAATTGAAAATGTATGAACATGTTTAAACTATGGCTAGCTGTGGAACAAGAAAAATTCAGTTAAAATGTATGAGATTTAAAAAAACAAATTGATTTATTAATGATAAATATATATAAACCTGGTTAAACGCATTCAGTTTATGTGTTTCTATTATAGAAATCTTTATGTAATTTATGTATGATTTATGTACAAATATGCATCACATGAAGTTGCTTAGTTTGTTCATGTTGAAACGGACTGGGGTTTGTTCAGATTATCTTTCTTAAATCCCTTTTTATAATCATATTCTGGTCTGCTAGCCTGGAGCTAACAGTACATCATCAGGTTAGCTTAGCTTTCACCACATGCTTTTTCTTTCGTAGACTCTTTCTTACCCCCTCACCTCTCATCTGTCTCTGCTGCATTGTAACAAGGGTCAAAGGTCATGAGCAAGAGAGTGGAAAGGTATTTTTGTGGTAACCGTAAACCACATGGTGAAGCTGTACCCAAACATCAGCTGTCTGTGACATTAGAGGACCCCAGGGTAAGAATGTAAGCGATACGAGTATTTGTCAGTCTGTGTGTGGTGATTAACTGTGTACATATGTGAATGAATAGTTTGTGAATATTCTGTAGTTAACTTGTATGTCTATATACGCATGATCTGATGCGTCCATTGAGCCTGAGGCTTGTACGATAGTGTATGCATAGAATACCTATAGCATGTGTGTGTTAATGGCTAATGGGTTAATGGTTCATGGCTAGATTGAAAGGTGAAGGAGGACCAAAGGAAAATCATTTTTATGCCACCCACTAATTTTAGTACCATTCCCTGTCTAGTCAAATGTGCGCACACACACACACACACATATACACACATATGTTTCAGCTTATCTCTCCGGTAGGTCTCAGGTCTTGATCCTAAAGGGTGGATTTAGAATAAAGGCCACAGACAGACAGACATGCTGCTTTTATTCCAGATCATATTATTCTCTCGGGCTCCCAAAACACACACATACACTAAAATGGAAACATTCTGTTGTTCGTCTGTCTGGTGCAAAAGTTTAGCTTTGTGTTTCAATTGATTTGGAAAGCCAACGCTACCTGAAAAGTCGATTTTGCTTCTTTACAGTGTAAATTTCCTAATTTAGAAAATGGATATCAAGTCAATGAATTACTATTCTATTCTATTTGTTTTATTTATTTTATTTTATTTTACTTATTTTTTTATTTTATTTTATTATTTATTTTATTTATTTGAGGGACATGATCAGAAAAGGGACTTAAGTCCCCCACTTTAGTCCAAGTTTCCGTCATAAAAATAAAATCCAGTTTTTCCTCGGATTAGTGGGCGAATTTCCACCCTGGATTTCAGTCTGACAGCAACACCTCCTTGTTTACCATGTCTTCAGTGGTGTTTCTTTCGTAGAATAGCAATGGGCCATCGGCACAGTGATCAGGGATGTTCATCAGGAGCGGTGAGGAGTACGGATAAAAATCACTCCAAATATTGTTGTCCATGTCAATAACTGAATTTCTCATTTCTAAGAATGATTGACGATCAAAGACGAAGGGTGTAGGCCACATCTTGATCACAGAAATGTGTTGCAGTTAGTCTGGCATAATGAAAAAGAACTTCGGAAACAGTGGCTTTTAATTAAAAGCGTTTCTGAGCGAATTAGCTTGCAATGTATCTGGTTGCCTGCACAGTAACTGCGTGTGTTTGTTGCTGCGTCCTGTCATACTCTCATTTAGCTAACTAGCTAAGCTAGAGAAATGGCCAAACGGAAATATGTTCTCAACGACAGTCTAAAAGAGGCCTGTCCATTTCTAAACGTAAAACATTTCTGTAAGATGTATTTTCTGTCACCAAATCAGACATTTTAGATTCTCTTCTATATTGTTTTAGCTTCCAATGTTGTGAATATTTTGTGGTAAATATTCCCCGCCCCATGTGTCCTGTTTTGACTTAAAAAATCCAGGTCACCCTAACAAAATCCTCATCCTTCGTGTCTGAGGAGCCTCAGAACAGCGACAGCATATTTCGAACAGCAATAGTGTGCAGTGACTCAGGATAAAACAATATAAACCTCAGGAGAACCAGCAGAAGGGTGTCACGACTCTCTGCCATGTTAAAATGGAAAATGCCGTTGCGGAGGTGCCATTGTTTACAGTGCTAAGCCCAGGGAATGCAGACAGCACTGCAGGATGAGGCTGAACTCACGTGTGCGTGCGCACCGCTCTTTCCAAAACCAGCCAAAACTGAGAAAAAAGGAGAGGATGGACTTGTGAATGAAGGAATATTTGCCGTAAGAGTGGCAAGACAGAAGGGTTTGGAGTTTTGGAGCCCTGTTTTTTTTTTATGTTTATTTGTACAGAGCACTTCAGGACTTTTCTTTCAAAGGATTGCACTCTTGTCAGGCTTTCTTTTCTTTTTGTTTGCGCATGTACTTGACATAATACAGCAGTAGCTCAGTAGCTGGTTTGTGTATAGAACTCATGTCACTATTTCAAACATCAACATGTACATTCACATTTCATTGTTTCTCACACTTTGAGAGATTTAGTAATGTGTCTCTTTCTGTCAGTCACTCTCAGATCTTTTAGAGCTTCAGAGATCCTCAGGTTCCATTCAGTGCAGACTGTGGTCGCCACGGTTGACTAGTCCTGTCTTATGCTGTGCACATTTGCTTACAAGCCCAGTTCTGTATATGCAAATCATATGTAAAGTTTGACTTGACAGAAAATACAAATTAAAGGTTAAAGGTTTTTTTTGGTAACACTTTATTTTACAGTGTCCTTGTTACATGTAGTTACTATAGTAATAACTATACATTATGTATAATTGTTTTTATTTTATTTTTTATTTTTATTTTTTTGGAATGCCACTCACAAACTGTTCTTATTATGATCACACCTGTTTCTGTGACAGCCCTAGTTTCTGTAAATAGAAATAAACATATAAAGAAGTGTACTTATTTTTGAAAAGGGTTAATATTAAGTAACTTAAATTTTAGATATTATATGGCCAATTATTTTTTGTTCCAAATGATACTAAGTGAACCATAGCATGTCAGGTAGAACATACAGAATATACAAACAGTGAAAAGTCCCAATGCAGTTACAAGAAATATCAGCAATTTTGGAACGCTGCATTTCCACCCAGGGGTGCGTTTCCCAAAAGCATTGTTAGCCAACTATGTTCGCAAGTTCCGTCGTTATAAGCATAGTCAATGTTTCCCAAAAACCATAGTTCCAACGAACATTCGCAAACAGAATTGCAGAGTTGTGTGGTTGGAATGACAGCTTTCGGCGTGCGGTTAGAAGCAAAGTTCTGTCATGACAACTCTCGGAGTGTTTGGCATGGTAATGGATTTGACAGTGTTGATATGTTTGGTCTTGGCGAAATAGATGTGCTACACTGCTGCTGCTTCTGTACGGGACTTACTACTGCTAGTACATACACGGCACACTGCTGTGAGCAAGTAAGACATGCTGCTGCTGTACAATATAGCATACAATAATTACTCGTATCAGATCTATACAGGTGGAGCTGGGGAAGGTGGAGAAAGCACGCTGCACTCCTACAGCAAATGCTGACCAGTATTTGAAGGTTGAGCAGCAAACTAATTGGCTACTGATACAGTAGCAACCAATCAGCTGTGCCCTATAGAGAATAATGTGATTGCGAGAAGATTGAGTTAAGTACCTATCAGCCTGCGGCATCTAGAGTTTCACGACAGAACTTTGTATTTTCTTGTTTGCATGATGTGGAGTTAGTAAATCCTTATCTTGAGCAAAATAAACAAGCCGACATTCAGTACAATCTATATTTTTCATTTTGATTATATACAAATTTCATTTACGTCTTTTAGTTTGTCAAAAGATTTAAATCGCCGTTTTTGAAGAGTGCACATGTGCGTACGTGCTCTAGTACATAAGAAGGAGCCTATGATTGCATCTGGAAATACAGCAAACTAACTGAGAAAAAAATTAGAATTAGTCCTCAGATGCCATGTCTGTAATTTATAGCAAAAAAATGTAGCATTAAAGGTGCAATAAGCTTTTTCTGAGAAACGCTGTTGAAAGTGGATTGGACCAAGCAGCACAACACACTTGTAGCCAATCAGCAGTAGGGGGCGTGTCCTTTCATGATGGAGGAGGAGAGAGAGTGAGAAAGAGGGAGATTTGAAGAAAGACTGCAGAAAGAGAGATGGCGGAGAGACATTACAAAAGAGAAAAGGTCAGAGGAATATCACTGGGTTATGATCAAGCAAGAGCTTTAGGATTCGTGTTGGTTTTGAGTGTGTGCTGCAGGCAACTAACAATAAACTCTTGCTTGTATATACTCTTGTGTATACTGTATGTTAGTTTTTTGTGCTTCCTTGTCGTTCGTGCGTCGGCTTCGCTTTATTTTTCGCAAAACATTATTTTGCTCCTCTTCTGCGATGATAAAAGAGACGCTCTTGCATTGCATCAAAGAGTAGATATAGAAAGATGGTTCACTCCTATTACTTATGAACGGGAGAAATCGCAACACGCAATATGGTGGAATACGTTCCTTCTAAGTAAAAGAGCAAATCGCTGATTGGTGAAGTCATTGCATCACTGCATAGAAACCTGAAACTCGCACTTAAGACTGCACATACGCATTGACTCGTCTAGCTTGAAAAATAAGCATTTTTTAACGCTATTTGAGCATAAGAAACAACATTTTTAGAGCAGTTCATGTCAGACTTTGTTGCTGATTTGAAATATGTTATTTAATTGTGAGTTCGGCAAGCAGTTTTTGAGATTTCAGGATTCCCCCATTCAAATAGATAGGACTTGGATGCCTGAAATAGCTGCCCAGAAGCATTGGAACAATGGCCGTGGAGTGAACAGACTTTCCTTGAAAGGGTCTTTGATTGCGTGTTTGTGCATTTTGGGGGCGGAGCATCAAATACTGTTGATATTTCAAATATCAACAGTGTTCAACGATTTTGAAAAATCGCATACTGCACCTTTAATTCGATCTCAAATATATTCATTTAAAGAAGTTATACTCCACCACCTGCATGACATCATTAACCAATGTGGTTGAATGACAAATTTGTGACAATATGCTTCGGGAAATAGTAGTGACTAGCTAGTTGATTTCTTCAACGATGCATCATGGTAGTTAAGCAGCGAGAACTGCAACCCTGATTAGAAGACCAGAACTTATACATATACTCATGGTACACAGCAAGACAAGATGAGATAAAAGGAAAAAAAGAAAAATGAAAAGCTTTGGAATTGAAAAGCTGGTAACAGAGACTAAATAAATCACACCAGTAGAGCGGCACTGGAGTACAGATGGGGAGCAGCTCTGGAAAACCCATTGACCTCAGGAGAAAGACAGTTTGAGAAGTGAACAGATAGCTTTATTGTCCTCCAATAGTTTCATTATTAAATCAATCAGCTTACTCAAGGATACATCTCCATGCTGACTGCACTGGGATGTCAAAATGAGTCCCACTATTGTTTTCATAATCCACTGGACTCGCGCTGAACCCAGCGAGGGGCTCTGAAATGAGCCACGGCAGTGTGTGAATGTGGACAGAGAGAGCGCACGGGGCTTCATTCTCAAACTTTTGCCAGGATCGTGAACCCTGGAGGAATGGAACCTGCCAAATTAGCCAGAACCTTTTATACTGAAACCATAAACTCTTTATTTCGCTCTCCACTGTCATTCTCTTTTTTTTTTGGAGTCACATTTTTCCTGCACATGCAACCAGAATGCGCTATTGTTATTTTTTTTTCGTTTCTGTTCTTTGATTTTTTTCATGTATCGCCTTTATTGCCTTTAAATGAATGCGGAGCATATGTGTCGGACAGAGAGAGAGAGAGAGAGACTAAGAGAAAGTGCCTGCGGGTCGCCCAGCCCTGGGGCGGTGGGGATCTGTAAGCAAAAACAGCACTGTTGCTAAGATACGGTCAAAATATAAACAAAGGCACAACCCTGCGCGCCGAACAAGGGCTGTTTCAGTTGGAGTCTTGCTTGACTTTGGAAAACAGCATTGTGAGAGATGATGAGAACGGAGAGAGGGAGTGTTTTCTGTGGGAGGATGTTCTCGGCCTGCGACTGCAGGTGTTTGCTGAGGAAATGCCTCTACAGCTGCATGGGGTTTGTTTTCCAAAATCCTAAACGTTGGACACAGCTTATGAGATGCCCAGCTGTCAATCAAATCTCCCAGCCAACATACCCTTACAAAATTACATAAAAGCACTGTGTTATTATGTTATGACCATAAAAATATCCCATGGAAAACATTCAGTGATGGATACTTTCATTTGGACACTTCCATGATGGTAATACCATGGTTATTCATAGTACCATGGTGTAGGCCTATGCTAATCAGTTTAATGGTATCCATGAGAAAAAGTACTATGATACTACCATGTTTTTACTATGCCTAGCATGATTGTAATACCATGATATTCTTTGAAGTACCTTACCATGATGTATGAATATGGTAATCAACCATAGTATCCTTTTAAAATAGGACTCTAACAAGATGGTAAAACCGTGGTATTCTTTTGTGTCATGCAACCATGGTGTAGCCTGTGTTCCATGGTGCTACCATGTTTTTACCATGTTTAACAGAATGGTAGTACCACGGTATTCTTTGAAATACCACACAGTAACTTAGTGTCCGGTATTAAAAGGTACCATATTGTACAGGTATTACCTTGTTTTTACCATGGCTAACAGAATGGTACCATGGTGTACAAATATAATAATCAAACAGTTTCATGGTATCCATTACAAAAAGTATCTTAAAATGCCATGGTGAGTAAATATGGTAATCAAACATTACCATGTTTTTCTTTTAAAATGACTCTAATAAGATGGTAATACTGTGGTATTTTTGTCACACAATATCATGTTAATCAAAAAAGTACCATGAAAGTAACTAAACAGTACAATGGTGTCCCTTTCTAAAAGGTACCATAGTATTACTGTATTTTACCTTATCTAACAGGATTGTAATACCAAAGTATTATTTGAAGTACCTTACAGTACCACAGTGAGCGCACTGATATGTTTATCAGACAGTATCACTGTATTCCTTACAAAAAGTGTCATGTCAACATTACCATGTTTTTGGACACTAACATAATGGTAATATAATGTAAATTCCATTGTATATGATTATGATAATTAAACATTTCTGTCCTATATTTCAGAGTAAACACGACCATCTGATACCAGCACACAACCATGGTACTGCCACAGCATTGTAAGTATGTTCTCTTCCATATATTTTATACTGAACACATTGATACACACTCAAATACACAAATACAATTCCATTCATCCTTTGTGTGTTTGATTATTCTGAGATTAATCAGTCATGTAATGGAATGACATTAAACGGGAGAGAAGGAAGCTCCTCTCTACCTGTGTGTGTGTGTGCGTGTGTGTGTGTGTGGGATGGATATGTTTGTGCTCAGGCAAGAAATGAGGTCTGGAGATTTATGTGGGATTTTCCACTTTGATTTGTGCGTGTGTTTCTATCTGCCAAACTTCTGCTCTCATGGTTTGACTTTATGCAACACGTCAGAGTCATCCAAAAGGTGGAGAGGACTGAAAGAGAGAAAGAGAGAGAGAGAGAGAGAGAGAGAGGGAGAGGGAGAGGGCACAACATCTATTCCTGATTCAAGATGTCTGCTCATTCTCAGGATAATACATAATACATAATATATAAACCTCTCTCTTCTGGATCTAATTGTTACAATTGAGAAAAATATAGACATATATATATATATATATATATATACAGTGGGGAGAACAAGTATTTGATACACTGTATTTGATTTTTAAATAATTAATTTGCATTTTATTGCATGCCATAAGTATTTGATCACCTACCAACCAGTAAAAATTCCGGCTCTCACAGACCTGTTAGTTTTTCTTTAAGAAGCCCTCCTGTTCTCCACTCATTACCTGTATTAACTGCACCTGTTTGAACTCGTTACCTGTATAAAAGACACAGACTCCAACCTCTCCACAATGGCCAAGACCAGAGAGCTGTGTAAGGACATCAGGGATAGAATTGTAGACCTGCACAAGGCTGGGATGGGCTACAGGACAATAGGCAAGCAGCTTGGTGAGAAGGCAACAACTGTTTGCTGCAATTATTAGAAAATGGAAGAAGTTCAAGATGACCATGCAAGATCTCACCTCGTGGGGCATCAATGATCATGAGGAAGGTGAGGGATCAGCCCAGAACTACACGGCAGGACCTGGTCAATGACCTGAGGAGAGCTGGGACCACAGTCTCAAAGAAAACCATTAGTAACACACTATACCGTCATGGATTAAAATCCTGCAGCGCACGCAAGGTCAAGCCAGTGCATGTCCAGGCCCGTCTGAAGTTTGCCAATGACCATCTGGATGATCCAGAGGAGGAATGGGAGAAGGTCATGTGGTCTGATGAGACAAAAATAGAGCTTTTTGGTCTAAACTCCACTCGCCGTGTTTGGAGGAAGAAGGATGAGTACAACCCCAAGAACACCATCCCAACCGTGAAGCATGGAAGTGGAAACATCATTCTTTGGGGATGCTTTTCTGCAAAGGCGACATGACGACTGCACCGTATTGAGGGGAGGATGGATGGAGCCATGTATCGCGAGATCTTGGCCAACAACCTCCTTCCCTCAGTAAGAGCACTGAAGATGAGTCGTGGCTGGGTCTTCCAGCATGACAACGACCTGAAACACACAGCCAGGGCAACTAAGGAGTGGCTCCGTAAGAAGCATCTCAAGGTCCTGGAGTGGCCTAGCCAGTCTCCAGACCTGAACCCAATAGAAAATCTTTGGAGGGAGCTGAAAGTCTGTATTGCCCAGCGACAGCCCCGAAACCTGAAGGATCTGGAGAAGGTCTGTATGGAGGAGTGGGCCAAAATCCCTGCTGCAGTGTGTGCAAACCTGGTCAAGAACTACAGGAAACGTATGATCTCTGTAATTGCAAACAAAGGTTTCTGTACCAAATATTAAGTTCTGCTTTTCTGATGTATCAAATACTATCTGAACAAGATGTCCAGGACCTCCAGCAAAAAAATAGGCCCACGACATTAAAAATCCAGCAGTATATTTAACCGTGGACATGGGGTACTTTTTATCCCTATTTGCACTAAACACATCTGGTGGGTTTTCTGCCAAAAAGCTCTTTTTTTTGTTTCATCTGACCACAGAACAAGGTTCCTTTTGAAGTTCCAGTCGTGTCTGACAACTGAATATGCTGGAGTTTGTTTTTGGATGAACAAGGAAGATTTTTCTTGAAACCCACCCAAACAACTTGTGGTGATTATAGGGGTTGTTAGATTTTTTTAAAGGCTTTCTGACTCCAAGACTCAACTAATCTCTCCAATTCTCAATCTGTGATCCTTGGAGAGTCTTTGTCCACTCAAACTCTCCTCCTCACCGTGCATTAGGACGATATAGACACACATCCTCTTACAGGCAGATTCGTAACATCTTTAGTTGATTGGAACTTCTTAATTATTGCCCTGATGGTGGAAATGTGGATTTTCAATGCTTTAGCTATTTTCTTACAGCCACTTTCTATCATGTGAAGCTCAACAATCTTTTGCTGCACATCAGAACTATATTCTTTGGTTTTACTCATTCTGATGGATGATTAAGGCAATTTGGCCTTTGTGTTTCCTGATATTTATACTCCTGTGAAACAAGAAGTCATAGCTGGACAATTTCATGCGCATAGTCACCCTGGTATTCCCAAAAAAATGGGAATATTAATGGGAATATTTTACTCATAAACATTTTTAGGGGTGCCAATAATTATGGCCAACGTGTTTTGGAGAAAAGCATTTATTTCATAATGTGATTTTCCCCCTACTTTCAATTCTTTTACTTCAATGAAAAGTTAGATTTTTTAAATTTTTACATTTTTAAATAAAAGATCAAAAGGATAAACATTGCAGATTTATTTTTACAGCCATCTTTGATCATATTTACCAGGGGTGCCAATAATTCTGACCACAACTGTGTAATATATATATATATATATATACACTCACCTAAAGGATTATTAGGAACACCATACTAATACTGTGTTTGACCCCCTTTCGCCTTCAGAACTGCCTTAATTCTACGTGGCATTGATTCAACAAGGTGCTGAAAGCATTCTTTAGAAATGTTGGCCCATATTGATAGGATAGCATCTTGAAGTTGATGGAGATTTGTGGGATGCACATCCAGGGCACGAAGCTCCCGTTCCACCACATCCCAAAGATGCTCTATTGGGTTGAGATCTGGTGACTGTGGGGGCCATTTTAGTACAGTGAACTCACTGTCATGTTCAAGAAACCAGTTTGAAATGATTCGAGCTTTGTGACATGGTGCATTATCCTGCTGGAAGTAGCCATCAGAGGATGGGTACATGGTGGTCATAAAGGGATGGACATGGTCAGAAACAATGCTCAGGTAGGCCGTGGCATTTAAACGATGCCCAATTGGCACTAAGGGGCCTAAAGTGTGCCAAGAAAACATCCCCCACACCATTACACCACCACCACCAGCCTGCACAGTGGTAACAAGGCATGATGGATCCATGTTCTCATTCTGTTTACGCCAAATTCTGACTCTACCATCTGAATGTCTCAACAGAAATCGAGACTCATCAGACCAGGCAACATTTTTCCAGTCTTCAACTGTCCAATTTTGGTGAGCTCGTGCAAATTGTAGCCTCTTTTTCCTATTTGTAGTGGAGATGAGTGGTACCCGGTGGGGTCTTCTGCTGTTGTAGCCCATCCGCCTCAAGGTTGTGCGTGTTGTGGCTTCACAAATGCTTTGCTGCATACCTCGGTTGTAACGAGTGGTTATTTCAGTCAAAGTTGCTCTTCTATCAGCTTGAATCAGTCGGCCCATTCTCCTCTGACCTCTAGCATCAACAAGGCATTTTCGCCCACAGGACTGCCGCATACTGGATGTTTTTGCCTTTTCACACCATTCTTTGTAAACTCTAGAAATGGTTGTGCGTGAAAATCCCAGTAACTGAGCAGATTGTGAAATACTCAGACCGGCCCGTCTGGCACCAACAACCATGCCACGCTCAAAATTGCTTAAATCACCTTTCTTTCCCATTCTGACATTCAGTTTGGAGTTCAGGAGATTGTCTTGACCAGGACCACACCCCTAAATGCATTGAAGCAACTGCCATGTGATTGGTTGATTAGATAATTGCATTAATGAGAAATTGAACAGGTGTTCCTAATAATCCTTTAGGTGAGTGTATATATATATATATATATATACACGTATGTATTTACTTGTTGCTCTGCAGAGTTTGGCTTTATGCGTGTGAACTGTGGGGTTTACCCTTTCATTGCTTTTCCGAAGCCTAATGAAGTCAGTTACAACCAATTACAACAATCTCTTTCACTCTCCACCAACACACACACACACACACACACACACACACACACACACACACACACACACACACACACACACACACACACACACACACACATACTGTGGCTGATCTCCTTGCATTGCTCTTTATCATTTTCATAAACATTACTTCTTTCACCCCAACACACACACATTCACTTAGTCTTTTATGCTCGCTAAGGCTGCATTTATTTGATCAATTTAAAAGAACTGTTTTCTATTTTTATATTTTAAAATGTAATTTATTCCTGTGATGATAAATCTGAATTTTCAGCATCATTACTCCAGTCTTCAGTGTCACATGATCCTTCAGAAATCATTCTAATATAATTTTCTGCACAAGAAACATTTCTTATTATTATCAATGTTGAAAACAGTTGTGCTGCTTAATATTTTGTGGAAACAAATATTTCCGTGATACATTTTTGTATCACTTTTGATCAATAATGAATGATGAATAGTGCTAATGAATAGAATTTAAAAAATCTTAACAGTAGGGTACTGTATTTACAGTATGAATTATACTTATACTTTATAGAAACGTTTAACAAAACTATATCTATGCATTACATTTATGCATTTATCCTAGTACTTTGAAACATTTATTTACAGTGACTGTGCATTATTCCACCTAATTCAACTTAACTTAAATTCAGTTCAATTTAATCAATTTGGCAAGTCATTTCTCCTCACAGTTATTTTGAATTATTATGAGTTAAAGTAAGGGGAAAAGACTTGATCATATCATTGATCATATAATTTTTTACAGTGTACAAACTCATTTGCACATTCCTAGAATGTACCCAGATAGACTAGAAACACAGAGTGTTGAAATACTTGCCTTATCTGTTCCTCCTTTACTTGTATTTATAGCTTCAAAGAAACATTCTCATAAGCCCTTGAGAACACCTGTGTGTGTGAGAGAGCGAGAGAGAGAGAGAGAGAGAGGGGGGCAGATTAACAGTCGGAAAGAGTTTCACTCGATTTTTCTCAGGCTCAATGTATCTCAGTATCTCTGTGAACAAATGTCCTCAGAAAATGTGTGTGTGTGCGTGTGTGTTTCCAGGCGGTCTCTGTGAGTTTCAGGAAAACTGCAATGTTCTCTCTCTCTCTCTCTCTCTCTCTCTTTGTCTTTTTCTCTGGGGGTTTCTGTGAGGGACTGTTTAATTGTTAGTGCAGCCAGCCGTTCTGTGTGCGTCTAGAACAGGGAGAAGATGTGAAGGTTTACTTAAGATAGCAGCTCCAGAATCCAGTGATAAGAGCCGCATATATGTGTTTGCTCAGCCTGCTTGTATGTGCGGGTCAGGGAGAGGGAGATTAATTCGTCTGACTGTGATTTTCACTGAGAAAAGACCAAATGCCTTTAAACAAAGCTGACCCTGTATGCATGTGTTTCAGATCATGCATGTGTGTGTGTTTATTGGTTTTATAGTTGAACCGTAACTCGTTGTGCCTTTGGAAATATACCAGTCTAGATGCATGATCATGGACCATGTATGATCATGTATTTTGTTTAGTGCCCATCATACATATTAAAGGATTGAATTATAAATACATTTTTACATTTTCTGATTAAAATATAAGTGGTTGGTTGCCAAGGTGTTTACTAGAGTGGTTACTAGATAGTTTCTTAATCAAAGTCAAAAGATAATTTTGTCTCTATAGATATGACTAGGCAAGTCCTTTATTGTAAGTCTGTGGGATGTGTTGCCTGGTTAGAAACTTAATGATGAAGAGTTTCCAAACAGAAAGAGAGGAAGAGAACTATTTATTATTAGACAAAGTTGAAGTGCAGTCACATTAGATATTGACCATACTGTATGGTACCATAAGTACCATACTGTTTAGGTGGATTTCCACTTTTTCTTAAAATTGCGATGTATCTTTTCTTCAGTATTGTGATATACATCTGAGTGAAACAGATTATCGAAAAAGAAAAAATGTTGGACGGAAACTTGTTGATGCAGTCAGTTGTAAGGGGCAGAGTTTAAAGTGCCCCTATTATGGATTTTTGAAAATTACCTTTCATGTAGTGTGTAACATAGCTCTAAGTGAATGAAAACATACTGCAATTTTTTAAATCTGAAAGTGCGTCGTATATAAAGTTATTGTCTCTCAAAAGTAAGAGCTACTTCGTTGTGACCTCAAGACGAAACATTAGCATATTGCCCGCATTTTCAGCCTCGCTTGGCATTTTGATACAGTTCCCACACGTGCACCTAAATAAATTTGGCAATTAATTTGTCTGTGACGTGTTACACTGAACTAACAAATGGTGACGGACAGCAAAATTAATCAGATTATAGCATGTCACTTCTCAGACATTCTTACTCCGATTCTGCATGTTCAATCGGCCTGAAGTGCCATAAACTACATTGACACCTACCATTGAGAAAGGTCCTGCTCCAGTCGTGTTTGCAATTGACTTTCTGGTTCATCAGCAACTCTGGACGTTTCCTCGTCGGACTCTGGCTCGAATTAGCAAGGCAAAACTGATGCCACATCTGTTCATACACTGTATACAGTTTTCAACACTTGACAAGCCGTAATCCAGTAATGGTGATAGGCGTTCCGTTTCCGACATGCACTGTACGCAGTATACCAATCACAACTGACTGGGTCATCTGACCAGTCACCGCAGATTAGCGTCACGCAAAGGAGGGGTTTGGAAAAATGAATTGTTGAGCGAATCTTTTGGGAGTCGTTGAGCAAATAAGGTAAAAATAAATGCATATTGTAAGACAATGAAAGTGTTTTTTGACTTTGCATGCATGTAAACCTGTTGTTGGGGACTCCCAAAACAAAAATAGGAACCTTTCAAATGCCATAATAGGGGCACTTTAAGTCTGACATTCATCTAAATGGGTAAAATTGATTGAAAGCACATTGTCCAATAAAGAAATCAAATGCTTTTTCCAATGAAAATAGCACTCACAATACTCGCATAGACTGCCAATGAAACGCAGTGTCTGAGCAGGACTCAAAATTACGTTTATAGACTCTTGTCCAATGAACATCAATCTTTGCTCCATTAAAATGGTAAAGGTATGTCCCATAGACTCCTAGTGATGCCCAGCTTCAGTGGGGCTCTGGACCACGTGTCCAGTCAATCATAGATTCATGCAGATTAAAGCAAATAACATTATAGGAGTGAACAAACCAATTGTGTTATATGATGTACAACTTTATTCACTAAAATGTAAAATAGTGTGAGACTGTTTTGCATTTTTCTGTTTATCTGTTATGGTAACACTTTATTTTGATGGTCCACTTTAGACATTGTTCACACTTTAGACTGTCTGCTTAATATCTGCTACTTTATTTTGATGTTCTCCCAACAGACATTCTACTGATTATAAGTAACTTTACAGTAACTTTAAGTACGTCAACTTATTCTACTAACCCGAACCCTAGCATGAGAGTTAGTTGACATTTAGTTGTAAAGTTACTTACAGTCAAACCAAAATGTATTCAGACACCTTCAACATTTTCTCACATTATCACAGTTTATTCGCTATAGTTTAGAAAATGGTAATAAAATATGAACTCAGAGTTAAACTGTCAGAACAAATTCATCTTGATAATGTCAGATAACTTTGATAGAAATGTATGTAATGGATTACAATCAACCAATCAGCTGTCAGCTGTTAAATTTAAGTACTCAATTATATAATATCAATTTTGGTCAACCAATTACCAAGCAAAGCTTAATTTTGTTCAGTCTGTGGTGTAAAAGGTCACATTAGCAACTAAAGAAAAAACACTTAAGCAAAACATGGTCAGGTCAAAGTGTCTGAATAATTTTGGTCCCAAATTTTTATAAATTTTACTGGTAGTCCACTGTATGAAGAATTTTGGGGTATAATATGTCACAGTTTACTTTATTTTGCTATCCTCACTTACATAAATGAACTATAGTGTCCTGCACAATCATTATGCCTTACTGGCAAATGTATTTAGTGCCATACATGGTCCACACGCAAATATGATGAACTGTTTCCTCTACATTCCTTCAAGTGGTGGACCACCACAGTACGAAAATTACCACCACACCACATAGGTAAAATGAGAAATTGAACATTACAAACAAAACACAAATACAAACAAGCACAAGGCCCAGTGCTTAGAAGCAGCCATTTAATTAACAGAGATGGTGGAAAGATATTACCCTCTGCCACCACAGCCACAAAACAGTTACAAATGAAATATGTAACTATACACAGCAAAGCAACAGAATTCTCTGCATTCACAGTTCAACTCCAAGCGGGTTTAGCTTTAAACCAACAGGTAGGCTACAGCATCTGCAAAAGTGCAGAACACCCTGTTTTACTGAGGCAAAATCACAACATCATTACTGAGACATAAACCACTGTGCAATACACTAAACTGTGTATAAAACAAAGCCATAATAAAAACGGCGGGGATTCCCTCCATCTCTGCTGAGGGCGTGGGCGCGGCTGACCCACGAGCAGGTGAACAATAGCCGCTTTTCCACCGTCGGGCCGAACTGTTCTTAGAATGGTAAGGAACGGTTCCAGTTGTGTTTCCACTTGAGCCTGGTAGAACCGTGCTAGTAGAATGCATTGCGTGTAGTGACGTCGCCACTCAGGATTTGTCACTTGTCTGTTGGCTGGCTACCAGTTTGTCTGTAGCTGGCTAATACAGATTAATAATAAAATTAAAAGAAATACCCGATCGCCCTCCATAACGCAAAATAACGTGAAAAAATAGAACCAGCTGTAAAAAGCCGATGCTAGCTGTCAGTCCTCCTGCTGTGGATCTTGTCTTCAACTGGATGAAGATTCAGCAGCCTTGAAGTATCCAGTCAATTTAGGGATTTTTTTCTGTATATCTTGTTTTTTTACCTTTTTTATTTTCAGTTTTTGTGCTCCACTATCATACTTTTTTTCTGACATTTGCTGCTATGCCGTCTTTCCCGTCTAGCAATAGCAGTGACGTAAATTAAAATTATTGACATGGTTTGACCAGCAGCTGATTGGACAGATGTGACCCAAGTCACATCTATCTAATCACCTGCTTAGTTTAGTTTCTTATGGGCCAATGAGGGTCTTTTTTTGTTCGCATTGAAGTAAATTTAAAATAATAAAAAATAGTCTGGCCAATCCTAGGTTGCAGCCTACGCAAGCCTGTGCGTTAATCCGCGCCTGTATATGTAGAATGGCTAAAGTGTCATCAAAATCCATCAAAATAAAGTGTAACCTTTATTGTTTGAATTATCTAACAGTATGTATATCTAGTTATACATTTCTGTTTATCTAATTTAGTGCAAAGAGGAAGTTTTTCCAGTCTTAAAGCAATCACCATTGCCTGGAACTAAAAAATGACCTTCCCCTTCAGTCCACTGAAACTATCCAGTTTTTTTTTGTTTGTTTAGAGTCTTGTTCTGGGTCGCAGCTTTGAACCACACATGCACACACACACACACACACACAAAGTCAAGTCATTAGTCTTCCATGAAGTCGCTTTGTAAAATTCCAGGGTAGCTAATAAATAACCCATCTAGACAATTTTTACAAGAACTTCAGGAGGGAATTTCCCTGAGGCTGACTCTTACCTTAACAATCTGTCTCTTTTTCGCTTTCTATCTCTCTCTTTCACACACATGCTATACATGCTATATAATGCCACAAACAGCCCTCAAACTTTTTCACAGTGAGAATATCACTGAATATTACAGTTGAAGGAAGAGTTCTACAGTCAGCACATAAACTGACATAATGGCCTGAGGTGGCCTCATATCCATTTTAATACCACAGCACTTGATGGATTGTGATGTCTTCTGCATCTACACACCCTGTCACAAATGATATGCAAAACTGGGGTGCGTCTCCAGTGAGGCAGTGTGCAGATTTACACAAGTAAATTCATCATTATAATGCGACTTCCAGCAGGAGTGGCCGCCCACGGTCTGTAGTTCATGCCCTCTTGTCAGCACCTAAACACACTTTTCAGACACAATGGTAATCCCTGTACACTCAAATTAATTCATTACCCTCAGTTAATTTTATTGAAGAAAGTTCATACACACAATTCCATTTATTTCATTTAAATTAAATCAGTTAAGTTGGGTCAACAGAATTAGTTCAAATTAATTTACAATCGTGCAATGTGAACTCGGCATGAGAGACTTCTTCCTTTCAAAAAAAAATGCTGTTGTTTAGAACTTTCTGTTTATCAAAGAATCCTGAAAACAAATGATGACAACATCATGGGCCACAATAAGATGTTTTTAGTTTAAAAATAAGGAGGAAAAGAAGAAAAAGGAACTTTGAAAACAGGAACTTTTGTGAGAAAAAAAGAGAAAAGAATAGATTAAGAAGATGAGAATGGACAGAATTAGGGAAGGAGATGGGGTTTAAGAGCGACCATAAGTAAAGTGAGACACTTTACACTACAAAATTGCTATTATAACAACTAAGTTTGTATACTGCTAAGCCTGAAGCACTTTGATAATTGGCTAAAGGATCTTCTCAAAAACATGAAGACATGATATTTCTTTGGGCTGGTTCCCTGTTTGGGCCTGTCAAAAAGTTAAATATTTATCTTAGGGGCCAGGCCTGCACGAACATACTCACACATACACTGTATGTTCACATATATATACACATTGAAGTGATATTGAATAGTGCACTTAAACTCACTGACCCTGTGTGCTTGAGCAATATTAAGTCCAAAACTCCATCCACTGCTCACAAACACACATATTTCACTAGGTTCTTGGTGTACTCTTCAACCTGTTGAATCTTGTCATTACTGTCAGGTATGAAAATAGCTGCATCTCCGGAAAACAGGAGTGTTCCTCACTACAGTGTTACACACACACACACACACACACACAGGGACATGGTGGATGTCCTGCGGCACTGGAAATTTGAACAGGACCTCATCAGGTCTCTCCACCTCTGCTCGCTCCTCTGTTTGTGTATGTTGTTTTCCCAGTTCATCAGGGTGGAAGGGGCGAATGTTTTCCTCAGCTATTTGTGAGGTGTATGTTTATGTCTGCTAGAATGTATGATGTGATGTGTTTGGCCGGTGTTTTTTGGCATTGATTTTAAAAACCGTTACATATGGCCGTTATCATCACCCTGTGTACACTTTTCTTTATGGCACTTAAATGTAGTTGCGCCATGGTTTTTTTCTTTTCTTTTTTTTTTCTCTTTAAACAAAACTAAGAACCCTGAAAGATATGATCATCATGGAGACATCATAATGTGAACCAATAAATAATACCTCACCTCTACATTTTAGACCTGATGAAATGCCTATGATTCTGCATCTATGTTTATAATATAATTTTTTGTGACTTTTTTTTTGTAGAAGAAGCTCGAAAATGACCATTCTATCATTATTTACTCACCCTCACGTCTTTTAAAACCCATATGACTTACCTTCTCTCGTATAACACAAAAGGAAAAGTTTAGCAGAATGTCCCACACTTTAAAAATGATTCTTTGGACCAACTTAAAAAAAAAACCTCTGATTTCTTACAGCTAAATTATTTTTTTTCTCAAACTACACTGAACAAAATTATAAACGCAACACTTTTGTTTATGCCCGCATTTTTCATGAGCTGAACTCAAAGATCTAAGACTTTTTCTATGTACACAAAAGGCTTATTTCTCTGAAATATTGTTCACAAATCTGTCTAAATCTGTGTTAGTGAGCACTTCTCCTTTGCCAAGATAATCCATCCACCTCACAGGTGTGGCATATCAAGATGCTGATTAGACAGCATGATTATTGCACAGGTGTGCCTTAGGCTGGCCACAATAAAACGCCACTCTAAAATGTGCAGTTTTACTGTATTGGGGGGGTTCGGGGGGGTCCGGGCCGGAGGGTTCCGGGGGGTCCAAAAAGAAAGTCAGTATCTGGTGCGACCACCATTTGCCTCACGCAGTGCAACACATCTCCTTCGCATAGAGTTGATCAGGTTGTTGATTGTGGCCTACTCACCGGACATGTCACCAGATATTGACTTTTATTTTGGACCCCCCGGGACCCCCCCGGACCCCCCAATACAGTGCACTGCACATTTTAGAGTGGCCTTTTATTGTGGCCAGCCTAAGGCACACCTGTGCAATAATCATGCTGTCTAATCAGCATCTTGATATGCCACACCTGTGAGGTGGATGGATTATCTCGGCAAAGGAGAAGTGCTCACTAACACAGATTTAGACAGATTTGTAAACAATATTTGAGAGAAATAGGCCTTTTGTGTACATAGAAAAAGTCTTAGATCTTTGAGTTCAGCTCATGAAAAATGGGGGCAAAAACAAAAGTGTTGCGTTTATAGTTCTGTTCAGTGTATTTTAAATGTTGATTTAATATTAATAAAAAATATTTATTTACCCAATGACAAAAATATTCATACAAAGTAAAAAGATGATGTATTATAAAGACCATATTTTCTTTAGACATAAGCCAAAATTGTCAGGGTCCTGTCACCTTGATTGGTCTTGTTCTTAGTTTGGCACTCCTGTTCTTAGTCCTGACACTCATGTGTTTAATTGTCTTGTGTTTGTGTGAGTGGTCGCTTTTGGAGTTTTACTCTGGGCCGTGTTTTACTCTTATGTCTGCGTCTTGCATGTTCGGGGCATGGTGTCTGGATGGTGTCTACACTGCGGTCTAGTCTTGGTTCAGTTTCGGTGTCGGGGTCCTGACATCCATGCTCTGTGCACTTCTGTCTGTCGTGTGGCTTGTTTTCTGTTTGGGCACATGGCGGATGAGCGTGTTTGTTTTGTGTTTGTTTGCCATGTGCTTTTTTTG
Source organism: Coreius guichenoti (assembly GCA_039654105.1). Taxonomy (NCBI): domain Eukaryota; kingdom Metazoa; phylum Chordata; class Actinopteri; order Cypriniformes; family Gobionidae; genus Coreius; species Coreius guichenoti. Next base: position 12,864,340 of record CM077185.1, on the reverse strand, counting down.
TCAGTTTTGTCGTGTGTGTGAGACAGAGCACATGGCTTCTGTCATCTTTGTTTTGCCATGTGCATTTTGGCTTTTTGTTTGTTTCTGTGTGCCATGTGCTCTTCTGTCAGTCTCTCATCTTTGCCCCACCCTCTTGTTGCCTGGTTATTTGTTAATTTGCCCCACATGCTCTCTCTTGTTACCCTTCTGATTTCCTACCCTATTTATTCTACTTTTGTTCTTTGTCTTGTGCCAGATTGTCATCTATGTTCCTTGTGTGGAAGCCTTGTCTGTTTGTTGTGCCTTGTTCCAGTCCTGCTGCCCTGGACTGTGTTTTCCCTCCATTGGGGAGGTTTAGGCCCTAAGTTGTGTTTTGTTTGTTTTTTGATTAAGTAAAACCCTTCAAAGCTATTTGCGCCTGAGTCCTCAAGCTTTTTGACCCACACCTGACAGAAATGTTACTTAAGCCCTATTTGGACGGTAATTGTTTCTCACGTGGAAGTCCGTATAAATAAATGTGCATGCCACCTCAGTGATAAAACTCGTGCATTCGGATGGTGATTTATTCACGGTGGAGGAGTGAGTTTTGTGATCCTGCACACCTGGGAACGTGCTGCTCACGTGGTCAATAACATGATTGTATGCTGTAAATAAAATGTCATATGCTTGGTATAATAAGAATAAATACATATTTAATTTAATAATAGGAAAATAATAATTATTATTTAATTATTTAAATCGGTTTAAAAATAGAAAGATATATAGACACATTATAGTTAAAATACAAGACAGAAAACCATTTTATCTCAAAATAAAGGATGTCATTTTATTCCACATGGAAATGAGCGGAAATAAGTTAATACAGCCTCTTATTTACATGAGGTAAACATAATGCTGCTTGGTTATTTTAACATATATAATTGCTGCCGTAATAACGGCCCATTTCAAATGTTTACGTGCTTCTTTTTATTTTTTGAGCGGTGATGAAATATATTGCTCTTGTAAATACTTGCCAGCATTTCAGTAATAAAAGTATAGATCTTTAAAATGCATCCAAATTACAGCGAAGCGCAACCGTACGGTGCTCTGCAGTGGTCAAAAAGGATATAAACAATGAATTATGAAGTGATATATTCTTGAAAACTCAGAGATGTGGATTCGGACGGCAATTAAATTACCACACGACCTTGGTGTTTGTCAAAAAACAGTAGGTAATTCGGCCGGGGATTTTTACGCAGGTGGTGGGAGAAAAACACTGACATTCTGGATTCGGACGGCAATAAAATCACTGACTAGTCCCTGTCAATGATGAAAATACATTATGACCCCACGAGAAACAATTACCATCCGAATAGGGCTTTAATGTAGGTTAATATAATATTTTTTAGATTTTTACAACTTATAGCTAAATTAGATATAGTAGAATTATTTGTTCATTTGAGATAAAACTAAAAGCATTTTGTTAGTCAATGTTTAAAGTAGTTTACTAACTATTAATAAAAGCCCTATTCAGACGGTAATTGTTTCTCATGGGGTCGTAAAGTATTTTACAGAGACTAGTCTGTGATTTTTTTTTTTTTTTTTTTGGCTGTCCGAATCCAGAATGTCAGTGTTTTTCTCCCACCACCTGCGTAAAAATCCCTCACCGAATTACCTACTGTTTTTTGACAAACACCAAGGTCGTGTGGTAATTTAATTGCCGTCCGAATCCACAGTTTTCAAGAAGAGATCAAACTTCAAAATTCACTGTTTATATCCTTTTTGACCACTGTAGAGCACCGTATGGTTGCGCTTCGCTGTAATTTGGATGCAGTTTAAAGATCTAGCCTACACTTTTATTACTTAAATGCTGGAAAGTATTTACAAGATATATATTTACAATATATATATATATATATATATATTCACAAAATATATTTCATCACCACTCAATGCAGAAAGAGAAAAAAAGCATGTAAACATTTGAAATGGGCCATTATTACCACAGCAATTATATACGTTAAAATAACCAAGCAGCATTATGTTTACCTCATGTAAATAAGAGGCTGTATTAATTTATTTTTGCTCATTTCCACATTTTTAAAATTACATCCTTTATTTTGAGATAAAATACAAGACAGGAAACCATTTTAAAGCGTGCGTCTATATCTTTTAAACAGATTTAAATAATTAAATAATAATTAGGATATTATTTTCCTAACCGTTTATCCCGCCCCTCGGATTGAGCCCTGCCAATGGTGTGTTCCCAGACCCAACATCTTGATGTGGGTCTGGCTTGTCAGGCTACCGGTCACCATTCATATTGATTGTATGGAAGAGAGCAGCGTGAACATTCTTCAAAGTTTTCGTGTTCCACAGATGGAAGAAAGTGATATGGGTTTGAAATGACATGAGGGTGAGTAAAATAATGACAGGCCTTTCATTTTTTAGGTGCAGAAGTCCTTTAAGTATAAATTGGCCAGCGAATACTTTGAGTATACAAATCAAATAGAGAGATGTATGTATGGATGGAAAGAGAGTTTGAATGACAGCCCTGTAAAGGAGACTAAAGTCTGGCTAATGTCTGTCAGGAATGTCAAAATGGATTCTGTCTATATGTCACAAAATGCATAATTTCCAGACTCTTCAACCCCCAGCACTGTGGTCCGTCTGAGTCTGAGGTGAAGGGGAGGGGCAGGTGTAAACTCACCTCCTCCTGTCAAACGCTGCATATATGTTGCTAACTTGTCAATAGCCTCTTACAAGAGAAAAGTTCCACTTGCTCATCTAAAACGTTCTACTTTTTTCATGTGAGACATGAAGAAAAACAGGTTAATGCACTAAATATGTAAATTAGCTTCTGAGCACTGAATGTGTTTTTATATGAGTCTCGAAGTACTAAACACATAAACGGTTTTTGGTGCTAAAATAAGACAGAACCCAACTTTACATATTTTGACAGATAAATCCCTTGTTTTTCTTTCAACCTATACACAGTAATAACTTCATAGGCATATTTTGACATTTTCCAGGCATTCATATTACATCATGACACTTGCCTATAAACCCTGTGAGAATGTTACATACAGTGGGGAGAACAAGTATTTGATACACTGCCGATTTTGCAGGTTTGCCCACTTACGAAGCATGTAGAAGTCTGTAATTTTTATCATAGGTAATCTTCAACTGTGAGTGACGGAATCTAAAACAAAAATCCAGAAAATCACATTGCATGATTTTTAAGTAATTAATTTGCATTTTATTGCGTGACATAAGTATTTGATACATCAGAAAAGCAGAACTTAATATTTGGTACAGAAACCTTTGTTTGCAATTACAGAGATCATACGTTTCCTGTAGTTCTTGACCAGGTTTGCACACACTGCAGCAGGGATTTTGGCCCACTCCTCCATACAGACCTTCTCCAGATGCTTCAGGTTTCAGGGCTGTCGCTGGGCAATACGGACTTTCAGCTCCCTCCAAAGATTTTCTATTGGGTTCAGGTCTGGAGACTGGCTAGGCCACTCCAGGACCTTGAGATGCTTCTTACGGAGCCACTCCTTAGTTGCCCTGGCTGTGTGTTTCGGGTCGTTGTCATGCTGGAAGACCCAGCCACGACTCATCTTCAATGCTCTTACTGAGGGAAGGATGTTGTTGGCCAAGATCTCGCGATACATGGCCCCATCCATCCTTCCCTCAACACGGTGCAGTCGTCCTGTCCCCTTTGCAGAAAAGCATCCCCAAAGAATGATGTTTCCACCTCCATGCTTCACGGTTGGGATGGTGTTCTTGGGGTTGTACTCATCCTTTTTCTTCCTCCAAACACAGCGAGTGGAGTTTAGACCAAAAAGCTCTTTTTTGTCTCATCAGACCTCATGACCTTCTCCCATTCCTCCTCTGGATCATCCAGATGGTCATTGGCAAACTTCAGACGGGCCTGGACATGCGCTGGCTTGAGCAGGGGGACCTTGTGTGCGCTGCAGGATTTTAATCCATGACGGCGTAGTGTGTTACTAATGGTTTTCTTTAAAACTGTGGTCCCAGCTCTCTTCAGGTCATTGACCAGGTCCTGCCGTGTAGTTCTGGGCTGATCCCTCACCTTCCTCATGATCATTGATGCCCCACGAGGTGAGCTCTTGGATGGTGCCCCAGACCGAGGGAGATTGACCGTCATCTTGAACTTTTTCCTTTTTCTAATAATTGCGCCAACAGTTGTTGCCTTCTCACCAAGCTGCTTGCCTATTGTCCTGTAGCCCATCCCAGCCTTGTGCAGGTCTACAGTTTTATCCATGATGTCCTTTCACAGCTCTCTGGTCTTGGCCATTGTGGAGAGGTTGGAGTCTGTTTGATTGAGTGTGTGGACAGGTGTCTTTATACAGGTAACGAGTTCAAACAGGTGCAGTTAATACAGATAATGAGTGGAGAACAGGAGGGCTTCTTAAAGAAAAACTAACAGGTCTGTGAGAGCCGGAATTCTTACTGGTTGGTAGGTGATCAAATACTTATGTCGTCCAATAAAATGCAAATTAATTATTTAAAAATCATACAATGTGATTTTCTGGATTTTTGTTTTAGATTCCATCTCTCACAGTTGAAGTGTACCTATGATAAAAATTACAGACCTCTACATGCTTTGTAAGTGGGCAAACCTGGAAAAACGGCTGTGTATCAAATACTTGTTCTCCCCACTGTAGATACATAAAAAGCCTCATGTATTCACACTTGACATACATCTATATTTATATAAATGTTTTATCGTGTTTGTGTTGGTATATATACATACATCACATATTACATTCTATTATTATTCTAAAATGGTCAAATTAAATATTTTCCTTTCTTTGTTTTCATTTAGCATAGCGCTAACTTTTTAAGAAAAATGTCCAAACCCAAAAAATGTTCATTCATCTTCAACACAGATATTTGGTAACACTTTATTTTATTGGTCCCTTTTGAACATTCTACTAACTTTGCAACTACATGTCAACTAACTCTCATTAGAGAGTCTTAGTAGACTGTCTGCTTAATATCTGCTAACACTTTATTTTGATGTTCCCCCAACAGACATTCTACTGACTATAAGTAACTTTGCAAGTACATGCCAACTTATTTTAACCCTACCAGTCTAATAATACTCTACTAACACTCTAATGAGAGTTGGTAGACATGTAGGTGCAATGCTACTTATAGTCAACAGAATGTGTTAAAGGGACCATCAAAATAAAGTGAAACCAGATATTTTTAATGAAGCCTGAGCGATTTCTCTCCCTCCATTTCAAGTGCATTTCATCAAAACTTTGACTCTTAAAAATGTTCGTAAAAGTAATCCATATGAATCGAGTGGTGTAATCCAAGTCTTCTGAAGAAACATGAGCAGATGAACACATATAAACACTGATCAACACACATAAACAGCACATCAGATAAACAGAAAACATGCTTGCTTGACATGCAGCATATATTATATAAAGCAATAATGTCTCTTCAGAAGATTTGGATTTAAACAGCTTGATTCATATGGATTTCTTTAACAATGTCTTTATGGGGCGGATTCCCGGTCAGAGATTAAGCCTAGTCCTGGACTAAAATGGCCTTTTAAACCAGATTAACAGAAAAATGCTTTCTCTTTCATGGCTTTAAATAGTTTGATTAGTTGATTTCCTGGAGGAACACTAGAGCGACTAAATTGAGGCTTAAATTAAACCTACCAGGAGGCAGGTTTAACTTCAGATTAATGTTGTGTTTCAAAGAAGACACATGTATTACTTGGACTATGTCAGTGAAGATCAATATACACGTATACAATATACACACACATACACGGTTCATTCCATGTTTTATAGGCGACCTTGGTCGTGCAGACTAGCACAGTTGGTTATAAATTAATCTTGGGCTGAATCCGAAATCGCCCCCTAAACCCTCATTCACTATTCCCTATGTTAGTCCACTAATACAGTTCACTTGAAGGAGAGACTAAAAACGAGTGAGTGAATTCGGGCAGCCGTCGTGTGTACATCGGCTAAACACTCGTTATTGCGGTGCAATGTGGGATTGAATGAGTGCACTCGATAACGTCCACTATGGTTTCAGACACCACTACAAATGGCTATCCCCTCAAATAATGCCCTATTTGAGGGTATAGGGGGGCGATTTCGGATTCAGCCTTGTTTATTTTAGTTCAGGACTTCATAGTCCAGGTTTTTAAGACATGATTAACTATTCTAGATTAAGGCCTACTCCTTGCTTAATTTAAACCCTGTCCGGGAAACCGCCCTACCTTTGGTGGAGGGACAGAAATCTCTCAAGTTTCAACACAATTTCATGGATTTTGGCTGATCGGTGGCTAATCGTATGAATTTGTACAATCTGTTTATGCCCCAGTGATGGTTAGGTTTAGTGATGGGGTTAGGGGCGAACTTTCAATGTTTACTTCTTGCTAAAAAACATTTTTGTACAAATCACATCGTATGAATTTAAATGAAATCGCCACCTCGTAAAATAGTACACCTCGTAACAACATGAGGGTGAGTAAATTATGAATTTTCATTAAACATAGTTAGTATTTTAACATAGTGTATATGCATTTAACAGGCTTTTCAAATCCATAAGCATAAATGTTAGACTACAAGTTAGTCAGAGTGCATACTTTCTGCCAATGGTAAATAAACACTTGCGAAAAGAAATGCTAACCATCACAACAGTAGGATGCTCAAGCACTTCACACAGTATCACTATCACACAATGCATCAAGAAAACACAAACACTGTCACTATTTATTACTTTAAAACATCTTTACAATAGCTGACAGTTAGCAGCTTGCGCTAGTTGTGCTAGAGACGCCTGTGCATGTGGTTATGAAGCAGTAGGCATGTAGTTCACAGGAGCTGTATGCTTAGTGAACTTGTTGCATAGTCCACCCTATTCAAATAAACATACCTGCTACTCACCCAGGCAAAAATTCACACTCATCTCTCATCCTCTGTCAGTGTTTCTCTCTCACACACACTCAATCACTCACTGTCAATAACATGTTACATCATGCTAAACATTCAGTGAGAGTCAGGGTGATGAAGACAGAAACCCTTATCTTCTGCCTTCTGTCACATTGCAGCCAGGCAGTGTGCCAACTGAAAGTGGCTCAGGAGCTTCACTCTCTTGTGGTTTTTGCATGAATGATTGCATTTCTATGTTTCCTTAATGCATACACTTGCACTTGTTTGTATACTTGTGATATTTGATTCATCATTTGTCTCTCAGACAAAATATTGCTGATTTAGTGCTTTATACAAAGTCATATAATTATAGGTAAAAATGTAAAGGGGAAGTTCACCCAAAAATGTACATTCTGGTTTGGAACGACACTATGGTGAGTAAATAATGACAATGTTTTGGATGAACTCTTCCTGTAAGGTCCAAACAGGCTGTAAAAGAAGTTCATTTTGGAATCTGTGAATCTTTTTGTGCTCCTGCAGATGAAGGGTGTCAGGATTGTGGGAAAGGTGAAAGGTGAGAGAGCAGATAGTAAGTAAAGGAAATGAGAGGCCTGTCCTGACCCCTCAGAGATTCTGCCAGGGGACCAGACACCAGATAAAACGATTGTATGTGTGAGCGGTTATGACTGATAGGCTGCAAACAGGAACACATTGTAAGGGAGTCTTGTTAGGCAAGACACAGAAAGGGTGGGGGAGGGGTAAATCAGACCCTTGTGAAAAAGAAGTGCGCTTAATTGCATTGAATGTGCACTTCAAAACTTAAAAGTATATTTTATAAAAACTGTACTTGCAGATAATAAAATTACTTAAGTGTTCTTAGAGTGTACCATTTTAGTGACTTCTTAACACACTTAAAAAGTGCACTTTGTAATAATGGCAAATTAAAATTTTTTTTAACGTACATTTTAAATCATTATGTTTTAATAACCTTTTGTTATGCTTTTAAGAAGTACACTTATTTTGATGTTGACTAACATACTAAAGCACATGTAAAGTACTTGATTTTAATTTTAACTGTACTACTTGATACTACATTTAACCATATTTCAAAAACAATAGAAGTAATTATGAAATTGCATATAAAGATGTACTCAGGTGGTTCAAAAAACCATTTAATACAATGTAATTGTGTTAATATTAATATAATGGCATTTAATACAAAGTTAAACTATAATACATCTTAATTTAATTGTAAATAACATGCAATAAAATATATTTAAATAATAAGTACTCTTTTTAAAAGTATGCTGAAGTATATATATACTAATATGTAATATGTACCATTTAGGGGTAAGTAAGGTACAAATATGTACCTTTTCACTTTTGTACCTTAGGGTAAGGCCCCAGTGACAGAGCTGTACCTTTTTTTCTGAGAGTGTAGGCACGGGTCTGAAACAAAGATGAAGCTGAGAGAATAAAGATAGAGATGTCCACACAAGTTGGGCTGAGATGTATTTCAAAGGGGTCATATCATTTCCCACCCTATTTCTGAAACTTAAACCTAAATGCTGTGTCTTTAAGAAAAGAGTTTGTTCTGTGCCTTTAAGAAAAGCCCCATTCATGAAAACATTGCTTTGCTGCTCTCTCGCCCAGGTTGAAATATAGTTTTTAACTGCTCCATACCTCAATAACAGCTACTTTGCAAAACCTGCATTACACTCTGACAGGATCACAAAAACAATCTGTGATTAAGTATTCCATTGAAATCCCCCCATAGAAACAATCTGTGATTTACCCCTGGTTTCACAGACAAGGCTTAAGCCTAGACAATACATGTTTGAGCTGTTTTAAAGGTGTCATGAACTGGCTTTTTTTATTTTTTTATACTGTTGTCTGAGGTCAACTTATTAGGTTCGCATGGTTTTTACATTCAAAAATATCATAATGAATAAGTAATAGGCTATTTTCTACCCTGGTTTTGAGCCTCTCTCCTGGAACGCTTTAACGGCGTTTAACCACACGATGACGTCAAGGGTTGGCATATTCTGAGATCGAGCGTTTGCTGGGCATGGTGTCAATAAAATCTTTTCTTTGACTAACAAGGAAGTTTTCAGCTCTGAAATTTACAGGATATTCTTATATCACGATTAACTTTTATATATCAAAGGCTGAATGAAAAGTTGATTTCTCACTTCATGACCAACAATTCAAACCAACTTGCACTGGCAAATCTTAAAATATGTCAGTGCCATTGTGCCATTTTGTCTCACGATGCACACCAGTAATGTCTAAGGCACGTTTATAAAAGCTACTTAAATGTCCTAATTAAACTAAGGCCTAATCCTGGCTTAATCTAAGCTCCGTCTGTGCCTAAATGTCCCATTGAAATTCCCCCATAGAATACTATCCCCCTTCCTCAATTTCTCACTTTCTACAGCGCATGTGTCGGCCCTGTGTGTTCGCGCATGCTATCAAATGGAGTATACTTTGAAAGGCTACACATTCGACTGTACGCATCTGCTAGCGTACGCATACAAAAAAAATATATACCTTTGGCTTTTTAGTTAAGGCCCGGGTATGCTTAATTTTCTGCGTTCCGCTCGGTCTCATGCACAGTTGAGCGTGTGAGCCTTTCAAAGTATACTCCTTTGGCCGTGCAGCATGTAAAGACACGTTACATGGCACGTGTGCACTATCTAGTGCAGTGGTTTTCAAACCTGTCCTGGAGGCACCCTAGCCCTGCACATTTTGTGTCTCCCTCATTTATCACACCTGATTCAACTCATCAGCTTGTTAGTAGAGACTGTAAGAACTAAATTGGGTGTGTCTGATAAGGGAGACATACAAAATGTGCAGGGCTGGGGTGCCTCCAAGACAGGTTTGAAAACCACTGATCTAGTTGACTTTGTTTTCAAGCACTCAAGTCACTCGCAAATGCTCTCCATCACAAAAACGTCCGTGGACCCTCCTGATGACAAAAATTACATCACACGGACAGTGCGCGGACCATCGAGCATACTTTGTATACTTTGGGCTTTAGGTTTGGGTTAGTAGAATAAGTTGACATGTAGTTGCAAAGTTACTTATAGTCAGTAGAATGTCTTTTGGGGGAGCATCAAAATAAAGCATTAGCAGATATTAAGCAGACAGTCTACTAATAATGACTGGTAGTTTGGCATGTAGTGGCAAAGTTACTTAGAGTTAGTAGAATGTCTAAAGTGGACCATCGAAATAAAGTGTTATCCAAAACGGCATAAAATAGTGCATAAGTATGCGAATTGGGATGCACCTCTTTGTCTTAAATCTTCCATCAATGGGGCCCTCTGCCTGTTTGGTTACCCATATTCTTCAAAATATCTTCTTTTGGGCCCTATTTTAACGATCTGTGCGCATGGTCTGAAGCGCACGGCGCAGGTGCACTTAGGGCGGGTCCAAATCCACTTTTGCTAGTTTAACGACGGAAAAAAACGGTCTGCGCGCCAGGCACATGTTCCAAAAGGGTTGTACCTAGTCTCTTAATGAGTCATGGGTTTGTTTTGGGCGTAACGTGCAATAAACCAATCAGAATCTCATCTCCCATTGCCTTTAAAAGCCAGTTGCGCTTGAACCATGACGGATTCGCTATTTACATGGCAGAATTTGCGAGCTAAAAGACTGAACGCTTCTCCAGAGAGGAATCCTTTTATTTTTAATATTTAAAAATGTTTGTGTGCTGCTGCGCATCCCTGTGTGTGTAATAAGCAGAGTGTACGTGCGTTGTGCACCCGCCTATAGGTGCATATTACTAACGCGCCCTTTAAATAACATAAAAAATACTGCGCTATTGATTTTAGATCAGGTTTTTGTTGGTCAATGGCGCAGTCGTTTTCAGTTGCCTCAAAATAGCAACGCGCCAACAATGCACCTGAACACACATCGTTTTCAGACCAGCACGCCCATGGGCGATCAGATGGGCGTGAGTCCATTTGCTATTTAAACAACGTGGCGCTGGATGTGAAAATGATAACTGCGTCGGGCTGAAACTAGCAAAAAACACTTGCGTCGCATTGCGCCGGGTGTATGATAGGGCCCTTTGTGTTCAGCAGAAGAAAGAAATTCATATAGGTTTGGAACAACTTGAGGGCAAGTAAATGATGAGAGAATTTTCAACTTTAACCAGTTACTGCTTTGGAAAGCTAGTAAGCTAAGCTATCTTGCTAATCAAAGTAAAAACACAAAGACAGGGAAATGTTTAATTTGACAGTTTTTAGCTTTGTAGTACAATTTTATATGTGATATCAACATGAATTAACATATTTTCATGATTAACAAGTAATATATTGTAGAACAATTTTCCTTCATTTCTAATCAGGCACAAAACAAAGCGCTCATAAAAAGTTGTTGAGGATCAAGCTACTTTACCTCAAAAGATCAAGGAAATTTTGCTTATTCATGATATCAGCCCTTTAAGACTAAACAAAAAGCATCTGTTCAAGATGAAGTCTCTTGTTGAGTGCATGTGTGCTAAATGAATAGCTTTGCTGTCATAGCTGGGCAGGGTTTAATTGACAAGTAGGTTTACAATCAGCAAGCTCAGCAATCTGCTCGCATTCTCTCTTTCTTTACCTTTCTGAAAAGCAGCAGCAGCAGCTTTTAATTCCTGGCAGATGGATGACGATGTCCCCTCATGACTCACGGCAGGTTGATCACACCACTTTAAAGCAGATCTAGGATCAGTTCAATCAGACGCTCAGGCCGATGACTTCAGCGTAGGACCTGCATTAGTGTGGCTCTGATGAGTCACAGCGTGATGATGTCAGCTGATCACAACCCTGCAGTTCTTACATCAGATTAGACTTACAGCCATATGCCTAAACATCATTGCATCCATGGCCATAGTGATTGCACTAAAAATGGAGAAAGAAAGGACAGCATTATTTGCAGATTCCGCTTGGTTTGATATTTGTATTCTTATGAATAATAATTCTTATGAAAATCATATCAAGGTAAAGAAGTCTTTTAAAATATCAGATTATTTGACCTTGTTAAAACAAGGTTTAGGTCGTAAAATGTCATAGTGTGAATGTTTGTATATTTATGAATTAATAATCAGAATCAGAAAGAGATTTATTGCCAAGTATGTTTGCACACACAAGGAATTTGTTTTGGTGACAAGAAGCCTCCAGTACACAGATAGTAAAATAGAAAAAATAAAGAAATGTGAATAATATAAAAACAAAATATCAAAACATTTAAAACTTTTTTGTGTCTACACTACAATGTATTCAAGGAGAATAGATTATTTTGAGATTACTTTTTACTTTGTGGTTACGCCACATGACATTTTAAACTGAAATGTTTCTTCAAATGGTACAAAGGTTTTTTCATCAACCAACATCAATACATTTCTAAAAACATAGCACATGTTTTAAACTAGACTTAAAAAAGATTTTTCCTTTTCTTTATTGTGGACATATGTTTGCAGTATCCAGTGGCACTAGTTATATAGTTTGTGCTTTGAGGTTTCAGAAATCAGCTTGGGAGTTTTCAAAGACTGATGGGACTTTTGTTTTGGTAAATTCCCTGTACTGTTCATATCTAACTCTAAATCTGCAAAGATAAAAGAGGTTGTTGATGGATTATCCCTTTGTTTTTCCACTTCTTTTTCTCCTTTCCATTTCTGTCCTCTCCACTCAGCATCCTATGCCGCCGCCTGTCCTATGATCTGTTTCCTGTGCCCTTGAGCCAGATGCTGAATATTTAGTAGGTACTTACACCAATGTGACCTAAACATGACAACTAGTCACAAAGACATCAATAACTAACCCTTATACTCATAGACCTCTCTCTCTGTCTCTGTCTCTCTCCCTCTCCCTCTCTCTCTAGCTCTTGTGTGCAAACATCAATTACACCCTCATGTACCCACTGACCTCTGCATAGACGCACAGACAGAGCTCATTTCATTAGTCTGGGCTCATACAGCAAGCAGAGCCAAATACATGATTAAAATGAAAATGAAATCGTGTGTATGTGTGCCAAGACTGTTTTGTGTTGTGTCAGACATGTAAAATACAAAATAGGCTGCTATCTAACTCTGTTTAACTACCTTAAAACAATATTCTGTGTTCAAAAGTTAAGCTCAATTGACAGCACTTCTGGCATAATGTTGATTACCACATTAATTTCCACTTGTACATCAATTTCTCTAAAAATAGAAATAAAAACAAGGTTAGAGTGGGGCACTTACAGTGGAAGTGAAAGGAGCCAATCTGAAAATGTTAAAATACAAATAGTCACAAAACTTACAAAGTTATATCCAACTTTGTTGCTATGACAATGTGACGCCTAAAACCCAAAACTTTACAGCTCAAAGTGCTTATATAAAATTATAAGCTTCACATTTCTGCTTTTAAATTATCTGAAAAAGGCCCCATTCACTTCCATTGTACTGTAGATGCCTCACCCTAATACTTTTTAACATAGGCTCAAAAAAGTGCCTTTACCTACATTTTCACTGAACTGACCTCATCTGAACAATGACAATATTTTATTTTAAAGTGGCTTTACAGCAGAATTGAACTCTTTCATTGAATCATTATTTTCCTGTTTATCCCTGAAAAGCTGCTTTGAAACCATCTGTATTGTATAAAGCGCTATATAAATAAAGGTGACTTGATTTGACAATTCACTGCAGTTCCCAGCTGAAATGAACACTAATGGCAATAAAGCATCAACAATTCAATTCCTTAATTCCACATAAATTTTGATTACAGGATCAGATTATCAATTAATGAACACTTATTCTCACAGTGACCTCAAAACACTTCATAGTGCATGATTTGTAAAATAATACATTTTGACATTTGCATTACATAACCAGGTCCATATGTATGGCATTTCTGATGTAGTAAACTTGCTCGGTAGCTCATCTAGTACAGCATATTGGTTATGAGTCCCGTAAACACTTGTCACAATAAAAAGAGCTCAAAAACTGGTAGATGTCAGGTTTTGTAGAAGTTATGAGCGAGGACTCAAAAGCAGAGTGAAGTAGGGCTTTTATTAAGTGCCAGAACAAACAAAACACACTCCAAGGGGGGAAAATATACAGTCCACAGGCACAGCAGGGCAGGATAAGACAGGGAACATTGGATGAGAATATGGCACAAGACAGAGAACACAGGGAGAATAAAGAGAGAAGCAATCAAGGAGGATAGCGAGGGAGGACAGGGGTAAATAGTAGGCTATACTGTCCCATTTAACAACGCTCGGTCCAACACTTTGAAGGATGCAGCCTCTCAGTTGGGACGCAGCTATAGAAACAAACATTTGTTGAGACCAAACATGATATTACAAGAGTATTTGGCAAATGAAAACACTCAAGCCAGCTGCTCAACAGAAACATTTAATGCTGCTTTCGCATGCAGAATTATCTGAATTATCATAAATACGAGTTTCCTAGTCAGAAATTGGACATGAACGGCCTCTTAAGTCATATTTACTACTGGGAAACTCTGAGATAATTTTGATTCCCGAGTTGGGTGTGACATAAACTTTGGTGGAGGGGAGAACGATTGCTGCTGTGACTGTATTCTTTATTATTTTTTTTCCACAACAGCTACATCGCCTTTTCTTGTCATTAAAATAGTGCAAATTTACATATATGAATAAACATTTGAAGCAATTGTATGTTTTATTTGACCAAAATTCCAGTGCATTTGAATGACACTGCAGTGAATGTTTATACACCAATCAGGCATAACATTATGACAGGTAAAGTGAATAACACTGATTATCTCTTTATCACGGCACCTGTTAGTGGGTGGGATATATTAGGCAGCAAGTGAACATTTTGTCCTCAAATTTGATGTGTTAGAAGCAGAGCATCTCCAAAACTTCAGCTCTTGTGGGGTGTTCCCGGTCTGCAGTGGTCAGTATCTATCAAAAGTGGTCCAAGGAAGGAACAGTGGTGAACCGGCAACAGGGTCATGGGTGGCCAAGGCTCATTGATGCACGTGGGGAGCGTAGGTCATAATGGTCATAACGTTATGCCTGATCGGTGTATATGGTTGTCAACGAATGGGATGCTACGTTAAATATCTTCAATACGTTTTGGCTTTAATAAGATTTCCCCAAGAATAAACCTATGACGAGCTCGTAATCACGACTTCAGAAGTGGGAAGTAGGACATTTCTGATAGCACATGAAGGCAGCATAAGACCAGACAAGAGCACATGGTGAGGGAATGAACACTCAACCCATGTGCTCGCAACAAAAGACAAAACATGGAACATGAATGTCTGGACCCCGACACTGAACCAAAACCAGATCCGGACAGGACACCAAACTGTGCACACAACACATAACGCAGACGAGAGAGAGCATGGCCACAAGCACAATTGAAGCCACACACTCACACAAGGACAAGTGTCAGGGTTCTGTCACCAAACTAAGTACAAGACCAACCGGAGTGACAGAACCCTGACAGTAGAAGCAAACTAAAACAGCATGGTTGCTTTTATCTCATGTTTGCTTTTAATAACACTATTGGTTAGAATTATGATTGGGTTTAGTGTAGGTGGTGTGATATTTCCAAACGCGAGCATTGCTTTTAGCGCCACTCACCTAACATTTATTTTCCGAGCTACTGCGACATGTATAATGCTGCCTTCACTTGCTGTCGGAATTATCATAGATAAATTGTGAAAAATTGGACATGAACGCCCTCTCGAGTCGTATTTACCACTGGGAAGCTCTGGGATAACTTTGATACCCAAGTTCCTGAGTTGGGTGGGCCATAAACTTTATGGCGGAGAAGAGAATGATTGCTGACTGGTATTCTTTATTAGTTTTTTCCACAACAGCTACATCGCCTTGTCTTTTCGTTAAAGTGGTGCATATTTACAGTGCATCCGGAAAGTATTCACAGTGCTTCACTTTTTCCACATTTTGTTATATTACAGCCTTATTCCAAAATGGATTAAATTCATTAATTTTTTCCTCAATTCTACAAACAATACCCCATAATGACAATGTGAAAGAAGTTTGTTTGAAATCTTTGCAAATTTATTAAAAATAAAAAATAAATCACATATACATAAGTATTCACAGCCTTTGCTCGATACTTTGTTGAAGCACCTTTGGCACCAATTACAGCCTCAAGTCTTTTTGAGTATGATGCTACAAGCTTGGCACACCTATTTTTGGGCAGTTTTTCCCATTCTTCTTTGCAGGACCTCTCAAGCTCCATCAGGTTGGATGGGGAGCGTCGGTGCACAGCCATTTTCAGATCTCTCCAGAGATGTTCAATCGTGTTCAAGTCTGGGCTCTGGCTGGGCCACTCAAGGACATTCACAGAGTTGTCCCGTAGCCACTCCTTTGTTGTCTTGGCTGTGTGCTTAGGGTCATTGTCCTGTTGGAAGATGAACCTTTGCCCCAGTCTGAGGTCCAGAGCGCTCTGGAGCAGGTTTTCATCAAGGATGTCTCTGTACATTGCTGCATTCATCTTTCCCTCGATCCTGACTAGTCTCCCAGTTCCTCCCGCTGAAAAACATCCCCACAGCATGATGCTGCCACCACCATGCTTCACTGTAGGGATGGTATTGGCCAGGTGATGAGCGGTGCCTGGTTTCCTCCAGACATGACGCTTGCAATTCAGGCCAAAGAGTTCAATCTTTCTTTCATCAGACCAGATAATTTTGTTTCTCATGGTCTGAGAGTCCTTCAGGTGCCTTTTGGCAAACTCCAGGCGGCCTTTTACTGAGGAGTGGCTTCCGTCTGGCCACTCTACCATAAAGGCCTGATTGGTGGAATGCTGCAGAGATGGTTGTTCTTCTGGAAGGTTCTCCTTTCTCCACAGAGAAACGCTGGGGCTCTGTCAGAGTGACCATCGGGTTCTTAGTCACCTCCCTGACTAAGGCCCTTCCCCACCGATCGCTCAGTTTGGCCGCGCGACCAGCTCTAGGAAGAGTCCTGGTGGTTCTAAACTTCTTCCATTTACGGATGATGGAGGCCACTGTGCTCATTGGGACCTTCAATGCTGCAGATCTGTGCCTCGATACAATCCTGTCTCGGAGGTCTACAGACAATTCCTTGAACTTCATGGCTTGGTTTGTGCTCTGACATGCACTGTTAACTGTGGGACCTTATATAGACAGGTGTGTGCCTTTCCAGATCATGTCCAATCAACTGAATTTACCACAGGTGGACTCCAATCAAGTTGTAGAAACATCTCAAGGATGATCAGTGGAAACAGGATGCACCTGAGCTCAATTTTGAGTGTCATGGCAAAGGCTGTGAATACTTATGTACAAGTGATTTTTTTCGTTTTTTATTTTTAATAAATTTGCAAAATTTCGAACAAACTTCTTTCACGTTGTCATTATGGGGTATTGTTTGTAGAATTGAGGAAAAAAATAATGAATTTAATCCATTTTGGAATAAGGCTGTAACAACAAAATGTGGAAAAAGTGAAGCGTTGTGAATACTTTCCGGATGCACTTGTAATCCAATGGAAACATTTGTAATTGCTTTGATTTTGGGCCAATGTCTTTGCATTCATCTTGTAAAGTTATGCTATATACATGGTCATGTTCTGAAAAATGCAACTATTTGAAAATAATTAAGTTGGAAGAATATGAGCTCATTCAGCTCATG
The DNA here is from genome assembly GCA_039654105.1 of Coreius guichenoti. Taxonomy (NCBI): domain Eukaryota; kingdom Metazoa; phylum Chordata; class Actinopteri; order Cypriniformes; family Gobionidae; genus Coreius; species Coreius guichenoti. The sequence goes on along the minus strand of CM077185.1, from coordinate 12,846,818 downwards.
AATTCTTTTTCTTATTCAGTATTTTTGTCACATTTTCTTGTAGAATACACAAACAGCCTAAAACAAGATGCATTTAAAGGGTTAGTTCACCCAAAAATGAAAATTCTGTCATTAATTACTCACCCTCATGTCGTTCCAAACCCATAAGGCAGTCTATTTACTACATCAACAGCGTAGGAGTCTGACACAGACGTGAAGAAATTGTTGAATCAAGTCGTTATTTTTGTTTGTTTTATGCACACAAAAAGTATTCTCAGTGCTTTATAAAATTAAGGTTGAACCACTGGAGTCACATGGACTATTTTAGCGATGTCTTTCCTACCTTTCTGGGCCTTTCTGGGCTGTCTATGGAGGGATCAAAAAGCTCTCAGATTTCATCAAAAATATCTTAATTTGTGTTCCGAAGATGAACGAAGGTCTTACGGATGTGAAACGCCATGAGGGTGAGGAATTAATGACAGAATTTTCATTTTTGGGTGAACTAACCCTTTAATTGAGGAACTTGTTTTCAGAGAATGTATATTATTGAATTAATTTTTTTTTTGAATGGGTTATTTTTCTTACCTCATTGATATTGTCAAAGCAGATAATGTAAATGTAAATGCGTTCTTTATTTACCCACCCTGATGTTGTTCTAAACATTTTCGGATACAAGTCTTATTATTTTACACAGTTTTATACTGTATTGTTTTAAGAATGTTTAGATATTTTTTACTGAAAACCAACAAGATTTTTCTTTTTTCAATTTGGAAATTAACTGTGACCTGAAAGGCTTCACTAAACAAGTCAGATCCTGTTCAATTCAGCCCTTATCAGGTAATCTGTAACAGATCACCTTACCTGACTCTGACTATTAACTATACACAACACAACTGCCTCCAGTTTACCATTAGGGCACATGGCCAAGATACCAAGCTTGACACAAAGACTGCAGAATCAGGGCACTGCGTACCAGCTAATTACAAGAGCACAGATAATGTAGCTCTCCCAGCTCGGTACATCAATAATGCAGAGTGCCGCTATCCACAGCCTGGGCCAGCTAGACAGATTCAGGACATTCACTGTGGCCTTTGTCAAAAACAGCCTCTGTGCCTCTCTCTCTTCCTGACTGCCTTTCTCTTCTGGAATTGTGAATAAAATACTCTTTGGGGGTCCTGAGTCCACTGCTGCAAAGTGATCTTCAGCCCTGCCTCTAATGAGCTGTGGCCAGAAAAACAGTCAGACTTGTTTGGAATGTTGTATTATTCTGATAAATTATTCATCTAATATCAATTTTGAAAGGACTTAAACATACTGTTAAATCATTCATATTCATCTATATGGTCTCATTAAAGGGTGGTAGTTGAACATAAAGTTACAGTTCCATACTTAGATTTGTTGTCATTCCATTTTATTAAATTCTAATGAACATTTTCCAAGAAAACAAGGGATAAATGTAAATTTTTGATATTTCGATTTTTTTTAAATGTGCCTGTGGTGACATTTCTGCAAAATATTACGTTGCTTCTTGGACGCTTCGAAGTGAAACATCCAGGGAGTCATGCTCCATGTTCAGTTTAATTTAAAACAAATTAATGTTAATCTGGTAACATGTTATATTATGCTGATTGTTGTGCTTCCCTACTTACCACTTCTGAAGTCGTGATTACGAGCTTGTCGCATTCAAGTGTTTTGGTGTCGGAAAGAACAGGAATCATGGAGTACACCAGGTTTGTTCCTGCCTATTATTTGTGAAAACTGATATTCAGAATCCCAATCATTGACAACTATTCACCACTCTATTAGCAAGCTGACGATATTGGAATTTCTGTCAAATACACCCTATTTTCGCTGTGTATAAAACATACGCTTCAAATGATTACTCGTACAATGCATCCGGAAAGTATTCACAGCGCTTTACTTTTTCCACATTTTGTTATGTTACAGCCTTATTCCAAAATTGATTAAATTCATTATTTTTTTTCCTCAATTCTACAAACAATACCCCATAATGACAACGTGAAAGAAGTTTGTTCGAAATCTTTGCAAATTTATTAAAAAATAAATAAATTAAAAAAATTAAATCAAAAAAAAAAAATCAAAAAAAAAATCACTTGTACATAAGTATTCACAGCCTTTGCCATGACACTCAAAATTGAGCTCAGGTGCATCCTGTTTCCACTGATCATCCTTGAGATGTTTCTACAACTTGATTGGAGTCCACCTGTGGTAAATTCAGTTGATTGGACATGATCTGGAAAGGCACACACCTGTCTATATAAGGTCCCACAGTTAACAGTGTATGTCAGAGCACAAACCAAGCCATGAAGTTCAAGGAATTGTCTGTAGACCTCCGAGACAGGATTGTATCGAGGCACAGATCAGGGGAAGGGTACAGAAAAATTTCTGCAGCATTGAAAGTAATGAGCACAGTGGCCTCCATCATCCGTAAATGGAAGAAGTTTGGAACCACCAGGACTCTTCCTAGAGCTGGCCGCGCAGCCAAACTGAGCGATCGGGGGAGAAGGGCCTTAGTCAGGGAGGTGACCAAGAACCCGATGGTCACTCTGACAGAGCTCCAGCGTTTCTCTGTGGAGAAAGGAGAACCTTCCAGAAGAACAACCATCTCTGCAGCATTCCACCAATCAGGCCTGTATGGTAGAGTGGCCAGACGGGCGAAGGTTCATCTTCCAACAGGACAATGACCCTAAGCACACAGCCAAGATAACAAAGGAGTGGCTACGGGACAACTCTGTGAATGTCCTTGAGTGGCCCAGACAGAGCCCAGACTTGAACCCGACTGAACATCTCTGGAGAGATCTAAAAATGGCTGTGCACCGACGCTCCCCATCCAACCTGATGGAGCTTGAGAGGTCCTGCAAAGAAGAATGGGAGAAACTGCCCAAAAATAGGTGTGCCAAGCTTGTAGCATCATACTCAAAAAGACTTGAGGCTGTAATTGGTGCCAAAGGTGCTTCAACAAAGTATCGAGCAAAGGCTGTGAATACTTATGTACATGTGATTTTTTTTTTTTTTTTAAATTTTAACTTGAGGAAAAAATTAATGAATTTAATCCATTTTGGAATAAGGCTGTAACATAACAAAATGTGGAAAAAGTGAAGCACTGTGAATACTTTCCGGATGCACTGTATACTTGAGAGGAAAATGTCATAGTCGTATATATTTCTGGTGGTAATTTTCAGAAGGCTGTTACTGTAAGTCACTCAGCAGTGTTTATAATAACTGTCGGTTCACACACTATTAGCTCATGTCAGCTATCTACAAAAACAGGGAGGCTTGAACTGCCACAATCCCACAAACGGAGGAGAAAAAGTTGACAAATTTATCCTAGATTTCAAGAGCTTATACTGTATAGGGTGTAAGAAAATACATAGAAATTACCCTTAAGTTACAGAGTCAACATTTTACTCTATCATGAAACCTGTTAACTTGCTGTAAACCTCAGTTCCGATTTATTTATAGAATAGTTAACATTTACCATGTTCATGCTTGAGACAAATTAATCCATTTTGGCTAGAATTAAAAATTACAGACAAGTAACAGCTGTGGCCATTCACGGTTGCAAATTGAAATGGGTTTGTTATAATAGTTAGTCATGATAATGTGCAAAATATGTATTTTGAAATTCCAAATTAAGTTCTTTTTCTTTGGAAATTTCAATAGTAGGCTACTCAAATGGGTTGTTGACATGACATTTTCACTGTCATACAAGATAAAAATTAATATAATTATTGTCAAAACTTAGATTTTTTTTTTTTGAGCCAAATCTCAAAATTGTCCTATGGTGTGACTGTCTCAAGCATGGTTCAAAAAAATAAAACCTTTATAAATGAAAAAGAAAAGCATACAAATGTTAATAAATATCTCAGGCAAAATTTTACAAGTGTCTATTTTAGTAAATGACAAATTTTTTTCATCCATATATTTCTAAAAGCGTAGGAACTTGATACATTTTGTCACTGAAAACACTAAATATCAGTGATTTAAATTGAGCAATTCCACTGACAAGTTTAATTAGTTGAAGGACCCCATTCAAGGTCATGTTACTGTGAAGGCCATGACGTGCACATGGTAAGATTTTGTCTCAGAATTGTTCAAATATTTAACTTTTTTGGAACCACTATTAAAGTGTTCATTTCTGTTGTCCTTTGGTGCGACACCCCTATACTCTTAATTCTTTCTGTCACAACATAGGACACATTTCAGTAAAAATGTTCAAAAAACAGTGAAAGAACTGACAAAGTTAGTGACCCCTTATATTTTCTCAAACATCAGAATTCACACTACATATGCATTTTTCTTCAAAAGTGTTATACAAAAAAAAAAAAAAAAAAAAACTTTTTTACTGCTTATTTGTCAACTACCCAAGTACAGATGCCATAAAATAATTCTCAATTAGCCTATAGTAATGTAGGACAATTACTCAAATGGATTGACCACTAGAAAAAGAAAAAAAAAATTACTCAAATATTACACGCACACACAGTCAGTAAATCAAAAATGGAATCTTGTAGAAATGGATTGACGAAGCACCTATAAATTATTTACAGATCAAAAAGTACCTATGTGAGCATGCTATAAGTGTTTACTGTAACTTTGTGAGCATAACAAGTGATGAGCAGACCCAGAAACTCCAGCCTCCTACAGAATCAGTACATGGGGGGGGGGGGGGTGATGCCGTAATACATCAACACTACTCAACTGTGGTTAGGAAATACTTGCTTTTCATTCACTGGTAAAAACGTGACTAGATGAAAGATTTTATAAGATAAAGAAATACCAAACAGTGACTATTTTGATCATTACCGTTAGATTTGAAAAATATTCATACTCCCATGTATAGAACTATGGTTGTCACGGGTGTGTGCAGGCAGGAAGACGAATCCAGATGAATCAAGTACAACACGTAGTTTAATAAACAATCTCAAGGTAGGCAGACAGGCAACAGCACAACACATCTAAACATCTAAACCCCCCCCCTCCCTCCTTGATGGCAGTTAGTAGAGGTGGTGGGAGAGGGAGGCTGGGTGGGGATAACAGGACTGATTATTCAGATTCAGATACGGGTTCAGGTTCAGATTCAGATAAGTTCCAGGGATAAAAGGAATTAAATCTCACCACACTCGATTAAACTTTCCAATAAGTCCAGCTGGTGCTCGCTCTCAGTGGCGGGCGGGAGGGAGGGTGGGTGCGGCTCGCTTCCATCCCCTCGAACTCCACGAGGACTCCCACGGCGATGGACGGTGACGTCAGCTCACACCCCTGGTCAGACTCTCCATGGTGCTTCAGCTCCGGGGCGATGGCGGGCTTTGTTTTCCCTTCCTTTGGCACGGGCTCACTCGTCGCGGTGGGCAGAAGCTTCCAGTCTGCGGGGAGCTCGGGCATCGATCGCAGTGGTATATGGCTGGGATCTGGGTCTGGCCGGGTTCTCGATTGGGACCGCTCACTCTCTAGGCACTTCAAGACAGCTTCCCTCCAGGTAAGTCAGGTGGTGTCTGGGAGGCAGATAGTGTTGTGGAAGTTTGCCCCAATCCAGAACAGGGTGTTAAGGAATTCGTCCTCCAGAATGCTGTCACTGGCCAAAACACAAAAGTTCTTAACAAATGAAAAAAAAGTCGTGGCTATCCTGGGCCACGGTGATGAACTTTGTCCGTTCATAAAAAGTGGCCGGTCCGGTCGCAGGAAGACGAATACAGATGAATCAAGTACAACACATAGTTTCATAACAAACAGTCTCAAGGCAGGCAACAGCACAACACATCTAAACATAACGGTGACCAGGCAAAGACTGAAGCAACAGGAGGAACTTAAATAGTGAACACAATGAGGATAATGATGACACAGCTGACACAGATGAACTAATAACCGGGGAGACAAATGTTTTTGTATTTGGCTGTTTAGTTTCAAATGCACTTCATATTTTTATTTTCCCTCTGAATAATAACAAATATGCTCATCAAGAATCCCAGAATGCATTGCGATAAGATCAGTGAAAAATAAAATCTAAGCTGGTGGACGAGGCGATAGAATTGTTGATTATAAATAAATAAATAAACATTTTAATACTGGTATGTTTTGATAAATATAGTTTAGTGCAATAAAAAAGTATTGTTTTTTGCTGTGTATTATGTGTATTGGAGTATCATACTATTATCATACTATGATGTTACACATTGTCAAGTTATTAAGCATAATCAGTGTATGTAAATTTAGTGTAGTCTAAATGACACCAAAGTCCCTTTAAGGCAAGTCATTTGGCTCGGCGGCCATCTTTGAAATGCCTTTCATGCAGCTACTATCTCTATGAATGGGGAACATCAAATTCTCCAAAGCTGCTCACCAAGCTTACGATTAAATTTCATATTTGAAATCACCAATGTAATCTGACAACAACAGTCTCCATAAATTTTGTTTCTAAACACTCAAATCACAGGCTGGAGCAGCCAGCCTGTGATTTGCTTCTAACGGCAGCTGCAGTAATGCAATTACTTTACTAATTAGCGATTGGCTCTTTTATTTAGAAGTTGGGACTTATTCCATGTTGCCATTCATAGTAATATAAGTGCATCGTCTCGGTATATCTAAAGACTTTGATGACACACTCTATATACTTATAAAGGGAACTTACACTATATTGCCAAAAGTTTTGGGATGCCTGCCTTTACATGCACGTGAACTTTAATGACATCCCATTCTTAATCCGTAGGATTTAATATGGAGTTTGCCCACCCTTTGCAGCTATAACAGCTTCAACTCTTCTGAGAAGGCTTTCCACAAGATTTAGGAGTGTGTTTATGGGAATTTTTGACCATTCTTCTAGAAGCGCATTTGTGAGGTGAGGCACAGGCGCCTGGCGTTCGCAGTCTCCGCTCTAATTCATCCCAAAGGTGTTCTATCGGGTCGAGGTCAGGACTCTGTGCAGGCCAGTCAAGTTCCTCCACACCAAACTCACTCATCCATGTCTTTATGGACCTTGCTTTGTGCACTGGTGCGCAGTCATGTTGGAACAGGAAGGGGCGATCCCCAAACTGTTACCACAAAGTTGGGAGCATGAAATTGTCCAAAATGTCTTGGTATGCTGAAGCATTAAGAGTTCCTTTCACTGGAACTAAGGGGCCAAGCCCAACCCCTGAAAAACAACCCCACACTATAATTCCCCCTCCACCAAACTTTACACTTGGCACAATGCAGTCTGGCAAGTACCGTTCTCCTGGCAACCGCCAAACCCAGACTCGTCTATCGGATTACCAGACAGAGAAGCGTGATTCGTCACTCCAGAGAGTCCAGAGAAAACAAAAAAGGCTGCTGCAAGAAATGGTAGCAGATCTCTACAGGTGGCGCTGGGGAGAAGGAGGGATAACAAAAGCTTTCACATCGCCAATCGCAAGCTAGGGTACGATATATATAGTTATGTGGATTTGGAAATACACTATATTGCCAAAAGTTTTGGGATGCCTGTCCTTTACATGCACATGAACTTTAATGACATCCCATTCTTAATCCGTAGGGTTTAATATGGAGTTGGCCCACCCTTTGCAGCTATAACAGCTTCAACTCTTCTGGGAAAGCTTTCTACAAGGTTTAGGAGTGTGTTTATGGGAATTTTTGACCATTTTTCAATAAGCGCATTTGTGAGGTCAGGCACTGATGTTGGACGAGAAGGCCTGGCTCGCAGTCTCCGCTCTAATTCATCCCAAAAGCGTGGCAGGCCAGTCAAGTTCCTCCACACCAAACTCGCTCATCCATGTCTTTAGGACTTACTTTGTGCACTGGTGTGCAGTCATGTTGGAACAGGAAGGGGCCATTTCCAAACTGTTCCCACAGAGTTGGGAGCATGAAATTGTCCAAAATGTCTTGGTATGCTGAAGCATTAAGAGTTCCTTTCAGTGGAACTAAGGGGCCAAGCCCAACCCCTGAAAAACAACCCCACACACCATTGTCCCCCCTCCACCAAACTTTACACTTGGCACAATGCAGTCTGGCAAGTACCGTTCTCCTGGCAACCACCAAACCGTCCATCGGTTTGCCAGACAGAGAAGCGTGATTCGTCACTCCAGAGAACACGTCTCCTGCTCTAGAGTCCAGTGGCGGCGTGCTTTACACCACTGCATCCGACGCTTTGCATTGCACTTGGTGATGTAAGGCTTGGATGCAGCTGCTCGGCCATGGAAACCCATTCCATGAAGCTCTCTACGCACTGTTCTTGAGCTAATCTGAAGGCCACACGAAGTTTGGAGGTCTGTAGCTATTGACTCTGCAGAAAGTTGGCGACTTCTGCACGCACTGACCCCGCTCTGTGATTTTACGTGGCCTACCACTTCGTGGCTGAGTTGCTGTTGTTCCCAATTGCTGCCACTTTGTTATAATACCACTAACAGTTGACCGTAGAATATTTAGTAGTGAGGAAATTTCACTAATGGACTTACTGGACAGGTGGCAACCTATCACGGTACCACGCTTGAATTCACTGAGCTCCTGAGAGCGACCCATTCCTTCACAAATGTTTGTAGAAGCAGTCTGCATGCCTAGATGCTTGATTTTATACACATTTGGCCATGGAAGGGATTGGAACCCTGAATTAAATTATTTGAAGGGGTGTCCTAATACTTTTGGCAATATAGTGTAGTTCTGATTGGCTGGTGCCGCGGCATTGAAAGAATCAATCAGCGTTCGGTTAGAGTTTCATGCCTGAACTATGTATTTGTCACTCTATATCTCCCAATATGTCTTAGTAAGATGATATTTAAATGCTTTGTTTTATGATCAAAATGATGTATGGATAATATAATATATTAATAATATATTAATATAAATAACAATATAAAAGTTATTCTTACGTTTACTTTATAAAAATCAGTAAAGATTGTACAGCAAATCTCAGGACACGTGTACCACGACCTGAAGGGGGACTGATTTTTTTTTACCTTTTACTTGAAAGTAAAAAACTGTCAAACAGATGGAAGAAGATATGTAGTAGATTGTGTACAACTGTTTTCAGCAAAATTTCTGATCATGTTGATAATCTAGAGGCCTTATAGAAATAAGTGTATATCTAATATGATACAGTAGGGTTAAATAAACCACAATCAGAAAGGTCAGCCAAGATAAACACATAAACAAAAACACCTAATGTTAGCACTCTCTCTCCCTTTCTCTTTCTTATTCCCCTTCAGCTCAGGTTTCTGGGAAGCAGCTTTGGCTGTGGGAGAAGCTTCCAGCCAATCACATGACTGTGCTATGGAGGGATCTCCTGATGATCACGTGGCCTTAGTGCTGATTCATGGTGCCATCGTTTCACTCTGTCGAGGAGCAAAATCAGGGAAAGACAAAGGAACTGGATAGGGGGCTTTTTGTGAAATTAAGTGGCATTTACAGCTTTCTCTCTTTCTGTTTCTTTTTTACTTCACCAAATACCTTTTTAGCTCTGGGAATTACACTTGGCTGGTCTGCATGTTAAATAATTGAGATATCTGTCTCTCTGTGTGTGTGTGTGTGTGTGTGTGCGTGCGTGCGTGGGTGCGTGTGTGTTATCACCGTGAGGAGTCAAGATGGGTGGCAGACAGAGCACCTCTTGTGTGGGCGTACTGAACGCAAGGGGCTCGGCTCGCTGAACAGGGGGCTTTTCTCTTGCACATTACACCTTTGCACTGAAAAACGGGGCAGACATTAAAAAATCCCTCTCATGTACAATAAACCAACTGTGGGCTGTTTCTGGTTAAAAGTTGTTTGTGATATTCGCAGAATATCATACTGTACTGTAAGAGGGTGATTCCTCAGTTAGAGCCACTTGATATCATGACAAATTAAACCTCCTAATTATGGGTCATTAATACATTTATCCAGGACATTTGTCTAGGAATCATTGTTTGCCCTCGAAGAGATGCGCTCTATGCTATTTTCACATCTATGATAAGCAAATTTAATCTTTCCAAAAAGAGAATGTACAGTATTGGGGACAGTGACCCTGTGAACAAAATGAAACAAAAAATAATACACTTGTACTCATAATACCAAACTTATGAAAATGCACAAAGTACAAATTTCCTGCTTTTAAACAAGAATTTTCCTGATTTATTATATAAAATAAAAGCCATGGAATTCCTAAAATGTTATTATTATTAGTAGTATTAATATTATTATTAATAATAATAATTAAATAGAAATTAGGAAAAATAAAATCTTTTTTTTTATATACATATACATTATTTTTTAAAACTGTTTGCACATAATACCACATTCATTGAAAGTATGATTTATTCATTCTTATGGAAAATGTGCAAAGTAAATTTAATATATAAATTGGATATATTTGGAATTCCAAAAAGAGATGGTACAGCATTGGGGACAGTGACCCTGTGAACAAAATAAAACAAAAATTAATACACTTGTGCACATAATACCAAACTTATAAAACTGCACAAAGTACAAATTTCCTGCTTTTAAACACAAATTTTCCTGATTTATTATACAAACCCGATTCCAAAAAAGTTGGGACACTGTACAAATTGTGAATAAAAAAGGAATGCAATAATTTACAAATCTCATAAACTTATATTTTATTCACAATAGAATATAGATAACATATCAAATGTTGAAAGTGAGACATTTTGAAATGTCATGCCAAATACTGGCTCATTTTGGATTTCATGAGAGCTACACATTCCAAAAAAGTTGGGACAGGTAGCAATAAGAGGCCGGAAAAGTTAAATGTACATATAAGGAACAGCTGGAGGACCAATTTGAAACTTATTAGGTCAATTGGCAACATGACTGGGTATAAAAAGAGCCTCTCAGAGTGGCAGTGTCTCTCAGAAGTCAAGATGGGCAGAGGATCACCAATTCCCCCAATGCTGCGGCGAAAAATAGTGGAGCAATATCAGAAAGGAGTTTCTCAGAGAAAAATTGCAAAGAGTTTGAAGTTATCATCATCTACAGTACATAATATCATCCAAAGATTCAGAGAATCTGGAACAATCTCTGTGCGTAAGGGTCAAGGCCAGAAAACCATACTGGATGCCCGTGATCTTCGGGCCCTTAGACGGCACTGCATCACATACAGGAATGCTACTGTAATGGAAATCACAACATGGGCTCAGGAATACTTCCAGAAAACATTGTCGGTGAACACAATCCACCGTGCCATTCGCCGTTGCCGGCTAAAACTCTATAGGTCAAAAAAGAAGCCATATCTAAACATGATCCAGAAGCGCAGGCGTTTTCTCTGGGCCAAGGCTCATTTAAAATGGACTGTGGCAAAGTGGAAAACTGTTCTGTGGTCAGACGAATCAAAATTTGAAGTTCTTTTTGGAAAACTGGGACGCCATGTCATCCGGACTAAAGAGGACAAGGACAACCCAAGTTGTTATCAGCACTCAGTTCAGAAGCCTGCATCTCTGATGGTATGGGGTTGCATGAGTGCGTGTGGCATGGGCAGCTTACACATCTGGAAAGGCACCATCAATGCTGAAAGGTATATCCAAGTTCTAGAACAACATATGCTCCCATCCAGACGTCGTCTCTTTCAGGAAAGACCTTGCATTTTCCAACATGACAATGCCAGACCACAAACTGCATCAATTACAACATCATGGCTGCGTAGAAGAAGGATCCGGGTACTGAAATGGCCAGCCTGCAGTCCAGATCTTTCACCCATAGAAAACATTTGGCGCATCATAAAGAGGAAGATGCGACAAAGAAGACCTAAGACAGTTGAGCAACTAGAAGCCTGTATTAGACAAGAATGGGACAACATTCCTATTCCTAAACTTGAGCAACTTGTCTCTTCAGTCCCCAGACGTTTGCAGACTTATAAAAAGAAGAGGGGATGCCACACAGTGGTAAACATGGCCTTGTCCCAACTTTTTTGAGATGTGTTGATGCCATGAAATTTAAAATCAACTTATTTTTCCCTTAAAATGATACATTTTCTCAGTTTAAACATTTGATATGTCATCTGTTGTATTCTTAATAAAATATTGAAATTTGAAACTTCCACATCATTGCATTCTGTTTTTATTCACAATTTGTACAGTGTCCCAACTTTTTTGGAATCGGGTTTGTATAAAATAAAAACCCTGGAATTCCTAAAATGATTATTATTGTTATTAATAATAATGAAATAGAAATTAGGAAATTAGATAGAAATGAGAAAAAATAAAATCAACATTTTTTTTTTTACATTTATTCATTCTTATTCTCATTCTTAAGTAATTTTTCTTTCAGATTTTGAAACAGATTTTTCCTGAGCCAAAAATGCTTATACAAATTAGGAATTTAGGAATAATAATAATACAATTTTAAACCGTAATTATTTTTTTTTCTTCTTAAAAACATCATAGGGGATGAAAAAACTCCCATAATTGAGGAATCACAAAAGTGGTTGTTCAGTAGTGAAAAAGGTGTTTTTTGTGTGCTGCAAAGTAAACAGTACAGTCAAAGTGTCCATCAAATCTGGATCAACATTTATCAGCATAATCTGGATTCAGGATTCCTTTCACTTTTTCTAACACTTTTTCTTTCTCTTTCTGTTGCTTTCTCAATACAGAACCACACAGGCAGAACGTGTTGCTTGTTTGCATATAGTATGGAAAGTTTCTATTTCTCATAACTGAACGTATTGCGTTCACAGTCACACTATACAGTTCAGTCAGAACCTGACAAACAATGATATTATCATTCATTATATAAACAGTATGCAGGCAAATGTAAGCAATAAAAAGCTATCTGTGTTTTCAGCACATCTGCCTCTAGATAAGGCTTTGTGTGTGTGTGTGTGTGTGTGTGTAGGGGGTGTATGTGTCAGAGATAAAGAGGGAAGTCCCTGTCTCTCACTGGTATGTAAATCCTGTATTGGGGGTGCTGGCAAAGTCAAGAGTAAAGTCAAACACCTCATGGAGACAGAGGAGCCTGGCACTCAACTGACCCCTGAGACTTTTCATATACTCCCACATACAAGTCTACAAGAGAGATGGTCCAAAATCCTATCTATGCGCCAACATCAACTTCAACAGTCTGAGAAAATTAGAGAAGGTTGAAAATGAAGGGAAAAACAATGGGAGAATGAAAGAAAATATTGACCTCCAGACCACTGAAAGGAAACTCAAGTGCGAATTCAAATGTAAACAGTAGCATCACCTTTGTGTGTTATTTCAGTGCAAAAACTGTCAGCACCATATTCACTAACTACTCAAAATTCAGCTAAATCAGGTGGTAAAATGCTAAACGCTCAGATGAAAAGACAACACAAACAGTGTGTGCATATAAACGATGCCATCAGTGGGCGCAATTCATTCCCAAGAATGTAGAATTCATATTAAAGTGCCCCTATTATGCTTTTTTGAATATTACCTTTCATATGTATAGCTGTGTAACCAGTGTATAGCTGTTTGTGAATGTAAAAAGTCTGCAAAGTTTTAAAGATCAAAGTGAACGACAAATAAATTTATTGTCTCCTAAAAGAAAGAATAGATTCTGAAATGCCAAAACAAATCGTCAGCATTTCCAGTCTCACTTCCTGTTACATAACAATGTAACAAATTTGCCTATGATCTTCATTGGCTGCCTGCAAACAATGTCTACTTTGACCCTCAAACACTGTAGTTAGTTTTAGCTGAGGCCTGGAAGTGTTTGGTTCATGTTGTCGACATGTCAAAAAGACGCTGTTTTCAGCGCTGCGAATCCACTTTGCATGCACTTCTAAAGGATGAGGACTCGCGCTGGAATCGATACACCATCATTCATATTGCTGTGTATCAAACGCTGAGGAAGAACTGAAATTCAGATATGGTAATAGGCATTTAGTTTCCGACATGCGCTGTAAGCGGCAGACCAATCACAACAGACTGGGCTTGTGGAAAGGAGGGGTTTAGGGAGACTGACTCTTCAAATGAACCGTTTTCAGACAGTGTTTTTCGACCTTGGATGCATGTAAACCTTTTGTTGGAGACCTCCAAAACAAAGTTAAGAACCTTTAAAATAGCATAATAGGGACACTTTAAATAGAATAAATATTTCTAACAGTGGGAAAAATCATTTTTATTGTAAGACACAGTTGCAGCCAAACAGTTGATAGGTGATGATGTTTGCAAAGAGAAACATTTTAGTTATGGTACAACATGATCACAATTTACCTAAAACAAGGAAACAAATTAATAAATCATTGGACCGAATTCCATGCATCACATTAGCGAAATTTTAGTCACTTTCAAACCAAGCAGTTTTCTATTGGTTAATGTGATGAATCCATGTGAACAAGTTGCATGGGGAAGTATTTCATCCTCAGGTGAAATTCCCAATCGCTTGGATTCATTTTGAAATGATTTGATTTTATGTGAATTGACAGAACAATGTTAAATGTGACCGCACTTTTAGATACTTTTGTTTATTATAATGGGGGCGTTCTTGATTTGTCGCAGAAAATAAGTTAGCAGTTAGTATGCAGGAACAGCTGACACATAGGATAATATTTAATATGAAATCTCATGATCTTGGCAGCTGGACATGAATTTATAAAGCAAACAAATGTATAGATATCAGACTGTATTCGGAGGCACAGTTTGGAGAATCAGTTTTACTGCTAGCTGCATTTACTTCTAGCCTACTTTAAAAGTTAATTTTCAGTTGGACTAAAGCAATATTTCATTGTTCTTAAAATGTAATGTAAATGCTTTAGTACTTCATACAAGCCACTTTTTTGAAAAGTCAGACTAACAGACTTAGATAATATGATTATAGCTTGATTTCATCTAGCAACTTTACATGTCAGTTGAACTACAAATGGCCTCTGTGTTGTGCGCTAGCTCCAAAAGACAAAGGGCATGCACAAATTTGATTAAACATCTCTAGCTTCTGATTATCTGTCTAGCACTGATATTTGACATTTAACATTACATTGAATTGTGTATAATCCAAGATGACAAGTCAAGAAAACGCATAGAATATGACATCATCACAGTCATGTATATTTGAAGGGGAATTCTCACATCATATAGCCTACATGTACATTTACTGTAGATTCATAAGCACAGCATCAACCCCCATATCTCAGATGGTAAAAGAATATTGTTATCTGTAAATGTATGTAGTTACAGTATATGTATATGTGCGAGTGTAACTGGATGAAGGTAATACGATGCAAGCCAGAAATAATCTGATACCTGCAGTGCCCTGATCAGCTGAGATCATCAGGCTGTGACTCATTCAGAGTCATTGCTCTGATCGAATGATCTTACGACTGATCCTAGACCTGCTGTAAAAGTGGTGTGATCAACCTGCTCTGAGTCATCGGGGGGCCACAGTCAGCATCTGCCAGGAATTGAAGAGCTAAAGTAGAATTACGCCTGCTGCCTCTTCTCTCCTTTACTGTCAGTGTCCGCCTTCATTGCCCCATTTTCTTTTCCTCGCTCTCTTTTCCCCCTCCTTCACTCGACTTTCTGTCCTGCTCCCCTGCTGGGTCTGAGCCGTCCGACTCGGCCTTATTCCCGTTAATCCCTGTTTCCACTTCTTTCAGCCTTTACAGGAAACGTTGAGCTGCAGAAATGGCCACAGTGGGTATTAATTTACAATCCTTCCCTCTGGTCTGTGTCACCCACTTAACACACAATGGTAAACATGCTTTTAGGATCATTTTTTTATGGTATTTATTGGCCTTTGTTGCAAACAGGATGCAGAATTACAATTAAAATCAATTGAATTTCAAAGATTTCACATACTGTAACTGTTGTTAACTAAAAAAGTAAAGTATTCTTTTTAGATATTCAAAAGTTTGGGGTCAGTAAAATTACATTTTTTTTTTTTTTAAAGAAATTACTATTGCGCAGCAACTTCTAGAATGATTTCTGAAGAACGTGACACTGAAGACTGGAGTAATGACAAAGTCCCTTTAAGACAAGTCATTTCACTCCGCGGCCATCTTTGAAACTCCTCTTAGGCATGCAAGTGTAGCTCCTATCTCTTTGAATGGGGAAACATCAAATTCTCCAAAACTTACGATTAAATTTCATATTTGAAATTTTTTTTTAGCCTGGACAAAGCTAATGCAAATGTGCAGTCCTAAGAGCACGTCTCAGAACACCTGACTGTTTCTATACTGGAGCTTCGGCAGATGCAGTGACGCGATGACTTTGCTAATCAACGATTGGCTCTCTCATTTACAGGGCGGGGCTTATTCACCATATTGAGTGTTGCACTTTCTCCCATTCTTAAGTAATCGGAGTGCACCGTCTTCCCATTTATAAAGTCTTTGGTAATGATGCTGAAAATTCATCTTTGTATGACAGCAATAAATTACATTTTAAAATATGTGACCCGTACTGGCAAAATGAGTCGGAATGCGCACGGGATAATTTCGAGCTTCAGGCAAAACAAGTGAAAAATGTTGATTTTAGTCGGTTTTGAGGTTTTCACAAAAATTAGTTCATTAAGCCCTCGTCTAGTGATCCCAAAGCTCCAAATAGCAGTTAAACATCTAAAAGTATCTTTATTTGTACGTTTTCGGAGAGGAGTACCTTTCCCTTGTCCATAAAAACGATCTTACTTACGCTGACAGACAGATCCAGCGCGCGATCCTGATATACACATATACACAAAATTATAGTATTTCAAAACATCTGTCTTGGCATATCTGTCTGTCACACAAACATTATCTGTTATGTCTTATGTGAACGTTTGGTTAACTGTTGGGGAAAAATATCTGATGTGTAACATTGTTTTAGATCTGTGTGGTACAGTAGGTGTGCTACAGGCTGTCTGTTTCATTAATGTTAATCAAACAATTGTGGTATCATGGGAAAAAAAGTCGAATATATATTTTTTCTATAGATATTTGGTGTTGACTTGGTGTGTGTCAAATCTGGTGTTATTACCAGGGATTTTAAGGTATGGTTGCTAGGTGATTTTGTTTTGGAATCTTCAGAAAACTTTAAATCGATTTTTCTCAAAATTGACTTTGCTGACTCTATCGACTTCAAACAGGTGTAGCTCAGTCATTTTTTGTCTGATTCAAATAAATCATACATCATTTTTTTTTTTTTTTTTTTACAGATTTGCGCATTGTGACTCATTTTGCCAGCACGAGTCACATATATTCAAATAGAAACCATTATTTTAAATTGTAATATTATTTCACAATATTACTGTTGTTACTGTATTTCTTATCAAATAAATTCAGCCTTGGTGAGCATAACATTTTTTAACTTAAAATCCAACTGAATGTTTACTGATGCTTTAAATCAGCTGTCAGGATATTCTTTTTTTTTCTATTCCCTCATGGGACGGACCTACAACACATGACCACATACTGCATATATTATAATGTTCTTGAGTTCTCCCAGGGGACTTCAAACAGCATTCCAATCAAATAGGCCGTCCCAGAAAGGCATTGGAGTGGGCACCTGTCCCGCCTCAACTAAGGGGGCTTTGGCTTGCTTGTCTGTCTGGTCCAAGACACAAATCACTGGCTGACTGGCACACAGCCAAACAATTAAATTAATTACAGTGCACAGTGAGTGAGAGAGAGAGAGTCTGACCAGGCCACTTGTCTAATTTGTGCATCCTAAGCAGAGGGAAGATGAAGTGCACTTTTGGATATTACACTTCCAGAGATTCTGAGTGGAGTTCAATCACAGGAACTTGTTCTAAATGAACAGTGAAGCAAATGAAAATGCTTTTGCAATTCACCTAAATTTGCCGTGATTATGATACCCTATTCATGACCAGACTGTGCACATCATTCTTCTATGAGGGTGTAACTGGTGCAACAATAGTAATGTACAATATGCTTCAATTCTCCATTTATAACAATTAAATAGGCCATTCTGGGTGGATTAATTCAATTTTTTTATTCATTTATTAATCTCCTTTAAGAATATATCCAAATGTTTACTATTGATAAGTCTCCCAACTCTACACAATACAAAATACATTAATGGCCACTCAATCATCTTGTAATCTCTATAGTCACACCCTCTAAACAGTCCAGAATGTTCATTGTTTCCCAGAATCCCTTCCCCACCCTCACGTGCCCAGACAACAGAACCTATACAGAACATTCCCAGAACCACATCACTGTACTTTCATGCTTCAAACAAAACAGGTCATTTGTTAATTATGCATTATAATGGACTACCTTTGGGTGTGTTACCAAACAGTGTTTGCAAAGAGAGCAGTTCACTGAACACAGGTCACAGGTCTTAAAGGAACAGTTCACCCACAAAGAATTATTTATTCACCCTTGTTTTGTTTCTAACACACATGATTTATATCCATGCTAAATTGTTCTTACAGAAGTCTTGAAATATTGTGCGTAACTCTTTTATGGCACTTTTTTAAAAAAAAAAAAACGTTTTTGTCCTTTTGCAGCTTGATAGATTCTGGTCAGTGTCTGCTGTCTTTTGAAAAAGAGCGCCTGGGACATTCTGCTAAACATCTCCTTTTGTATTCCATGGAAGAAGAAAAAAAGAGTGAGTAAAAGAACAAAAGCAGTTCAGCCTGCCGCCTATTTTGCATTCTGTCATTTTACATTGAGTCTAATTATTATATCAAGGTCATTTGAACTTGTTTGTCACCTCTGGCATTGTTAATGAGTTTAAGGGCACAGCGCCCATCTGCCTTAGTAATTTATACCGTTTTATAACAGTAGTTTTGAAAAAGATGCAGTCTTCTCCACCTTCTCATTTTCTTCATCCATTCATATAATGATGATGCCGATGGGTTTATTGTCATTATTTTGGTTGTTATATGTTGTATTATATTTTGTTGGAGGTGGCTATATGAGTCAAGAAAGGGAATGATACACTTTGTAATTGTGCGTGGGCATAAGACGACTTCTTCTGTTTGCGTATGAAGTTTATGAAGTTGCAATTCTGCACGGTGAAAACCACACTGAGTTTATCCTGAAGGATAGGAGTTACAGTGCATAAGGAGTGTGCGTTTGTGTGTGTGTGCGTGTGTGTGTGCGTGCGTGTGTGTGTGTGCATTTCTATCCCGGTGGGGACTTCAACCTGAATGCACACTGACTCATGGGGGCTCGTGTCACCGTGGGGACCTAAATTGAGGTCCCCATGAGGAAACAAGCTTATAAATCATACAGAATGAGTTTTTTTGAAAATGTAAAAATGCAGAAAGTTTTCTGTGATGAGTAGGTTTAGGGGTAGGGTTAGTGTAAGGGGATAGAATACACAGTTTGTACAGTATAAAAACCATTACGTCTATGGAGAGTCCCCACAAAGATAGTGAACCAGACAGTGCGTGTGTGTGTGTGTGTGTGTGTGTGTGTGTGTTATGCACCTGAACCTCCGTTGATCTGTTCGTGTGCCGTCAGGGGCGGCAGCTCTGTATTTGGTTAAAAATTATCCAAAATAAATTTTTGAGCAAGTACACAACAAGCCAGTATTCAAAACTATCTCCTTACCTTAGCCCCATTCACAACGGTAAGCTTGTAATAATGTGTTATAATTAGAGTGGTATGGTGGATTTCTGCGGGAAATTCAAGCATGTCTTTGCGTCATTACATCACGTCTGTATACATAAAGAAAGAGTCCGGCTAGTAATAGTAACGCACGTGAGGAGCGGATCGCATGTTCTGCATGGATCATTTATAGCCTTTTCTCACAGCAGCTGGAATAATTAAACCTATCATTTTGATGGCGAATTGTAATCCAGAGAGCCCCAAATGACATCATCAGTGACAACTGGAGATTCACCCGTAGTCAAAAGCAAAAGAATAGACCGTATGGAAATTGAAATCTACAGGTAACGCTAATAAACACTAAATACACGTAGTCACGCAATGCTAATGCTGTTAACATTAACAATTTGAGAACAAAGTATAACAATAATAATAATTGGCACGGTTTGATGTGATATGAGCGATCGTTAGATTTAATCACCGTTGGTAGCGCGATTTATTGTAATGTTTTGTTCCCAAAAGTGGCAGACATGTTACTTGTTCAGATGACATTTTCCGGTGAAAATTCTTATTTAGGTTATACTCCAAGACGTACAATCTGTGATTCTTAAGTACAGTATCCACACTGGTGCGGTGACTGACAGCAAGCCGTACATACTCCTCAAAACATTAGATTCATCCGCGCTGAGGAGCTGCGCCAAAGCACAACTCACGTACAGATGATAACTCCGCAAATAACTGCAATTGCAGGTTTCAAACAGAGATGGCGACACAGAGGCAAAACTTACGGACTGCAGCTTTAAATATTGTTAGATTTTTTTTTATATTAATATCTGGTTATATATACTGTACCATCATGCACTGGGGCATGAATTGTGAATACTAATTAATTAATTATGGTAACACTTTAGTTTATGGTCATATTCTCACTAGTATCTAGTTGTTTATTAGCATGCATATTACTAGGATATTGGCTATTTATTAGTACTTATAAAGCACATATTAATGCCTTATTCTGCATGATTATGTTCTATGGCCCGGTTTCACAGACAAGGTTTAGCCTAAACCAGGATTAGGCCTTAGTTAAATTAGGGCATTTAAGTAGCTTTTATAAACGTACACTAGAAAAACACATTACTGGTGTGCATCTTGAGACAAAACAATGACACTGACATATTTTAAGATATGTCAGTACAAGTTTCTTTCAGTTAAAACAGCTCAAACATGCATTTTAGTCTGGGACTAGATTTAAGCCTTGCCTGTGAAACCGGGGATAAATCCCTTAATCCTACCCAATACCTAAACTTAACAACTACCTTATTAACTATTAATAAGCAGTAATTAGGAGTTTATTGTCTTAGTTAATAGTGAGAATTTGACCCTAATCTAAAGTTTGACCTTAATTACTAATTACAAATTTTATGGTGTTGTCAAACTTTTGATCATGAGATATCAGGATTAGTTCGTTTTTGTTTTGTTGTCTCATGTGTTTGTTAGTAGTTTACGATTTTTACTCACATTTTTCATTGACACTTTACATATTAAAAAATGTAAAACCAATTGTATGCTTTTTCACAATTTAAAACCATGACTTAATCTAAAACATAAATGTTAAGTAGTTTCATTCATCTCTGGAATGCCACTCCAATTGTTTCCTTCTTTTTTAAATTTCTACAGACACTTAATTTTTTACAGTGTTTTTAGAAATAGTCTTGCCTTCTTTTTCACATTTTTTGCCCTTTGGACTTTCCATTTGCTCCTCTGTCCTTTTCTCTCTCTGTTTTGAGAAATCCAGGAAACCATTTTACCATCATCAAGGG
Source organism: Coreius guichenoti (assembly GCA_039654105.1). Taxonomy (NCBI): domain Eukaryota; kingdom Metazoa; phylum Chordata; class Actinopteri; order Cypriniformes; family Gobionidae; genus Coreius; species Coreius guichenoti. The sequence continues at coordinate 12,825,593 of CM077185.1, read as the reverse complement.
TCCATTTAATGGGCCGTTTTGCTGAGAAAACCCAGAATTTGTTGCAGCATTGTTGTTTGGCCTGGTCCAGACTCCACTTCAAAAGATCATGATCCTCCTGCCAAACACAACAGCGGCTCAAGCCTTAATAAAGCGTCAGCTTCTGTAACTGCTTACCCAGTGGGAAAAAGACACTCATTTTCTGTGGGCGTACTTGAAAAATATACAGAAACGGTCTTTATTTGCCCTCCTCAAAGGCAGGAAGACAGTTTGGCATCAAATGTGCCCGCGTTGCAGTAAAATAAGATGCTTTATTTTATTTAAATATAGTGCTCTAAAGGAAATCTAGGCAATTTATCACCCAGTGTTGTGTGCAGTGATCTCTGGGCTGGTATAGTGCACACACTTTCTTCCTTGCTGCCACAAAATTACAGACTCGTTGGCATTTTTTTTTTCTGCCAACAACAACAAAAGACGAAGAAGAGATGAAATCATTATGATAATGAAACCATTTTAATTAAAGCATAGGCCTGCTGTTTAGTAACACCGTAAAAAAAAATTAACAATGCTCTAACAATGTTTTCTGAAGAAGACAAATCTAGAAATAATATAATAGTTTCAAAGATTCAGGGATTTAACCCACTTGAGTTGGGTAAACTGCAAGTGAACAGCGGTAAACTGAAGTGTTTTGCTAGCAGGTTAATCACCCAAACACATTGTGCAAAGGCATCGTGTAATGGACGCCAGCTAGAGAGCTGTGCAGGTAAACCTCACTCACCTGGCCTCAAGAGCTGCGGCCTTTTTACTGTGACCGCCTCCCATGCTGAAAATGCCGGTTTCAGTCCTGCTCGTTGCAAGTAGAACTGAAGGGGTTACATTGGTGCCATGACCTGGATGGGAGTGAGGTTTAGGAGCCTCAAGAGGCACACTAGTGACTGACGCTAGAAACTGTAGCCTTTAGTGTCCTTGTTAGCACGCCTGCTTCCCATGCCTGAGACGGAGGTTCGAATCCCGGTCTTGGCGGACTAAATCTGCTACGACGCTGCTGCTGTTGATTATTGCTGCTGCAGAGTAAGTATGGACTTGCTAAAAGATACTCAGACACACTGCTGTGAGCATGTAAGATATGCTGCTGCTGCTGCATAAATACACAAACATACATCCTGTAGCAAATCTAGGCAGGTGGAGCTGGGGGAGGTGGAGGGTTTCAGAGGAACTCTGATAGCAAGTTGCAGAATTAGCCTACAGCAAACAATTAACCAGACTATTTAAATCTTGAGCAAGCAATCTCATTGGCTGCTGGATCAGCAGAGGCACATCAGCTTGTGCCATGTGGTAATGATGTGATTGCTTGCAGATTGCATGTAAAGGGTGTATCACTAAAGTTTGTTACAACTGAATGTGTAAGTTACAGTATATGAATGTGCTCTTTCTGTAGCAATAAAACACATACAAATGAATAACTAAAGCATAAATATTTCACAGTAAACTCACTAGTTTTTGTAATGTAATTGATTAAATTTAATCTTTCCCCTCCAGCGTTTAAAAAAAAAAAAAAGTTGCAGCCACCGCCAGTGTTTTTGATCATTTTCACAAAATGTTCATGGCCCCCAGAATATTTTGTTGTATGAATATCTGAACATGCAATATGTTGAAAGAAAGAACAGAGCATCTGCTATTAAAAAAATAAAATAAAACTTATTCTAGCTTTAGGCATTCTTTTTTATCAACACTTGATTGTGGGTAAGTTTCATAAAAAAAGCAACATTTTGAGCAAAAAGCTAAGAAAATCATGTTTTTGTCAAAGACTACATCTGGATCATATTCAGAACGATAATCAAAACATAGATGGAGTAGATTGATTCCATCAATGCTGGCATTGTCCTATACGTCGTACTGGGTCAACATTTCATTCGGTAACATTAGGCAGTTTTGATTTATATGCTGTTTAAAGTTGATAATTGCGTTATTTTACATATGCATATGATTATATATGACACTTGTTTCTGCATCTTCTTTGCATGTGTTTTGATCAGGAGATTCTGTACTCTTTCAGAACCGCTACCGTATAACAGTGAAAACACGGAAAGCCGGAAAATTCTGTCAATGGCGGGGAAGCATTTTCTCACAAATGACAGAAATTTCCGTCAATGGGGAGGAAAGAATTAATAAATTAATATTATTCATTCAAAAATACTAAAGATTAAAAAAATATATAAGAAAGGTATGAATATTAGATTTTAATATAAACTAAAATTTTATTTTCATCATCTAAAATTAGATTCCAATTACATACCATTTAAAAAATTAAATGAATATGACACGATGAAATACTAAATCTAAATAATATTACACTTAAAAAAGGTGTAAAAATGAAGACTGTTGCCCACTGCATTTTGCTGGATTGGAGAAAAAAACTTTGCTATAGTTATTGTAGTGCATATATATATATATATATATTTTATATATATATATATATATATATATATCTCCATGATTATATACTGAACCTCAACAATAAGCATCCACAAAAACCCAGACTTTGAATGAGTGCGCGGTGCACAGGCATCATGGGACGAGAAGTGGTGGAGTGGAGAGTTCTCAGGGTAACTAAATGAAACAGAGCCTCTTGGGCCAGCCAGACTGGCCTTTCCTGTTATGGAAATGTGCACAGGACTGAAGCTCAAAAGAACTTCACACCGCTGCTTGAACACCCCACCCAAGTGTATACGATTGAATAGACCCCTCCTTTTTCTCTCTTTATTTTGGAAACTTATGTTTTATATCCATCAAAAACCAATGCCATTGTACAACAGGGCTGGTTGTAGAATCTTTTGTGGGCCTGGCTCTTTTCACAACATTACACAATAATAGACAGAATCCTGAGGTTTTGAATGAAGATTACTGTTCTTTCACACCCATATGAACTCTGGGAGTTCACTGAGGACTTCCGAGGCCCCTTTGCTAATGTTTATGTCAGATCTGTGACTACTTTGGTTGTCTCATTTTCATAGATACAGGGAGAACAGCTGTGTTTGAAATTCACAATTAAAATGAATTTCATGGTTGAGGAGGAGCCCACAGCTGAACAGATATCGGCCTATGCTGTATTATTCATCACTAATAAAGGAAAACAGCGGACATGTTGTCTCAAGTGCGGATCAGTGTTCATATTCGCACATTATTTGATTTTTACACAGTACAGCATCCCATGTTACCATGTCATCGTGTCCCTACAGGGCCTATAAGTGTTTTTACATGATGTGATCCGAATGCAATTCAGCCTTTGACTGCTTTGACCCAAGAAAAACAGTGGTTTTATTAAACCAAACAAAACTTTGCACTCATAGACCGTCAGGGTATTGGGTTATTATGGCAGTAGGATATGGTGTTCAAAATCTTTAGCTTATGCTGAAATCACTCAAAATGATGTATAAGGACCTGATTAATGGCAGATTGTGAGAATTTGAACTTTCAATGGATTCAGTAACTGGATTCACACAATTTCTTTTGAAGACAAAAGCATCATGATGGATGCTTGCTGCTGCCCACTTAAAATGAAAGTGATTACAGAGTGTAGGAATTCATGTGGATCTGCACTGGGTCTCATTACTCAATGTTCAACCTCATTAGGATGCATTAGTTAACATAAGACCATTGCATCGGGAAGGTAGACACTATGTCATGGGAAAACTGGGTGCAACAAAAATGACAAAACTCTTTGTTTTTAAAAGGCTAGTTCACCAAACAAGGGAAATTATATTTGTATTTAAATGTTTTCCATCCGTTAGTGGCTATTAATTTAAATTTAACAACAAAAAAATGATTCTCTACCATTTTTTCAGTGTAGAGAAAAAAAAGCTTACACTTCATTTCAAGGTATAAATTCCTTTTACCTAGAATGATGATTTAGATGTGTACAAATGTATTAAAGGTGCACCTATTCCTTTAATCGTACGTATGGCAACCTCCAATGATTACTTTCCGTTTCAGAAAAAAAATGGGTTTGTAGGAATTGTATATGGAAAGTTAACAGTACGTGTACATTCACATGTGGTGAACTGCTCTTACATAAGATGTTGCCCTGGCACACTGAGTCAGTACGGCACATGTGTGGAAACTCAGATATTTGTGACAGGATTTCAAACTCCAAGCAAAATTTCCTGGGGCTCAGCAGTGCTGAAGAATAGAACATCACGGTGTGAGTGGATTCTGTTACCCGCACCACTCTTGGCAAGGGAAGAAGAAAATCACCCACCCCAAATTTGGCAGCATATGCTAGACTAGTGTAGCTTTCCATAGACAACGCTGCCAATTTTCTTTACAGCAAATGCATCTGAGAGGCATTCAAGATGGTGTCTGAACTTCAGGACTTGGATTAGTAGCCTCTAAGCTAGTGATATCATTTTTGTTCAATTGGATAGATGAATTAAGTGCTAAAAATATTTCTAATCTTCTTAGGTTGATCCAGCATGATTTTTTTTCTTTCTTTAATCTGGTTCATTGTGAAGAAGGAATACAACATTTTGAAAGTAGAAAAGCAAAAGTAGAGAGTTGAGAAGTAAAGATGGAACCTAGATTCAAATAGATTTCCCAAATGAGAACAATGTCTCAATGCTAGGCCATGGCTCCAATCTGACCTGAGGTTTCTACATGTGATTTTTTTAACACTTTCCCCGCCAGTGTTTTTTTTTTTTTTTTTTTTAGTTAGCGCCAACATTTTTGATCATTTTCACAAAACTTTCTTGGCCCCCAGAATATTTTGTATGAATATCTGAACATACAATATACTAAAAGAAAGAACAGAGCCTCTGCTTTCTGTCAAAGACTATGTCCAGATCGGATTCAGAACGATAATCAAAACATAGACCATCAACACCCCCAAAGCTTACACAGTCCTGTACCTCTTCATGGGTCGACATTTCATTTAGTAACATTAGGCAGTTTTGATTTATATGCTGTTGAATGCTTGATGATCGTGTAACCCCTCTGATTCTACTCGCACCGCTCCGAGCGGGATTCGAACCGCTGTTTCTGGCATGGGAGGCAGGCATTCTAACAAGGACAGTAAAGACCGCAGCCTCTAGCGTCAGTCGCTAGCATGCCTCTTTAGGCCAGGGGAGTGAGGTTTACTCTGACAACTCTTACTAGCTGGCCTCCATTAAACTCACCCCCCTAAACCTCACTCCCATCTGGGTCACGGCACCAATGTAACCCTTCCGGTTCTACTCGCGCTACTCCGAGCAGGATTCGAACCAACGTATCCGGAATGGGGGACGCACGCTAACAATGACACTAAAGACCACAACCTCTAGCGTCAGTCGCTAGCGTGCTTCTTGATGCCAGGCGAGTGAGGTTTACTCTTATTAGGACAACTCTTACTAACTTGGCTCTGTCACACTCACCCCCATAAACCTCACTCCCATCCGGGTCACGGCACCAATGTAACTGCTCCAGTTCTACTCTTGAGGTCAGGGGAGTGAGTTTTACTCGCACAGCTCTTACTAGCTGGCCTCTGTTACATCACGTTAGCTTACATATGCGTAAGCAATCTTCTATAGCTTGTTTCTGCTGCTGCTTCGCTTGTTTTTGAATAAAAAACTCTTTGTACTCTTTCAGGAGATGCATAACAGCGCCACCCTACCATATAAAAAACATGGATTGCTGGACAATACAATCAATGGCGGGAAAGTGTTAACCTGTTCCCATCAGAATATATTTAGGATGCTGGTAACCTTAATGGTTGAGGCTTTGGACTGCCGAGAAAGGTTGCAGGTTAATTTCCTAGTAAAAATGACCCAGGAACATTACAGAGAGGGCATGGATGTGCCCATGACCATGATAGATCTTTGAGTCTGAATGAAAATGAATTACCCTGCAGAAAAGACCGTCTTAGACGAGCATACTTTTCTATGCTGGTCCAAGCTGGTTTACACTGATTTGTTGCATGTTGGTTGACCAAGACTGTCATGCTTTTCATCAGCAAAAAATTATGATCAACCACCTTAGTCTTTCTGATTTTGAACTCATTGACCAAGGGAGGATTGCTGGTTAAGCTAGTTAAAAAGCAATGCTGGTCTTTTCAAGTATTTGGCTTATTTCTTAACCTTAATACAATGCATTTAATTTAACAAAATTTAGTGATGTTTATGCTAATATATTGTTTTAGGATGTTTACATAAAAATCTGATTAATACAATATTTTATTTGTGTATGCATTCACTATGTGCAGCAAACTGCAATTTGCCTTCATGTTGGAATGTATATGTGCATAACTGCATGCACATTTTGGTTTCTTTTTCCTGTGGCAGTGCTCTGCATGTTTTCTCACTCAGAAAAGGGATGTCATTGTGTTTTGTGGTTGACACTGGGCTTGTTATCTTTTCCTGAAGGCTTCTTGGTTTACTCAGGGACTTGATGGTGATAAGAGTCTCAGACTGTGCTCAGATTTACCAAGATACCAATATCTGGAATCAAAAGTCAGAATTTCAATACAAATTCAAACATTTTTCATCAAATTTGTCAAAAGGCCAAAGTATCATTATCATTAGTATCATTTAATAGCTCTCTAAATTAAATAAAAAATCTAAAAATTGATATAATGTGTAATGAAAAAGCAAACATAAAGCAATATCCCAATTAGCATAGCCTTGTGTGATTGAACTGATAATGGTAATTATGCTTTTCTGAACATTGTCATTAAAATAAATTCCCCCTGTGGTGAATACAGGTCTTTCCTGTGTGTTTACAGTTAGATTGATTGAAAAACTTTGGTTAGTAATTCTGTGACACTCCATGGAGCCCATAAGCCTCAGCAGCTGTCTAAAACAATTAGAGCAAAACATTTGGGGCTTTGCGGAGTTTCTGCATCTATGCAAAAACACTGCATTTGCTTGGGTGTGAAACTGAAGTGTGAGCAACAGATATCTTGGGGTGGCATATTAAATTCATCACGCCTGCTCTATACATGAAAGAAAGAGAGAAAGACGCTGAAACAGAGACAGAGGGATATGAACATGCAGTCTTACACACTCCCCCCTCGTCCTAGAGATTTCCCCTCTCAGAGCGTCACTTACTCATATCTCATGTTTATCACTCTACTCAAGTGTGATGCAAATATGAATAGTTTTTTTTTTTCTCACAGTTGACTGATCATGCGCTCTCCGCTGTCTTTTACCATTCTCTTTCATATATATCACTGGTTCTGCCTCACAGCTGTAAATCACCCGTTTCAACTCCTAATAAAAGGAGCACTTCAAAATCACTTTCTTCATCAGAATTTGTTTTGTTTTACAGTAAAAATATTGAATAGCATCAGTATTTTTAGTCGTTTTAATTTTGTAGGTAAGTAACTTTCGCCTTAGTTAAAAAAATTAATTGTGATTTTTTTATTGCAGTTACTTTTTTATCTCACAGTAGGACTTTTCTCATACATCAAACTTTCTAAATCCCACAGTGCAACTTTAGATTTCGCTATTGTGACTTTAGAACTTACAATGTAACTTGCAGTTCCAACTTTATTTCTTATAATTGTGAATTTTTAACTTACAATATGACTTTGTATCTTGCAATTGTGACTTATTTCTCATGTGTTACTTTATACCTCATTACATCTCCTATATCTTGCAATGCAACTTTAGATTTTGCAATTGACTTTGTTACTTGTAATTATGACTTTAGAAATCACAATGTGATTTTATATATTGCAGTTACGACTATTTCTCATAATTGTGACTTTTTAACTTACAGTATGACTTTATATCTCACAATACGACTTTATATCTTAATATGTGACATTATTTCTTATTTTACCTTTTATCTCACAGTATTTAACTTTTACTCTGAATCAGAAATTATCTCGCAGTATGCATGTTTAAATACTTTTACTGGAAAACATCAAAACATACATACAGCTCTGGAAAAAAATTAAGAGACCACTTCAAGTTCAGAAATCAATGTTAAGTGGTCTCTTAATTTTTTTCAGAGCTGTATATTTATACATGGGTATCCCACAATATTACTTTGTATTTATCATTGTGATAAAATGAAAAATTAAGTGCTGTGAAGAAGCTGATAAGATTATGACTTATCATTGGCCATTATAAAGACCAGAACTCTAGAAAGGGCACATTCAGATGCATGTCTTTGCTTATGAAATAAAAAGCGATGAATCTCCTTACTGTATACACACACACAAACACACACACGCACACTCACACACACGTTGTGTTTTTCATGTTATACGGGGACATTTCATAGACATAATGTTTTTTATCCCTATAACATATGGTTTACCAGGACAAACACACACACACTCACAGTATTTAAGTAACATTTTTAGTTTGGAAAAGAGTCCTTATTCCTTTTTATTTGTGTAAGGATGTTAGCCGAATTGGAGAACAAAGTTCTTAATTAGTAAACAGAAATATTAATGTCGTCTTATAAATGCTTATTTTAGTGAAGCGTGTCGTGTTCCAACTGCCAACGGCTTGATCTGGCCCCTGTTGTTTTTGAATGTTTCTGTTGGATTTATCTGTCACACATTAAAGTGGCAGTGTTCTTGCCAAAGCATATTTGTAAGACAAACAGACTGAGCGACTGACTGTTTAGTTGGATTTCCCTAAGGCAGTCCACGCATCAAGACTGCTGCCCTCGAGAGGGGTTTACACATATGCACACTCTCTCTCTCTCTTTCCAATGATCTGATATTTATTAGGCCCTGTCAGCCTGAGGGTAATGGGGTATGTGGATGTGTCTGTCAGAGGTCTGGCTTACTTATTCACATGGAAAACAAACGGATAAATCTTATCCTCCACCTCCCACACATATGAGCACTTTTCATCACTAAAGACCAACTATAGCTCTAGATGTGACTGTGTGCGTGTTCTTTAGTAGTTTGGGTTAGTGTATGTGTGTGTGTGTGTTGCAGCCTCACTGCTGCCTCACTGCCTACATAGGCAGCTGCAGCTTAACTCAAATGGAACCTCATAAGTGAGTGTTTTGGAACGCTCTAAATAGGCAGCAATGCAAACAACAAGGGAACGAGAGACTCACATCATTTTTTATTTCAATGAATATGAGAGGAACAACTTTCAGTGGTGTTTGATGATTATAAAATACTGCTTAGAAATGAGCAAAACTTATATCTTATTTTGCTGCATAATTAAGTTGACTACCTTTTAAAACAACTTTCACATGATATATGAAATGGTTTTGATACAGAATATGTGTGTCTTTTGGAGCCTTATAAAGTCTCACTTGTTAGTGATAGATAGTGAATATGCAAGTAGAGATGCAAGGTGCGTATACAAAGTTTAATAAATAAATAACTTAGTAATTTTAATAAACTTATAAAATTTAGTGTTTTAAAATCATATTTCATAAAAGTTTCCAGAAGTGACTCACAGCGATTTCAGTAAGCAATACATCAGACTGATCACACACAGTTATATAAATACATCGGTTATAGCTCTGACTGGGCTGAAGGAGCACATTGTTGAAACAGCGCATTTACTCTGAGTGAGAAGAGACAGAATTATATGTATATTATTTGACTCACCGCTGCTTTACATTGGATTATGCTTCTCTGTAAATGAACCAAAGCGCTGGCCTAATCACAGATTTAACAGCATGAATGCTGTTATACCAAACATCAGGGAGTCTTAGTGCAATCTTGCCACACACTAACTCAAGACGTGATTTCTGTGTGTGCGAATACTCTCATTTGTAAATCACTGTTTCTAAGTGAGGTCAATCTAACCTGCACTCTCTCAGAGACTATCCTCTTGGGACAGGAGAGCTTGTTAATTATCCACGCCCCAGGCCTCTCTGGGTAACTCCTTGTGTGCCACATATGGTGGAAACACCCATGTGGTGGAAAGTGTTCATCAACAAAACTTTACCTTTATGCATTTTGCATATACAGTACATTTATCCAAAGCAACTTTCACTCGAGGTATTTTATCTGCTTAATTGTTACCTAGAAATCAAACCCATAACTTTTGTGTTGCCATGTCCCTGCTCTATAACTACAGGAACACTATATTTGACAAGATTTTCACATCTTCTAAAAAATAAAATAAAAAAACCCTGTTAGGGTTTTCTGAGTTTTTTTTTTAGTATGTAGCTACAGTATGTGGTTGCCAGGCTATACTGAGTGGTTGCTAGGGTGTTGTTAGGGTTTTCTGAGTGTTTTTAGTGTGTAGCTACATTATGCGGTTACCAGGGTCTTCTAAGTGGTTGCTAGGGTGTTGTTAGGGTTTTCTGAGTTTTTATTAATATGTAGATACATTATGCAGTTCCCAGGGTCTTCTGAGTGGTTGCTATAGTATTGTAAGGGTTTTCTTAGTGTTTTTTAGTGTGTAGCTACAATATACAATAGTCAGGGACTTCTGAGTGGTTGCTATGGTGTCGTTAGGGTTTTTGGAGTGTTTTTTATTTAGTATGTAGATACAGTATGCAGTTGCCAGGGTCTGCTGAGTGGTTGCTAGGGTGTCATTAAGGTTTTCTGAGTGTTTTAAAGTATGTATCTACAGTATGCGGTTGCCAGGGTCTTCTGAGTGGTTGCTAGGGTGTTGCTAGGTGGTTGCTAGAAGGACTGGGAATTGCCATAGACCTCCCAATGATATTTAGCTGCAATATGTATTGCATTTTTTATTTATTTAGAATTTTCAACTCTTTGGCTCTTGATGTCCAGGATGTTTCTAGTAGTTTCTGTTTAACTACTTTAAATATTTTATCATAAAAAATAGATCATAGATCATGTTATGAGACGTGTTCTAAATGTTGAACTTGACATGGCATGTTAAAATGCACAGATATATATGAGACGCTGCAAAAGATGCAAGATGCAGAAAGAAATAGGAAAAGAAACATTCTATTTGAAGCCTGTAAAGATAATAGGGAAAATCAGTACTGAATGGAACACACCCCCGAGTGAGACATACACGTACTGCTACAGAAAGACGGTCACTTTTTTATTCTATATCAATCATTTTATAATCTTTTTATTCGAATTTAAGAATATTTTTTTCATCATGGCAATGGTTTAAAAATAGTTTGTGTCAAGAATCACAGTTTGTAACAGAATAGAGTGTTTTGAGTGTTTTTAACATTAATTGCTATGCAGTTGCCAGGGTGGTCTCTATGGTGTTGCTAGTTACAGTAATTACTAGAGGTGTTTGTCATTAGGTCCAAAATCTCTATAAATTCTTACATATACCTCAGGATGTTCCTTCAATTCAAGTCTATGAGATTTTTCTGTCTGTTTTATTGTCTGCCAGGTGCAAATCTTAAAGGCGTAATTCACATCTACCTAGATGGGCCTTTAGCAAAAAAAGTCAGTACTACATGTTCAACCACTTAGAAAAGTTGTAGCTCTGTTTTCAACAAGATAGACAATGAGAGGTACAAGTGGTGAAGGATGAGTTGCATACTAAGGTTTAACACTTAGGGTTAGTGCTTTTAAAAAATGCATAAAACCTAAGTATACGCAAAAGTAACAGTGACACGTGCCTTAGCAAGCTTTACTAATGAACTCGGTCTGAAAAAGTCTGAAAACTGACAGACTGTTATTGTGGATTATCACAGAACAATATCCAGGCACAGGCTTTTGAACTGCTATTTCAGGTCACGAGTGAGATCACATTACAAACACACATTTTACCCGTTTCTCGTGAGGTTTGAAGGTTAGATGGAAAAAGTATGTGTAAACTTCTCACTAAGACAAATGTGTGAGATGGGTGTGCACCTTTTAAACACACAAACTTAGAAGCCCCTTGTCACCCACATGAAGGTCAGAGGTCAAAGGGTACATATGTGCATTTCAGTCCATCATCTTTGGACAGCTGAATCTGGCTCCCCCACAAAGCCATAGACCCTTAGAGGAGGTGTGTGTGTGTGTGTGTGTGTGTGTGTGTGTGTGTGTGTGTGTGTGTGTGTGTGTGTGTGTGTGTGTGTGTGTGTGGTATGGAATCTAGTGAGGTACCATTACTCCTCTGATCCTGGAAGAAAAGCCCCCTCAGGGAAAATAGTGGAGTCAGGTTAAAGGTAAACTCAAAGGTTAGTAGAGTTGAAAGCGTCTAACTGATTGTGGAATGTGGTAATAAACGTGCTGTTATATAGGTAGTGGTAGTGTAGAGGTTAATATTTTTGGGGTGCATTTATGTCTATAAATTCCTTTTAACACTAATGGAATGGATGGATGGACTGACTATCCATCAAAGCAGCACGTCTCTGCTGTAACTAACATGAGTTCACCCAATAATGAGAGAATTCACTAAATCATTTATTGTCGCTCAGGACCTGTATGACTTTCTTTCTTCTGCATAACACAAAAAAAGATATTTTAAAGAACTGTTTTTGTTCATACAATGAAAGTCAGTGGGGTCCATAACAATATAGAACCCAATTGACTTTCATTGCCCAGACAAAAAAAACACTGGCATTTTTCAAAATAGAAATTCATACAGTTTTGGAAAGACATGAGGGTCAGTAAATGATGAGAGAAATTTCATTTTCGGAGGGAAAAATCCGTTTTAGAGTAGTTCAACCAAAATTAGCATTGAATTGGCCCATATAACTTGTGCTCTTTGGTTCCCTCTATCCCTCTTCCCATGTTTTTCCTCCCACTATTTTCCTCACTCCCATGGTGAGTCCTTCCTCCAGTCTGGAGCAGAGGGACAATCTGTGGGTCAGAAACAACAGACCAGCCATCTGAGAGAAAAATAAACTTGTCCTATTGTTATGTCTGCTCTGTTGTGTATTGTCACAGCAACGACCTCTCGCTTCTCTGTTGTCTGATACTCTTCCAGTTTGTCCTACCCGTGTGAAAAGATGTTTCGACAATCTATTTTTGACAGTGGTTAACACCCATCAGTGACTATCACCACTGTGACAAAGAAACATGAAACTATTCAATGTTTATTTAAAAAAGGTTATAGCTAGGTCAGAATTAGAGGTAAGGTCTGTGTGAGAGAAAGAAAGAGAAATAGCAGAAATAAGATTTTAAAAACAATTTAAGAATTAAGAAATGTGTTCACCCCAAAATGCCAAAATTCTGCAATCATTTACTAATTTGTCCTCATGTCTATCCAAACCTGAATGACTTACTTTCCGCCATGAAACACAAAATGTGAAATGTTGAAGAATGTAATGCCTCTCTTTTAAATATAATGAAAGTGAATGGGGATCCAGGCCATTAAGCTCCAAAATGACAGAAAAACCACCTAAGAAATATTATACAAATCTATAAGAATCGTGCTATATTCAAAGTCCTCTGAAAACATATAAAAGCTTTGTGTGAGAAACAAAATGAAAGTTCCTGCATTTTCCACCAACTCTGGTCGTTAGAATGAAAAGAAAAAGGTTCAGAGATGGTGGAAAACGTAGGAACATTTGCTACTGTGCCTTTAAGAACTCTATATGTAAATGACGTTTTTAGCTAACCTCTTCACATTTACAACACCCCTGGCAAGTTGCTGGTTCCTGAATAGACATTGATATGTAGACATGAATGTTTATGTTAATTTCCTGACAGTTATAAGATCATAACCATGACACAATCTGAGTAGATCTTGTCGGTAGACCATCTTGGACCAGCAACAAATCTACCAACCAGCTACTTAAGGTAACCAAACTGGTTTTTGGAACATGATGGCTGGTCAGTGACTAGTCTAATGTCAAGCTTGGGCCACTTAATGACCATCTTAAACTAGCTAAAACCCAGAAATGCTATCAGCATAAAATTAATTTTCAAATAGGGTACATAGTAGAGTTTTTTACTTCCAGAAAAAGCCAAGTAAAGATGGTTTCCCATGAAATGGCCCTTTAAAACATAGGCCTGCATTAAATGCTGTTAAGATGTTGAACATCACTGTGTTCCTCACGCTGATACTCTTCCCCTACAGACTTCACAAATTCACTAACACCACTGTTATAGTCACTAATAGTCACTGTATGTCAGTGCTTCATAAGCCAGAGGTTGCTTTGACATTACTGTGGTAATCCAGCTTTATTCCTCTTTTTAAAAGCTTGTGTTTCACATTGGCTCTGAAAGGATACCTCCCCATGGACATTGCCTTGTCGGAATGTTCCTGGATGTGAGCCAGTGGAGCACATTCTTTTAGCCAATTATGTGCCATATTGTCTCCCACTCTTTCCAGATCACTCCATCTCTAATGCCATCCTTCCTCTCAAAGACAATACTGCTTTCTCCCAGCTTCAAACCTTCACTCCATTACCATGACCTGGTCATGCACCAAATCCGAGTGAGTTCAGATGTGGTTGAGAGGGGTCAAAGGTACACAACAGGAGGAGACGCTAACAGGAGGGTCAGTGAGTGTAAGGTGGTCAAATGGTGCCATAAAAAGCATCATACATGCCAGCTTTAAAGCGAGAGTTAGCCTAGTTAGCTGGCTCACTGTCCTTAATCCGAACTGAAATGAAACTGACTAATTTAAAAAGCTCCTTATGACAAGCTGCTCAGTAAAATTCAAAATTATGCGAAATGCACAAGAAAAAAAAAAAAATGCTTAAACCCTCTAGTTTGCTGGTTGCAGATGGTCTCCCAGCTAGCCAGACTGGAAAATCTGACCAGACTCACTAAAGACCAGCTTGGCCAGGCTGAGGGACTAACTTTTTTAAAACCTTTCTAAAATCAGTTAAACCAACTAATATAATACCAGAAAAACAAACTAGTTTAAGATGTTTGTTTGTTTTTTTCAGCACAATACATTGCTAGCTTTCAATAAAGACTGGTGTTAGCATGTTGCTAAGCTAACAACACAACACAAAAATACATCCCTGACAGCATACATTGTAAGATGTCTATTTGACATGCATGTTTCCATCTAGAAGATGTATAATTTTCAGCGTGTTTGCTCTTCTGCAACACATCCCTAAAATGTGTCCTGGCAGATATTAAATAGACATTTAGAAAATGTCTTGATGTTCACAATTTAAAGGTCGTTCACACAGAAATGCGAGATGCAGGGCAGCGGAGTGTAAAAAATGCAAGGTCTCAAGACGCATACCTGTATTTTAAAAGTTGAACTTTTTATAACCCTCAACTAATTTCCCCTCCAACTTTTACAGAGCTTGTCACAATGCATTCTGGGATTTCCTTAGGCCTATCTATGAAGCATACATGCATTTCTGCCTTAGATTTTGGGCAAAACAAGTATCTTACTGTTTGAAACATGTCAAGAGCTATGATGTTGCCTAAAGTTGCCTTGGTGGGCAGCTCACTAGGCTTTGGAACAAAACTATGCTGTAAATTTCTTCCTCAAACCCTTGAACTCCCTGATATAATATTGTTTACAACTGAAAACCAAGTTGACTCATCAAAGCCTTTCTAGCTTACGCTGTGAGAAATTATCCTCTTAAGATTGCCTCAGGGAAAAGGTCAGGGGTGAGGCACTGAAGAGGGGGATACGGAGCAGATAAAATCATTATGTGAGTCACTACCAAGCCAGATTTATGAGCACTCATTGATCAGAGCGTAGCAAGATGCTAAGGGCTTTGGTCAAGCAGCGGTCAGGTTACTCTTAGCCCGCAGTTGGGCCTTTGTTTAGATTCTTCAAAGTTTGGCCCTGGACTTTGGAAGATTTTACATCATTCCTTTTTTTTGACAAAAATATTTACCGTTCTTCTGTAATGCAATGACAAATTAGATAAAATCGGAGACTGAGCTTGTATGTAGAGTTTAAACACACATATGGATGGGATTTCGCTATCAGGGGGTTGTGGGATAAGATTAGGTGCTGTTAATACAATGAGCGTAAGACTGTATGTGTGGCAGGGGGTGGGACGCTGACCTGATTGTTGCAGATGTAAGCAGTTGGCAGCGTGCCCATGTGCCATGATGTCACCCTTCAGCCCAGCAGAATTAATTTCTGCTATACTGCTTAATCAGAGGCAGGCTAAAAGCCTCTGTGATGCTGTAGGATGCCGTTTGGAGGGTCTCTGGGGAAGCCGAAGAGGCAGTTCAAGACCCGCTGAGTGTTGTGTTCTGTAAATGTGCACATCCTTATATGTTGTACCAGCCTGTGTGAGAGAGTCTGTCTGCTTGTAAGAGTGGACAAGTTTAGGCTGCCCTTTTTCTTGGCCTGTGTTCTATTTTGCATGCCACACACCTCAATGTGAGGATCGTGCCATGCTTAATATAGTTTCGCTGAACTGTGTTTGTGCAAAGGCCTGTGTGTTCCTTGTCCTCATATAAACCCTGGATGGATCTTAGGAAAGGGTTATGTTAGGACCCTTTTGCCTTCCTGTCCCACCTAAAACAATGTGCATTCCAGGTCCTTGTGTGCAAAGAAAACAAATATTCTGCATGTTAGTGAATTCTGTGAATGAAAATGATTACAGAATCCTTACAGAATCCCTTTAAGAGTGTATTTCTGCTTAAGACACATGGGGCCTTATCATACACCCAGCGCAATGCGATGCCAGCCACGACGCAAGTGTTTTTTGCTAGTTTCAGCCCGACGCAGTGATCATTTTCACGTCCAGCGTCACATTCTTTAAATAGCAAATGCACTTGCACCCATCTGTTCGTCCATGGGCGTGCTGGTCTGAAAACGAGGTGTGTTCAGGTGCATTGTTGGCGTGCTGCTGTTTTGAGGCAACTGAAAACGACTGCGCCATTGACCAACAAAAACCTGGTCTAAAGTCAGTAGCGCAGTATTTTTTATGTTATTTAAAGGGCGCGTTAGTAATATGCGCCTATAGGCGGGTGCACAACGTGCGTACACTCTGCTTATTACACACACAGGGACGCGCAGCAGAACACAAACATTTTTAAATATTAAAAATAAAAGGATTCCTCTCTGGAGAAGCGTTCAGTCTTTCCGCTCACAAATTCCGTCATGTAAATAGCGAATCCGTCATGGTGCAAGCACAACTGGCTTTTAAAGGGAATGGGAGATGAGACTCTGATTGGTTTATTGCACACCCAAAACACACCCATGGCTCATTAAGAGACTAGGTACAACCCTTCTGGAACATGTGCCTGGCACGCCGACCGTTTTTGCCGTTGTTAAACTAGCAAAAGTGGATTTGGAAATGCCCTACGTGCACCTGCGCCATGCGCTTCAGACAATGCGCTCAGATCGTTAAAATAGGGCCCTAGATCATATATTTCCACATTTGTCTGTCCCTGTCTGTACAGGGTAATTAATAGTAATGGAAAAACTGCAATGTAAGCAACATGACAGAGACATAATCATGTCTTGATATAGTTGTATTTTCAGCATGCAGGAAAAAAGCCTGGTTGCGACAACCTCATATGGCATGAACATTAATCTCAATTATAACGTCTGTGTAAAAACTGAACTGGATCACATAAAATACAATAAATACAATGATTAATCCTACTTAATCATGATAAAGAGTTAGATTTGCTGACACAGACATTTATTAAAACAAGTTTAAACCATGTAAATGTCATGTGATACTGCTTTTTTGAAGCAGTTCGTTGAAATGAACTCTTAGAAAGACGTGGTTTGTGGAAATGAGTCAAATTTCTCACCATTACTGAACGTATGTTTCAATATAAAGCTATACAGCTAGTAGGCCTACTAACAAATTTAGAATGACTGCTGATGAATCATGTGGTTCTGTCATCTGGTTTGACTGTTTGAAAACTAGCAGCTCAAAAGAAAGATTTGCTCATAAATCGAGCTTCACTATGACATGTGAGCAAGTTAGAGTATTATCTTGTAAATTGTAATAATTGTAAGGAATTTCAGGTCTTACAATTATCTGGTAATTCTTGGTTTTCCCTGTGTTAAACAAGCCGTTTATCAATGTCCAGTTCAGCCAGAGTGAACTTTTTCAGGTAGGCAGCCCACCTCTCCCACTGGGGTAGAAAAAACAACAAAGAAAGACAGAGTTCAAGGGGAGAAATCTTGAAGTGAACAGTCACAGGTCAGTGGACATGCAGAGTATCAGACTGAAAATGGCCCGAGTGCATTTCACAGCACAGACAGCCTTGCTCACACACACACACACACACACACACACACACACACACATGCAAACACTTCACGCATGAGTGAACACTCCTTTTGCCGAATGTAGATGTTTATTTATGAAGTGGTTCTTTTGAAAGGTCTGCTTTTGTCTCACGTCCTCTCCATCATAAGATCAGAGCGTTGTACTCAACCCCCTCTCGCTCTGGATATCTGGCAGTGCTGTGTGTGTGTGTGACAGCCCCCAGTGAAATGTGAGATGGAGATGCCGTTTTCTATTTCAAGGTTGTAATCTCAGCCAGCACACTTAATTGTGTGTAAGAGAGATTTGGCCATGAAGTCTTAGTTACTTGGTGTACATTACTGTTTTTTGTTCAACTGAGTCATGTGGTAAATTAGCATTTGACCTGACCTCCATCACTAACCTCCCGTTCTTTCTTTCTCCCTCTCTATCTCTCCTTCACCACTCACCGGTTGACACAACACTAAAAGCTTAACCTGAGACTGTCAGCAGTGGTACACTGTACAGGTCTGGCGAGTCGTAAGTGCAATGTACTGTCCATGTCTGTACCTTTTTGAAAGTTAATGGGTCAGTGGACTGGCATTTTTGCATTTAGACTTTATTTTTTGTGGAAAAAATGAATTTAGGACTAAACAATTCAACAAGATGGTATAAAGCTTATACTTTTAATGGTAAAAGACTGTAAAAATATTATGGTAAAAACCTGTGAATTGGTTAATGGTAAGTTCCCTTACTATACAGTATGGTTGAAAACTGTAATAGATCAAACAGGACATTTAATGTATATTAGCTTTTATGTTACATCTTACGTTGATAAATTAGTGTTTATTGTGTTTAGTGAGATGTGTGTGTTACCATGATGGTGTTTTGTATTTGTGTGTAAGAAATTGTGCACCTTCTATATATTAATATTTACCTCAACTTGTGGAAAAGCTACTTGTGAGGACCTTTGATTCATCATGTGGCTTTCTCTTTTTTAAGGTGGTTGTTAGTATATTATAAAGGTACAGAAGAGAGTTTGGTTCTTTATTATATTAACATTATATAACATTATATATATATTTTTTTTACAGTAAATTTAAGTTCAATCCTTAAAAAGTTTTGTGTGCCATTTTTTTATTTACTGTAAAGTTCACAGATTTTTTTGTGTACAATATATGTGTATGTTTGCATATTTAGATATAGTTTAGAGACCAAATTGTACCCAAAAGTGAGCTAAACCAGACAAAGCCTTCCTTTGGGGATATTTAGGAATGTGCATTATTCATAAAGAAAATAATGTTCATTTGTATATATATATATATATTAGTATTTGGACACCCCTCCAAATCATTGAATTCAGGAGTTCCAATCACTTCCATGGCCACAGGTGTATAAAATCAAGCATCTAGGCATGCAGACTGCTTCTACAAACATTTGTGAAGGAATGGGTCGCTCTCAGGAGCTCAGTGAATTCAAGCGTGGTACCGTGATGGGTTGCCACCTGTGCAATAAGTCCATTTGTGAAATTTCCTCACTACTAAATATTCTACGGTCAACTGTTAGTGGTATTATAACAAAGTGGAAGCAATTGGGAACAACAGCAACTCAGCCACGAAGTGATAGGCCACGTAAAACCACAGAGTTGCCAGGAGAACGGTACTTGCCTGACTGCATTGTGCCAAGTGTAAAGTTTGGTGGAGGGGGGATTATGGTGTGGGGTTGATTTTCAGGGGTTGGGCTTGGCCCCTTAGTTCCAGTGAAAGGAACTCTTAATGCTTCAGCATACCAAGATATTTTGGACAATTTCATGCTCCCAACTTGGGAACAGTTTGGGGATGGCCACTTCCTGTTCCAACATGACTGCACACCAGTGCACAAAGCAAGGTCCATAAAGACATGGATGAGCGAGTTTGGTGTGGAGGAACTTGACTGGCCTGCACAGTCCTGACTTCGACCGGATAGAACACCTTGATGAATTAGAGCGGAGACTGCAAACGCCAGGCCTTCTCGTCCAACATCAGTGCCTGACCTCACAAATGCGCTTCATAGAAGAATGGTCAAAAATTCCCATAAACACATTCCTAAACCTTGTGGAAAGCCTTCACAGAAGAGCTGAAGCTGTTATAGCTGCAAAGGGTGGGCATGTAAAGGCAGGCATCCCAAAACTTTTGGCAATATAGTATATATCAAAAATAGTAGTATGCCTATTTATAATTTACCAGACCTTGTTTGATTTATATATATAAACTCTAGTCTTTATCAGCATCAGAGAAATACATATACTGTGTAATCAAGTAAATGCACATGTGCACATTCTGGGCTCTTTATATACCTGTGTTAATGAGTGTTTGAGTAGTTACAGGTGAATAAATAACATTAACAAATAAGGTGCTCTCTCTCTTCTGTTTATGCTGTCATCTATTTATCCAGGCCATATCCAGACCTCAGTCACCATAAAGAGATTTCAGCCTCTCATCAGCCCCTGTACACCAGTGTGCAGAGTGTACCTCTAATAGATTGTGTGTGTGTGTTTGAGATTAAACCCAGTATGACTGCATCCAGACCACAGGTGTAGTGTAGCAAAGCTCATATCAGTTTGCAGAGGTTACAGATCCGTTTCAGATAACGCTCTCCACCCTGCCCATGACGCACACACACATGTTGGGTTTTCATGTTTTATGGGGACATTCCATAATGATTTTTATACTGTACAAACTGTATATTCTATCCCCTAACCCTAAACCTACCATCACAGAAAATTTTCTACATTTTTACATTTTCAAAAAAAACATCATTCTGTATGATTTGGAAGCTGTTTTCCTCATGGGGACAGTTACATAAAATTTTTTAAGTTGAGAAATTCAAAGTTTAAGTAAGCAGAACTGGCATATTTCAATTTTGTACTCATACATGTTAATTGCTCTTGTTTTGTGTAAGTTATTTCATACATTTAACTTAAAATTATCATGTAATCTATAACTAGCTAATTCAGCAAATGTTAATTGGTAACACAATGCTTTGATAACATTAGCATAGCATAGCAATTGCTGAAAGTGTACAAAAATATAGAAATTTTAACATATCTGTTCTCAAACCAAGCTTATACTCTACTCGTCACCATGATGGTACACCCCCCTCCCCCCCCAAAAAAAAACATAACAGAAACATTAGCATAGCAAAGCATTAAACACTGCTAAATCTCCGACTTAACATTAATCGTGCACAAAAAAACATTATATAACACTTAATTTTAGCATTCATTTTCCCTTTCAAGTGCCATGCCAAAGCATGCTGAGAAATAATCCAGTTTAAGCCAAGTATTACCCCACTCGTGGATTTTTTAAGATGTTGCGTGTCTTGAAAAAGGAATTTGCTAACAAGTGGCTAAATGGGACTACAGAGGCTGTCTGGGACATTAAACGCCATCACATGGAATAGGTAAACTCAGTCCACTTTTACAGCCTTGTTACACTTATAATTGTGCTCTTATAAACTATTCTAATTTTTTTTATTATTTTTTTTAATAAAAACTTAAAGAGTTGTCAGAAGCTTAGTGGTGGTGACGTTGAAATCGTAGAACCATGGTGTAGTTAGTTTTTACTTCTGGCAACTGCATTTAGGCTTCAAAATTCATAAAAGTTGTGTTCATCTGTGAAAATGATCTTGATGGACAAAACTTGACCTATGGAAAAATCCTATTGGGTTTTTGTCAAAAGTACTGTCATTTTAAGGACCAAATCAATTAAAGGGAAAAATTGGGTATAGCAGTTTAGTTACTTTTAAATGTCATTTCCTTTAAAAAAAATAAAATAAAAAAAAGCAGTCAAGTTCCCCTGCTGTTGCTCTGTTTCCTTGTCCTGTTTATAAAATCATTGTGGGGAAACCCATGGAGAGGATTCCTGATCAAAACAAAGCTTTCACACAGTGCTGATGATGATGTCAGTGGAGCTCACTCAGGTGTCTTCCCTTTGCAGGAAAGTACAGCCTAAAACATGGACTTTTCGAGGAACCACAAAAACCAATAGTGGGGGGAGGGTCGTGTTAGCTTTTCTTAACTTCTCTTTTCTTAAAGCTTACTGGATATACACATTGCACTGCCATTTAGGGTTGACCTCTAAACTTAACGCCCTAAATTCCAGATCGAGCGCTTCTGCTCAGGTTTGCCCCCCTCTTGCGGCTATAGCGGTTGTTCTGTAGGAGGTCGTGAGGGATTCCCAGCAAGATGTCGCTGCTCTCACCCGTCGTGCTCTTTTGTCCCCTTACCACTGGGTGGTCGACATCTTCTCTGTTGTGGCTTTTTCCTCCTACGTTCGACGGCGCTGTTTCTTCTCTTTCTGTAAGTTCATCTTCAGTGTTTTTCCCCCCAGTACTTCACTTTGTCTTTCTCTCTATTTTGCTTATTATCTCTTTCTTTCTCTTGAGAAATGGCCTGTTGTTCTTTATCCCCACGTGTGGCTTTGTTTAGAGATGGAGACAAGGTTTAGAGATGGAGTCCTCGAGGGTTTGGTTTTGCGGTGACCTTTTCTTTCTGCCTAACGGGAACTTACATTATTGATTGAAAAAACAACACTTGCCAAGTTCAGATTTCTGAGCCGTGTCTAAGCATTCACTGCTAAAATCAGAAAGCCTCTATGCCAGTCACTATAAATGTTTTGTTTAGTTACTTCGGCACAGACATACAGTATCAAAGCCACTGTGAAAACAGGATCTAAGATTGGATTGCTGAATGCTATCCATTTTTACACAATTTTTTTTTTTTTTTTTTTTTTTTACATTTATGAAAATGTAGACACATGATATAGCTAAAAATGATAGGCCAAAAATTATATGGAGT
Organism: Coreius guichenoti; assembly: GCA_039654105.1. Classification (NCBI taxonomy): domain Eukaryota; kingdom Metazoa; phylum Chordata; class Actinopteri; order Cypriniformes; family Gobionidae; genus Coreius; species Coreius guichenoti. The sequence goes on along the minus strand of CM077185.1, from coordinate 12,802,807 downwards.
GTCTATTTACACTAAGTGCAAATAGCCCGCCTTATTGGCAGAGGCTATTTACACTAACTCCGCCCACTGACGTCTGGTTGGGCCAGACAAAATTATGGAAGATGCTAGATTGTCAACAGTAGCAATAGTGTAGGGGTAAGGCACGTGGAAGAACGTTTTGACCCAAATTGATCCGAGTTTGAATCTGTCTTTTGTCGAACTCGCTCTACTCCCTTTTCCCATCACATATCTGATCGGAAAGGCATTTATTTTCATTTTATAAAAATGAAGAAAATATTCGAAAAGTGGAAATAAAGTGTCTAACTTGTTTAAAAAGTGTTTATCGGTTAGGGTTAGGGGTAGGTGTAGGGAGGGCTTTATTGTCCCAATAAGGCGATATCCATTTAATAATTTTAATAAATATAATAATTCACACTCTCTGCTATTATTGCATACCGTTTAATGTACAACAATACTGAGGTGCAAATAGTATCTGCCACTATTTACAAGTATAAATAGCATAACTACTATTTATTGCAAAGAAAATAGGCTACTGCTATTTTTAGATAGTGTAAATAGATTCTATCGCTATTTTAAATCGAATCTATTGCTATTTAAACAGTGTAAATAGCAGCTATCACTATTTGTACATAGTGTAAATAGCATGTATCGCTAAGAAAATATGCTATTTTCACTTGAGATTTTAGTGTTTTAAGGTTATATAGTGAATATATTTTACGTGTTTTTATACATTCATATACATATTAACCTATAAGATCTAGATGTTGATTAAAAAAAGTCTATGGTGTCAACTACCTCTAAAACATGTTTAATCTTGAGTACATCAATCCAGACTAAAATGATAAAGGTCTTTGCATGATTGATGACAAGAAACTAAAGTCAATGTAAAATGTATCAGTTTAGTTTAAATGTATTGATGGCTGTAGTTACACTTAATGGCTTCATGGAGTAACATTGAAGAATTATATATAACCTCATTTTATAGTGTAGAAAGGATGTGTGCAAATAAGAGAAAAATCAGTATGTGGCTTGAACACTCTGGCATCTTCAGAACAGTAGAAAAAAAAGCAAAAAAGGTGATGCATGCGAGACCACAAAGTCTTTCTGTTGCACTCACTCTTCTGCGGTTGATGCACAAAAGGGGTCTACTCGTTCACACGAGAGGGAAGGTGATACACACTCAGCGGTGCACACCAGTTTCACACAGACAAGAGAACATGAAGATCATTTCAAGAAATGTATCATTACTGGACACTCATTGCACTATGTGTTCATATAGTGGTGGTACGTGCATGTTCTCCCACAGTATCCACAGTACATACAGTATCAAAGCCACTGTGAAAACAGGATCTAAGATTGGATTGCTGAATGCTATCCATTTTAACACAATTTTTTTTTTTTTTTTTTTTTTACATTTATGAAAATGTAGACACATGATATAGCTAAAAATGATAGGCCAAAAATTATATGGAGTGTCTATTTACACTAAGTGCAAATAGCCCGCCTTATTGGCAGAGGCTATTTACACTAACTCCGCCCACTGACGTCTGGTTGGGCCAGACAAAATTATGGAAGATGCTAGATTGTCAACAGTAGCAATAGTGTAGGGGTAAGGCACGTGGAAGAACGTTTTGACCCAAATTGACCTGAGTTTGAATCTGTCTTTTGTCGAACTCGCTCTACTCCCTTTTCCCATCACATATCTGATCGGAAAGGCATTTATTTTCATTTTATAAAAATGAAGAAAATATTCGAAGACCGCACTGGGACAGAGAGGACGACAGTGTCAAATCTCACTTAAGCTCACAATACACTTTCCACATGTGCAGAGGGGTCAAAATCTGCTCCATATATGTGTGAGAGGAAATGTGTGTGCATGCGTTTGTGTGTGAATGTGAAATCCCATTAGCAGAAGGATGTAACCTTTCCCCATTAAACCTCTCTATGCTGCACAACTCCCAGCTTTTCACATTTCTTTTGAATGTGGCAAGGACTATCAGCGGCCCTCTCTCTCACTTCCTCTGGTTCTGAGGAGTTAATCCCACTCTCCTCTCAGAACAACCCCTCCTTTCTTAACAAAACAAACCCATCAGGCACCTTGGAAATCCACCCATTTTCCCATTAAGGCCATGTGATGGAAAAGCTGTTGATTTTCCTGATTGGATTTAGCCCCGTGAAACCGATCCTGGACCATGTGGCTCAGCGAGGAGAAAGTCTGAATGAAAGAGGAAATAGATGAATGAAAGGGAGGGGGGCAAGTGGAAACAGAAAGTGAAATCCATTTTATTCTCTATAGTCCAGTCTGAATGTGATCTGACAGTAATGGCTGCAGAACTGGACCTGTGCTGTGCAGTTGAAAGCAGGCAGAGTATCTCAGCTGGATCTAATTGGGTTCTATACTGTATTTCTAAATCAAGGCATTTCTTGTTAATCCTTTCAGTTCCAAAAGGATGCCAGCAACATTATTCTGCTTTCTTAGATACTAAGGCTAAGATACTGCCTTTATGTTTTTAAAGCACATGTGTCCTTCATGGTTAGGGTTATCCCAGAATGCTTTGCGACAAGCTCAAAGACAAACCAACCAAGATATATAGGTTAAGAGGAATGATGACTAAAATTATACAACCCCAAATCAAGAAAAGTTGGGACATTTTGTAAAATGCAATAAATCAAGAATCTGTGATTTGTTAATTCTCTTTCAACTTTATTTAAGTGACATGATAGTACAAAGAAATGTTTTCACTGAACAACCTAATTGTATTTTGTAAATATAAACACATTTGGATTTTGATGGCTGCAACACAAAAAAAGTTGGGACAGAGGCAAAATAAAAGTGAAAAGCTTATAGAATATCCAAGTTAAACTCTTTTGAAACAGTCCACAATAAGTAGGGGAACTGGTTATAGGTGATTGAGTGTAAAAGGAGCATTTGAGTCTTTGCAAGCAAAGATGGGCCATGGCTCATCACTTTGTGCCAAATATTGTGAGAGAATTGTCAAACAATTAAAAAATCACATTTCTCAATACAAGATTGCAAAAATGTAGGTCTTTCACCATCTACCATACATAATATTGTAGCAATGTTAAAGGTTCAGGGAAGAAGGAGGCAGGAACTGGCGAACATTCAACATAACTTTAATCATAAAATAAACAACAAAACGAAAGTAAAGCATAAACAAAACATAACGTAAAGTCCAGGCCTGGTCCTCTCTCGTCTTGCACTGTCGTCACTCCTCCTTTTATTCTTCCGAAGCTCCTCCGTGGGACTCAAGGCCGGTGTGGCTCCCGCTGCTCTCGGCCCCGCCTTGCTTGCCACAACAATATATTAGGTTGGACCTGTCTAGCATAATTTTGCCAAAATTTCGCTAATGTGACAGCGCCTTTAGGGCCAGATTTACTAAACAGGGCAAATTAGCGTGAGAGCGCAATTCCAAAAAAAGCCCAGATGGGAGTGGAAAGTTCTGCGCGTAATTTACTGACAACGTGCAAATTAAAGAACATTAGCTTAGCAAACATGCTAACATATCTTATGTGTTCCATGTGAGCAGTGCCAATTTTGTAGCATAAAGCATTCCAAATTCAATTCTTTTATGAAGTTCCGAGACTTTTATGTTGCTGTCTAAAGAGTCGTTAACACTGGACATGTTCTTCCGTTCAAAATCCAGAACGCAGAAATTTGGAGGAAATTTTGTTGAACTATACTTTTAAACTCTTGATGCAAGATACTGAAAAAACAGAGACGTGACTCAATGGCCAAAGATGTCCGTCTGATGCATGTGTACATAGACTAAACTCTATAAACCGTTGGGTTTAAAATTTTAAATTGTCCATATTTTACCCAAACATGGGTTGAAACAACCCAGCATTTTTTAAAGTGTAGAATTAAAAAATAGTGCAGATGCAATGTCTGAAGGCGCTCTGTGTGAAGGAGGCTGCCTATATAAACAGCAAGGCAGGTTTTTAGACCAGAGCTATTGTCTACACCACACATTTTTGTTGAGTAATTTCTTCTCTTAGATCAAAGCTCACATTCACTTCGATACTCATGCATTTGAACTAGTGCACTCTAAATTTTGCATCTGTCAGCATACCGTTCAGATTAAAAAGCTGACACTTGTGATTTTATACCCACAGAGCTGTAATGCCACAAACGCACCCCATCTGGATATTAGATCTCAGAGAAACACATTACAGATGGGATTTTACGTTTTCTCCTCGCGTTCCTGCGGGGGGAAGGGTCTGGGTGTTTTGATGGACAACTGTAATCTCCAGTGAAAATATTTGATCAGTGACGGCCAGTTAAAACATAAAGAGACACGGTCTGGAGTTTTGATCTGACACGGTTTCAAACCGCTCACCACAATATCCACTGGTACCTACAATCACCAGTGCTTGATAATATAGAAAACAAGTTAGATCAGCAAATCTGAACTCTAGTTTGGCAGTTATGCCATGGTACGGTTGGGTTTTTTTCGACCTGTATACGGCTATAAAATTGAACAATGTGTCCACTCAGCAAGCATAAACCACATGCGTCTGATGCACAAAACGAACCCTCTATTTATCATTTATTACTGGCTTATATAACAGTGCACTTTGCTGACTTTCTCAGGCCATATTTGCTATAGCACTGTCTCGCACTGTCTCTGGTAAGGCAGTATTCCTGATAAATCACAGGTTCGAGTGCCATGTTTAATCTATAAAATGCAACCACATGTGCATCTGTGCTTATGGGTGGGGATACCGGGCGGATTAGTTCATTATTCTCACAGACGTCTCAGAATGGTGATAAGGACGGGAAATGGAGACACAGGTATCTGGGTCAGATCTACCATAAAAGCTCTCCAATAACAACTTGGCCAAATTATACCCTTAGCTAATATCACACACCTGCGCTAAAACCACGCTGAACACACGACCTGCTTCAGAATATTTTTTTTTAAATCTTTGTAAAACTAGCGTAACAGGACTTATCTTTTTAAAAAGTCACATGTTTTAAAGGAATTTTTTTCACAGAATGTTTTGTCCAACATGGGTTCGTGCCAGCAAATTTTGGGGAGAATTTAAATGACCACCATTCACAAAATTCTACACATCCTCCTTTTCTTGCATGCTTAATTATAAAATAGTTAATGTAATAATGTTTTAAGCTAACAATGTACATACAATACAAAACTATGTACATAAGGTAAGTACATAATCTTTTAAATGTAAAAAATTCCGGGATTTGGGATTTCCTCCCAAAATTGGTGCAGAGAAGCATTTCCGTCTGGAAGTGGATGAGTGAACATAAAAAACGCAAAGACTTTCAAAGCTGTCTTATGGTTTTTTTTTTTTATTATTACTGAAAGACTTTTGGAAAGACGTTTCGTCATCTACAATTCGTATGTTGTTAATCAACAGTACAATCCATTGAAAACACTGTACTTCTATCCCTCACAGCCTTGTTTTCATTACTGTCAAAAAATAAATATGCCACTACTACCCTGACTAAGGTCGATAGCTGCGTCCCAATTCAGAGGCTGCATCCTTCGAAGGCTACATGTGAAGGCTGAATACGTCAGAGCAGCGTGACAAAACCTGTCCCAAGGCTCCTTCATGTGGCCTACAAATGCATCCTTCGTTTCCCTGGCCACGAAGAATAGAATGAGTGATTCCTTCGCAGCCTATCCAAGATTCATTGCGTGTCTGTGACAACTGGATTTTTGTAACCAGGTGTAACCGGATTACACCTTTAAATGTAAATACTGGGTTTCAACTTACTCAAATATCTAATGACACAAATGTAAAAATCAAAACTTTAAAGCGGTTCAATTGCTGACATACACTATATTGCCAGAAGTATTTGGACACCCCTCCAAATCATTGAATTCAGGTGTTCCAATCACTTCCATGGCCACAGGTGTATAAAATCAAGCACCTAGGCATGCAGACTGCTTCTACCAACATTTGTGAAAGAATGGGTCGCTCTCAGGAGCTCAGTGAATTCAAGCGTGGTACCGTGATAGGTTGCCACCTGTGCAATAAGTCCATTCGTGAAATTTCCTCACTACTAAATATTCCACGGTCAGCTGTTAGTGGTATTATAACAAAGTGGAAGCAATTGGGAACAACGTAAAATCACAGAGCGGGGTCAGTGCATGCTGAGGCGCACAGTGCGCAGAAGTCGCCAACTTTCTGCAGAGTCAGTAGCTCCAAACTTCGTGTGGCCTTCAGATTAGCTCAAGAACAGTGCGTAGAGAGCTTCATGGAATGGGTTTCCATGGCCGAGCAGCTGCATCCAAGCCTTACATAACCAAGTGCAATGCAAAGGGTCGCCAGGAGAACGGTACTTGCCTGACTGCATTGTGCCAAGTGTAAAGTTTGGTGGAGGGGGGATTATGGTGTGGAGTTGTTTTTCAGGGTTTGGGCTTTGCCCCTTAGTTCCAGTGAAAGGTTCAGTTGTTTCTGTGAATTGTAGCGATCCATTTGCTTGTCTTTTCTGTAGCTTTTGGCTGTCTGTAAAAATATACCTCAGATTTCTTGTCAAATCTATTTATACAGTCAATCTCAAAGCTCTTTCCCATTTTAGATGTGTTTTGTGTTTTTCAGGGCATTCACGCTAAAAACCAATGCTGCCACCTGGTCTTTTTGCCTCTCAGTGGGCGTAACCGCAGTCACTCTGGCCGATGGTGACGTCACGTGCATACCCTCTATTATGTGTTCAGTCTATAGGCGCATAGTTTCTTTACAAAGTGACATCGCCATCTACTGGCCTGGCATAAATAATACAGCGTTTTTAATCGTTTTCGCGGATCTGTGTGAACGGGGATCGTTTTGACAAAGTAGTCGTCTGTACGCGAATAGCGCAAAGGAAACACTTTTCCGATTTTTAGTAGATCGTTGTTGTGGAAACATACGCTAAAACACAACGAGAACAGACAATGAACAGAAAGAAAACCAGACAAACCATAAGACAAACCAAAAGAATAACAGGTGCGCAAATTAATCAAACCATGAAAAATCATAGGAACAAACTAAAAAATAGGACACAGAACAAAAAACAAACCCACCCAAAACAGAAACAAACACAGATTTTAATATTTATTAAAACATATCATTGTCTAAGGTCAGCTTCTCACCTCCTTAGCACCTAAACACACTCTCTGAGGGAGATATAGATATGACATATTCCTACACGCGCACCGAGTGGCAGAGATACGTGACCCCGCCAGTGTCTTTGATTAAGATATGCCATTCCTCCAGTCAGAAAGTCTCTGTTTGTGTGCAGTGCTATGATGGGGATTCTTAAAGAAACAATATGCTACATTCATACACACTCACAAAGGCTGGTTATATTCTTCCTAGCAAACATCAGTACTGTTCCAACAAGCATCTACCACCCTCCTCCCAAGCAACCTCATGCATCTCACAGCATCTAACGCAAAGGGTTTGAAAATACATGATGAAACCTTTCATAGTTCTTAAAGAAATAGTTCACTCAGAAATAAAAATTGTTTCATCATTTACTCAACTCTCATGTCGTTCCAAACCTGTATGACTTTCTTTCCTCTGTAGAATACATTGAAAGTGTTTTTTTGTCCATAAAATTAAAGCCCAATTTTGTTTTGGACCCCACTGATTTTCATTGTATGAATAAAAACAGTTGAAACATTCATAAAAATATCTTCATTTGTGTTAAACCGGAGAAAGAAAGTCATACAGGTTTGGAACAACATGAGGGTGAGTAAATGATGACACAATTTTTTTTTTTTTTTTACTTCTGAGTGAACTATCCCTTTAACCATGTTCTTTATCCATACAATGAAAGGGGGTGAACTATCCCTTTAACCGTACACAAGGCCAAACTTGTAAAAAAGTTGTAAACGTACACCTGTCAATAGAGGTCTTCAAAAAGGCTAATAAACGTTGGAATGTGCTGGCAATCGATTTTTAGCCCATCTGAATCTAAACATGCCAAAATACTTATAAACAAACAGAAGGTTCATATTTTCGTTCCAACAAGGCGAAAACAGCTTGAACTTGGATAATATACTGTAGTGCTAAAACACGCTCAGCTCTCATAAAGCCATAGCAGTACTTGTGGGAGGATCTGTATTACCCTTTAACAAATAGACTTTAATTATCTGCAACGGTGCCAAGTAACAGATAACTGCCTCGTGAGAGAACACGCCTCTCTGAGACTAGTGTATCTAGTTTTGTTCTTTCGAGAGCATATTTTGTTATGCAACTGTACATCTTGTGCTTAACATCAATTTAGTTGTTCTTTACATCTCCACCCCCCTATTTATAAATATTTGAAATATGTCTGTTACTTTCTCTGTCTTCACACACTCCGAGGGAGTGAACGCCCTGCCACGAGAGAATAAATGCTGCACTGGGTATTGTTTGACCTTGAGTCTGGGTGGGGACACTAAGCGTGCAATATGCGAGCTAGCGCAAGAGATACAGTTGTTGCGTTTCCCTCCTCTTTCTGCTTATGCATCTTTCTTTGTTTTTAAAGTGGGCCTGAAGTTCCTGGAAAACGAAACATCCCACCTCACCGCAAACTTCTGGATTTCTGCGTTTGATAAGGTGGTATGAGTCACGAACATGGGGGCTGTAGATGTGGGAGAAGTTATGCACAACCCTGACATTTCACTATTCCACAATCAAACCTTAATCTGCCTACAACCATGATTTTTTTAAATGGCAAGTTGTGGTCACCTTTGAACACTTCCTACTCCCTGACATTTCAATAATTGGTGATAAATTTCAACAAAGCTTGGGTTAGGACATTTTGGCAATCAGAATTAGCCTTTGCGTTCAAACATAATGAATTAGCACTAAGAGATAACAAGCTGTAAGTAAATCACTGTACCGTGTGGGGGTAAAGCACTTACAGAAGATGGAATGATATTTGTTACGGTCGTGACTTTTTCCCACTGTGGACGCATTTCTCTGGGGGGCGTTTAGCGAGTGCGAATCAACCTCATTGTATCTGGGATATTTTGGAAGTGCTCAAGGGCAAAAACTGTCACAGACATTCCATTCAAACTATCTGAGCTGTAAACCCTTCATTTTCTCCATAAACCGGTCTGACTGACCTCAAAGCAACAGTAATTACTACAACAAAAGAGACAGGAAGACACTAAAGTTGATGTTGGAGTAGCAACATTGCTAGGTAGCATGACTGTAGTTTTTCATAGCAGTGTAGCATGACACACACACACACACACACACACACACACATATATATATATATATATATATAATGTGCACTACAGCCATAAGTACTGTTGGAAAGTTTAAATTGTTATAATGATTTGATTTGTTTTTTTGATTTTTTAACTGTTCATGTAAATTAACACTCAAAAAATATGATTTTTTTTAACAAAGTATAAGTTAATGATGCAATCACTATGTTTCAGTTCGGTTAAATAAATTACAGTTTTCTAGTTTTAATAGTTGTATGTTGTGTAAATATATCTGTTCAATTTAATACTGAAGGAAATCTTTAAATCACTTTATTTAAAAAGAACCCACTAACCTTATGATGCCTAAAGGTCATAAGTTATGAGTTTCAAAAAAACAGAAAAAAAGGTGCATTTGAATACTGCATACAGATGACAGTTAGAAGTTAACACACTGGTGAAATTAATGCTTCTGCATAGACAATGGTGGGGCCAGGGCTCGAGGTTTGGGCCCTTAAAGGGGTCATGGCATGATAAAGGTCTTTGAACCATTAAAACATCCTGGAAGTTTCATGTCCTCCTCATTATAAACAAAGCATTTATTTAATCAAGCTCCAAAAAAGAGTTGTTTGGATATTGTGGGATCTGTGACGTCACAAGGGCAAAAACATTTGCATATGATTCCATCAAAAGCAAATATAACCCATTATCATCACTGACGCTGCTACACTGGATACAGTATTCAGATGTGCGTTCAGTTTCTGACATACTCCACGCACTTGAGTCTGCTGTCAAGAGGACAAATGGAAGAGTAAAGGGAAGCGTAAAGGAATGTGCATTGTCTATGCACATTGACCTGTTTAAACAGCTTGTTTGCTCACTTCTGTAGAGACTTCAGAAGGATTCCAGCTTTGGAAACAAGTGGATGGTTTATTTTAATGGCATCCTGGATCACATTGGAGGAATATATGATTGTTCGGAGAATTTGACTGTAGATTGTTATGTAAATGAGGCACAGAAAAAAACTTTATTAGAATTATAACTGAACCTCACAGAAAAATCTGTGTCAGGTATGGGCTTATTCATATAGGGCCAACATGGAACCCATGGACAAAACTATTAAGGGCCTAAACCCATGTAGGGCCCATACCTCAAGCCCATATCGTGCAAAAATTGGCTCCACCGTGAAATGTTGGTTGGGTGTTGGGAAAAAAAATGTTGCTGGATTTGCCAGAGTTTGCAAAGTTCAAGCCATTTTCTCATAAATGAGTTTTGCAAGATATGCAAAAAAGGCTTATGCATTAAAGTCTGCAAAGTCCACAAGCGCAACTGTTCCCATTAAACTGTTTCCCATTCCACTGTTATCAGACTTATGTCTGTAAAATATTCACTGAAATATTTCATCTGGATTAATCTGACCAAAAGTTTCTTTCAGGGTTGTATGCAGAATGAAGGCTCTGCAATGGTAAAATAGTATGAGCTTTCATTTTGTTGCAAAATAAATGATAAAAATCACAATATTTTGTGTTTTTCAAATTTATGAATGTTTTTATTTGTGACAAAAGTTACCAGATAAGAAAACATGGACAAGATAAGCAGGGCTTTACTAAAATCGTTCAGGGGTTAAAGTCCACCAATAAGTAGCTTTTAATGGGAACTGTAATTAAACTAATTTAGCTACAGGTCAAAGTAGTTTCATCACCACTGGACAAAACATGAGGAAGAATAAGAGCTGAAGAGAAAGAAACAGAAGAGAGTGAAGAGGTAGACACATGAAAAGAGGTGAAGTGAGTGAGAGAGGGTGAGGCTTTTGTGTCATATTAATCCTAAAAAAGAGACAGAAATCCAGTGGCTGGATCAGAAGTTGGCAGAAGATCTGCAGAGTAATATATGAAGGGATTTGCAACAAACAGTAAGCTTTTTTTAGAAGCACAATAATAAAGTATAGTGATGGGCTATTAAGAGAAACCAAGAGAAAAATATGTCATGGGAGAGAAGAGAAGACATGTTCTGTGGTTGCTGTGGGTAAGAGGTGTTGATAATTGTTGATGACTGAAGCTTTTAGGTTCTCAGGCCTTTACTGAAGCTTCCCGCCCAACAAACGCAAAGATGTTATTTCATGTAATCACTGTAAATATTGTCTATGTACACCAAAACATATAAAAGAAGACAAATATTGTTATTAGCTCTGGACCCAAACACAAATTTAAATGAGAAGTCATTTTATATACGTTCTCAGTTCCCAGCTTTATTTGTGAAAACAATGCTGTGGTACTATCAAATGGTTTGATCCAATCAACCCAATACAATATTGGCTAAACCAATGGCGTGAGTTTGGGGTGGGACTATCTGTTTGTCTCACCAATGACACAGAAATTTGGTGAAATTGGTGCAAAAAAAAGTAACACATTGGTTTAAACAATACATTTTGAAGTAGGAAGACTGAAATAGTATTTTCTTGTAAAATCTACACCAATAAACTTTGGGGAAAAAAATCGGTCTGGAAAAGTACATAAAAATAGGGCCCAGTGTATTGCGTTAATATGAAGGAATTTTCCATATTGATTTTTCACAGGTGTTTTACCCATATTTTGAATTATGCACTGCATTCTGTTGTGTTTTATTGTTAAAGGATATGTCTGCAAATTGAACAAAGTCCAGGGTGGTGATGAAGGTGGAGTAAGCCAACGGATGACCTTGAGCAGGGGATGATGGCTGTTTATCCAGGCCACAGCCAGGGGAGTGCCCCATGGCAGCGTTGATGGAGGGAGGAGCCATGGAGGAATGCTGGCGAGGGCCGCCATGGGGATGAACGGAGACAATGACGGCAAGGATGGTGCCCACCACGCAGCCAATGAGCCGAGGTAGTGGAGAGATGGCGAAGATCTTGGCGGCTCCAATGGAGCCGCAGCGATGACCTCCTGAGAACCAGGTGGGGATCTGGAGGTCTGAGGGCGAGTTGGAGCGACCGAGGGCGGAGGAAGCCGCAGCCGAAGGGGTGGAGGACCAGAGAGCAGACGGTCCGCAAGTGATGTCTGACCTAGGTGGAGCACAGGTGCAGGTGCAGGTGCAAGAGCCAGGGCGACGGGTCGAGGCAGATCGCAGAGCACCGTGGTGGTGCCTAGCTACTTAGAGGAGGCAGAGGTAGTACAGAGGGACTGAAGGGAGATGGTGAACAACAAAAAGCAAAAAAAAAAAATAGAGCGTTCGATATTGTCTGGAGAGGTGGTGGGACAGGAGCGCTGGGCGAGGTCAGCGAGAAAGGCAGAAGACAGACTGGATCGGGCAAAAGTACTGGGGCTAGAAAAATGTCCTCTCCAAACTTGAAATCAAAAAATGCCAAAAAAGTCACTCTCTTTAGCGGGGGTGGGGGGGTGGGGGGCGGTTGAGGCCAAAGTCCACCATCCCTCCCTTGCTGATGGATGGCTGCTAGCTCACACACCTGGTCAGGCGCGCTGTTTGGGCTCCATGGCGATGTGAACCTCAGTCGCTCTTGTGGGTGCTGGCTCGTATGTCGCGGCGGTTACCTTCACGCTACCTGCGGTGGGCTCAGGCCATCGATCCTCGCTGTCTGGGTGGTTCTGGCTGGGCACTGGATCGGCAGTGGGGCTGGCGGCATCCTTAATGGTGAGCGCTGATCTGCAGTACGGCAGCACCCATTCCACATATGTCGCTAAGCTCCCTCGAGGAACCTCCCCAGACAACTGTGCACGTGTGGTGGCGTTGAGACCGGGAAGGTGGTTTGAATGGCGAGATCCCAAAACTCTAAATGTTCCTCGAGGGAGCAGTCTCCCTGCTCAAGGCACATAAGTCTCCCTGCTGGAGACTCCATGGTGCAAGCAGGGGTGACGAAGGAGAAAAAAAAAAACAATGAACACGGAAAAAGTTCACGAACACATCGCTATTTACTTTGTTAGGTCCGGTGTTCTTTCACTCGGGGTGGTTATATAAACACACCAGGATGAAGGCAAAAAGGTAATATTTAATCAATCCAATGGGTAATCCAAACAAGAACAGAGCAACATACAACACTTCCACTATAGACGACACCGGACCCTGAACTGAAACAAAACCGAACATATATACAGGTGATGATGATGATTGAGTGCACAGCTGAACATGTTGTCCTTGACAACAAATGAGTGATGAAGACGATGATGAAATACAATGAGTCCAAACTAACGTGATTGTGACCATTAAGAACTGGAAGTAAAAATTTGCGTATGCTCCAGTCTGAGCTGAACGCTTGCCTACTGCAAATGTGTCTCATACCTGTATTTTTTTTAGCCATGTGAACTGGAGGAAGTGTGTTTGGTTTAGTTCTGCCCTGATGACAGTCATCCACTGCCTGTAATGAATCTGTTCATGCTGCTTATTTGATCAGCTCACGGCTGTTTGTTTTCTTGCGCTACCAGAGGTTGAACTACATTTGTTTCTACTTACAGACTCACTGACTGGCTCAGTGAAATCAAACAATAATTAACTCAAATTAAGAGTGCATAAGCACAGCAGTGTTCAGGGTTTGTGTTCCCTTGTGAAGTGGTGGATGAGTTTATTTGGGAATAACATTATAATCAGGTAGCAGCTCTTAGCAGTGCAAATGTTTTAGGGGTGAACATGGTATAAAAGACTGCAGATTTCCATCATGTTCCAGAGCTGTGGGAAACAATGTACGCTATACAGGAAGAGTGTAAGGCTGTTAAGAGCAGATCCTTACAAAAAATACTGGCCATGGTAATGGTAATACCATGGTACAGAATGGATACTTAAAAACTATAATGCCTTTAACCATGTCCAAAAAAAAACATATATCACAGTACCTTCTTGTTAATGAACAGCTAAATGTGTGGACTTTTTTTAAACTTTCAATGTAATTAAATTCTAAAATGTAAAAATAAAATTATTTAAAGGCACAATATGTAAGATTTTTGGATTGAATTATCCCAAAACCACTAGAACAATGTTATATATTTTGTTGACTTGTGTAGCCTACTTAAATTATCCCAAATGTCTCCAAGAATGTTTAATTCCAGAGAAATAAGCAATTAAGCAGAGCAGCATTATAGCATAACTTTCAACACACTCAAATAATGTATCTAATATGATAAAACAGCGCTGCATTGCCCCACATCATAGACCCACATACGCATGACCGGAAGAAGCGGAAGTGGTCATCAAGCTACGCCTTTAAATATAACAAGTTACAACATATTATGGTACTTTATTGTTAGTTGATGTATAAATGATTAATTATTTAAATTTTATGAAATAAAATGTATTTATTTAGCAATTTTGTATGCTTAGCTGTTGATATTTAAAAATATATACATTTTAACTTTAATATTAATTAAATACTCCTAATCATATTTTTAAGGTATATTTCACCAGAAAACAATTTGTTGTTCCAAACCTGTATGACTTTCTGTCTTCTGTGGAACATAAAAGAATATATTTTGAAAAACAGTGCGTTTTGTTTTGTTTTGTTGTTTGGTTTGGTTTAGTTTTTTTTATTCATGCAATGAAATTCAATAAGGTCCAACATTTTATTTAAATTGTATGAAATAATATTATAAATAAACTGAATTAAAAAGGTCTCATTTTTATTTATTTATTTATAGTTTATTTGATAGGGACAGATACAGTAAACATAGATTATCTTCTTTAAGCAATCCCACGTCAGTATCATAGTGTTTATAGCCGAAGGCTAATTCGCAACACCCCATGTGCCAGAATGGATAAAATAATGACTATTTTCTGACATGTTTCCTGAACACTCCCCCTGTCTGCCATTGATCAACAAAGAGAGTCCTGCCCCCAGAGACAGATTATGACGAGATTGTGGGTGGGTTGGTATCCTCCTCGGTTGAAATCGCGTTCCGAAATCGGCAGTTAATCCGTGCCTGCCTGCCCCAAACACACATCATTGTTTGAGTAAATGTTGCTGTGTTTTGAAATTGAATAGATCCTCAGTGTTTCCCTGAAGGAAATCATCTAACAAATGTCTTACTTAAAGTTGTCCCTGCATATTGTGATGCGATAGAAGAACGTTTACATTTTTTTTTTTTTAAATGACATGAATTGTTGTGTTTTGAAAATTGAGTGTTTGTGCTTTCTTGGTTCATGGAAAGCCCTTTATTGTTTTCTGGGTTGAGTTTTAGATTTGTTTATTTTATAGACACATCATCAACATCCTCAACCCACACAGCTGCAATAGAGCGGCCCACACCCACACAGTACCGTCCAAACTGCTCATCTGGCATTAGTCTTTAGGTTCAACAGGATCCAGGGGGTCTATTAGTAAGGACTTCTTGAGCAGTGACTCGCTATCTGTGGGTGAGAGCAATTCATCACGTTGGCGCCGTAGAGGGGGTCACACTGAGAGGGACACAAGATTAGCACACTCCACCTCACAGAATAAACAAATATAAATGGAAACATAGGCTATTACAGACAGATGTGGTTGATGAATGCATGGAAAGATGAACAACTGTTGGCAAAACTGTTTCCGCCTGTTCTTCCAGGGACCCAGGTTTGAATCTAGCCTACGTCATTTTCTCATCACATTCCTCTCTATCGCTCTGGACCAGAGGTGGACAAAGTACACAATTCCATTACTTGAGTAAAAGTAAAAGTACTACTGGTCAAATATTACTCCGTTACAAGTGAAAGTTGTAAAGATAGATTTTTACTTAAGTAAAAGTACAGAAGTACTTACTTTTAAAAGTACTTAAGTATCAAAAGTAAAAGTAAACATTATTTTATTATTGTTGCATTGTTGTATGAATGTACGCAGTGATGCTCCATCTGACATGCTAGCATATGACTACCTTGAACTCATTTAAATACTTGTTTAAAAGTTACAAAGCTCTTGTAAAAGACCTCAGTTAACATTATTAGCCCAAATACATTTATGCATGCTAACTAACGTCAATGTCGAACTTTACCTATGTGTTAATTAGCGGTGTATTCACAAGGCTATGGCAACCTGGCAGGCAAATCCATAAAGAATCTTTTGACCGACCGATTGTGTTTATTTGACGAAAGATTGAAGATTATGTGAAAACATATTTCTGAAAGGACTTCCGTTAACATTATCATTAACATTATATGACCGACCGATTGTCAATTTTGACAGCAAATTTTGATACATTTTAAGTCATAGTCTTTTGACTAAAATGCCATTTAGTTTTAGTCAGATTTTAGGCATCTGAATTTAGTTTTAGTCTAGTTTTAGTTGACTAAATATAATAAGATTTTTAGTAGATTAAATTGACTAAAATTCACTAGAGGCAGCTTTCTGTGTGCGCACAGAAACCTGGATTCAATTGAGAATTTAACACTGTTTCATACTGAAACTTTAGCTCTAAAAGCACAAACAATTTCCATTTCAAGCTTTCACCAGAAATTAAAAGTTTAGACAGCTCAGTATGCTTCTGCAGGTTGGACGGCAAGTTTTTGAAGGCTGTGATATACACTCACCTAAAGGATTATTAGGAACACCATACTAATACTGTGTTTGACCCCCTTTCGCCTTCAGAACTGCCTTAATTCTACGTGGCATTGATTCAACAAGGTGCTGAAAGCATTCTTTAGAAATGTTGGCCCATATTGATAGGATAGCATCTTGCAGTTGATGGAGATTTGTGGGATGCACATCCAGGGCACGAAGCTCCCGTTCCACCACATCCCAAAGATGCTCTATTGGGTTGAGATCTGGTGACTGTGGGGGCCATTTTAGTACAGTGAACTCATTGTCATGTTCAAGAAACCAATTTGAAATGATTCGAGCTTTGTGACATGGTGCATTATCCTGCTGGAAGTAGCCATCAGAGGATGGGTACATGGTGGTCATAAAGGGATGGACATGGTCAGAAACAATGCTCAGGTAGGCCGTGGCATTTAAACGATGCCCAATTGGCACTTAGGGGCCTAAAGTGTGCCAAGAAAACATCCCCCACACCATTACACCACCACCACCAGCCTGCACAGTGGTAACAAGGCATGATGGATCCATGTTCTCATTCTGTTTACGCCAGATTCTGACTCTACCATCTGAATGTCTCAACAGAAATCGAGACTCATCAGACCAGGCAACATTTTTCCAGTCTTCAACTGTCCAATTTTGGTGAGCTCGTGCAAATTGTAGCCTCTTTTTCCTATTTGTAGTGGAGATGAGTGGTACCCGGTGGGGTCTTCTGCTGTTGTAGCCCATCCGCCTCAAGGTTGTGCGTGTTGTGGCTTCACAAATGCTTTGCTGCATACCTCGGTTGTAACGAGTGGTTATTTCAGTCAAAGTTGCTCTTCTATCAGCTTGAATCAGTCGGCCCATTCTCCACTGACCTCTAGCATCAACAAGGCATTTTCGCCCACAGGACTGCCGCATACTGGATGTTTTTCCCTTTTCACACCATTCTTTGTAAACTCTAGAAATGGTTGTGCGTGAAAATCCCAGTAACTGAGCAGATTGTGAAATACTCAGACCGGCCCGTCTGGCACCAACAACCATGCCACGCTCAAAATTGCTTAAATCACCTTTCTTTCCCATTCTGACATTCAGTTTGGAGTTCAGGAGATTGTCTTGACCAGGACCACACCCCTAAATGCATTGAAGCAACTGCCATGTGATTGGTTGATTAGATAATTGCATTAATGAGCAATTGAACAGGTGTTCCTAATAATCCTTTAGGTGAGTGTAGTTTGTTTTAGGCAAACAAAGCAAACACTTAAAATAAAATGAATATTTAATCTTTTCAGAAAACTGAAACATACTTTCTAAATATGGCCATGGGTGTGCGCACTGCTCCGAGGAACCACCTTCTATTTTGCAATCAACTGATCAGTGTTAAAAAAATGCTTGGAAATCATTGAACTTCATGTGACCCTACAAGAGTGATTACTAATAGGCTGTCTGCAAAAAATCCCAATCACATTTTAAAGAAGAAGAAAAAATCATCCACTGACTTTCAAAGCGGCTACATGGAAACGACTTTCAACTTCAAAGACCTTGATAGAAATGTAGTGGAGTGAAAAGTACAGTATTTGTCTTTCAAATGTAGTGAAGTTGAAGTCATAAGTTTCCAGAAAAAATAATACTCAAGTAAAGTACAGATACTAAAAAAGTGTATTTAAGTACAGTACTCAAGTAAATGTACTTCATGAGTGTCCACCTCTGCTCTGGATATTCCTGTCACTCTACACCACAGTTTTTATACAACCATCATACTTGACAGCAATGGCCAAGCAGGTGAGTTCAAATTTCAATGCAACCTCAGGTGAGTTCAAATGCAAATGACACTTTTATTTTTCCTGCTTCAAGTGACTGATTTCTAATTTGTTCAGTCCGTTGCACCCATAAAAAGTGACAACATGAAGCACCACTAATTCTACATATATGCAAATTCCTGACTTTTTCCCTGTATCCCAATGTGCATACTATCCACCCTACCTGCCCTAAATAGTATTGAATATTACTAATGTCACATACTATTTAGGATGGATAGTATGCATATTGAGATGCAGGCTGTTTCTACATACAATTGAGAGTCTATCTCAAGTCTGAACATCATCAGACAAGTTTTTCATCAGACATGTTTCGTTTCGTTTTGTTTGTCGGGTCCAAAATGCAAAGAATTGTCATTTTTCCATAAACTGCCCCTTTAAGAAACACAGTACATCAGTTTAGTTTCATCTTTCATTTTAATGTTAGACCTGTGCATGAAAGTGATTTTCAAGTGACTTTCATATGGGCTTCAAAAGAAAGCTCTGCTCTGCACTATCCAATCTCATAAAGAAGTCCATAAAAATAAATAAATAAACATGCTATTTCTGTATTTGTGCTGAAGTTGACATTCTCTGACAGTTTTGAATAAGTAGGTTTGATTCTGTCAGCAAAACCATCAGGACCCCAAACCAATCTGGTGAAACGAGGCAGTGAGAGAAAGAGAGCAAAGAAAGAAATGGTAGATATGTTTTGAGGCCCGTGACTCGCTGTGGTTTTCACACTTAGCTGAGTCATCTGGCTGAAATACAATCACTCACTCCTCCTTCCCCCTCACCAGTCCCCTATATCCACACATCTGCATGTTCATACAAACCTCCAGCTGAGCACCGTAGCTCTTCTCACTGTTTTTATAATTACAGGCCAAAGGTCACAGGTCGAAGGCTAATTGAAGGCTCCCCTGAAATGCCTGCACATGACTCTCAGAGAAGGAGATGGAAGGAGAAATAGAAACAAAAAGAAGATTGAGGAAAATAGAGACAGAAAGAGACGGCGGTTGAATGTTTGGAATTCCAGAAAAACAAGAAGGTCAAGATAGTCACTCTGTTTCGGTTGCCAAGCCGTCCAATGAATAGCGACCCCTCACTTCAGATCCAGATGAGGCCGAGTTCACATTGGTGGGGATTTTTAAGGTCTTTTTCTCAATTTTTGCTCTATTTAAAGGCACAATGAGAGTGTCTGTTGAGGCCACAGAGATCAAATGCTGCTCTGTTTCTTGTGAAAGGAATTCCCAACCACTTGAATGTGAAGCGGGTCGGGACAGAGAGAGGATGAGAAGGGGGTGGGGGGAGAAGGGGGTGTAATTGGTTGTGATGAAAAATGTGCATCCTTGACCCTGTCTACCTTAAGAGATAGCAGATACTGGGAGCATTAGCCAGAGCTGTCTCAGGCTCCATTAGCGGCTGATAGCAGCAGCTTTAAGGCTCTGTCAGGATCTCAACTCATTGGAAAAACGTGCCTGTGGCAACATTTCTGCAAAATGATATTACATTGCTTCTTGCACGTTTCGCGACACTTTCAAAGCAAAATGTCCAGTGAGTGGCAATAAAAGTGAGTTTTTATCCGAAAAACAAATGAACATGAATCTGGCAAAGTGTTATTATGCTGGTTGTTGTACATATCAAGGCAGTTCGGAAATTACATATCCGGTGAGTGCTGCTATAAGGTTAATGCTTAAAAATAATGAACCACCTACACTAAACCCTAAACTTAACCTAAGCAAACGTGAGTTAAAAAATTTGCTGGAGCAACCATACCATTTTAGCTTGCTTCTACAAGTCTTTGAGCTCTTTTGTCATGACTTGTGTTTCACAGCACTCGTACCCGAGCGATCTCAAGTGCAATGCTGTACCAGGTGAGCTACCGAGCAAGTTTACTATGTTTGAAAATCCCTACATATGGAGCTGCTTATGTGATGCAGACGTCTAAATGTATTACGGTGTGTTCACACTTGGCATGTTTGGTTCGATTAAAATGAACCCTGGTGCTATTGCTCTGTTAGTGCAGTTCATTTGAATAAGGGTGCTTTCACATCTGAGCGTTTGTTTTGGAACCTGGTGCGTTTTCTCCCTTGGTTCGGTTCATTTAGGCATATGTGAACACGGCAATCACGCTCGGATCCGCACCAAAACAATCTCTTGGCCCGGGTCTCGGCCAATTGCAAACAAACTCTGGGGCAGTTTGCTTGAGGTGTGAAAGCAATCCAACCCAACGGACCAACGAACGTGCTATATAAAAAGATTTTTTCGATTCATTCGAATTTAATGTTTTGCCGCGATTTTATTATTTTTAAATCGAGAAATCGTGGTTTTGAATAAAAATGTTAGCAAACGTTATATTTAGACATGCTGACTATACAGCAATGATAACAGTTAAGAGAAGAAAATGATCTGACCACATGATGGCGCGCCTGATTAACCGCTCTCGTGTGACGCGCTCAATGAACGTAGAACACACCACGTCTAAGCGGCTGTTCACACAGGATGTGATATTGCGTTGAAAAAAAACAAGACGCGGGCAGTGGAATGGGAAAAAGCAAAGATTAAACGCGAGCTGAACTTTCTTCTAACTTGAGCGCTGCGTTTTTTGAATGCCGTTTCATGGGTGAGACGCTGCTAAAGACGCGAGACACGAGTGCAACAGACGTGTGCAAACACGTCAGCCAAACATAAAAACAACAGCTCAATGGAATGAAAAAACCTGTAAAGAACTACTACTGTATGTTTTATATTTCATGTTTGCATGATGGTGACAGGCTGAAAGGTGCTGTTATTTTCTGTTTTTACAAAGCATTTGCTGTTAATAATAGCCTATTACTGCTGTTATTTATTGCTATTACTTTTTGGCTAAGAAATATTTAGCATTTTTCTTATTTTATATTATTTCTGAGTATATAGTATATGTTTAAGATACGTTTGTACAATATTTGTACAAATTTCATGCATTTTTCTGCAATGATATATAACAAATAAGTAATTTGTTTTACATTTACATCATGTTGATCACTTTAGATGTGTGCACTTTGCAATAGAACTTTTTAAACCAGATGGTTAATAAAGAGAATCGTATTGTAGTTACGTTTTTTAAGTTGACTAGTTAAACATTAAAAAAAAATCGTGAATCGGTCAATCGTTCTGCAAAAATCGAGATTTCATTTTTTTGCCATATCGCCCAGCCCTAGTATAGTGTTTGCGTGTGTCTCGACAATTACAAATAAAGCTACAATAAGCTCATGGAGAAAAGTTGTCAATCATCTTGATGGATGACTCAGAGAAAACTCTGACCAATAAGAGGACAGTTGTACTTGCATGTGACTTGCGTGAACACATTTTGGTACACTTTGAAAGGTTGCCTTGTGAAAGCGAACCGAACCAAGAAGAAAATGCAACATTATAACAAATTAAATGATGCTTTATTAACAAAGTTCGGGAGGAACACGTTCAAATGATCTATCCAATCCGCATGAGAGGAGGCCTATATATACACCGATCAGGCATAACATTATGACCCTTCCTAATATTGTGTTGGTCACCTTTCTATCAGAACCAGCATTAACTTCTTAAGCAATTTGAGCTACAATAGCTCGTCTGTTTGATCAGACCACACGGGCCAGCCTTCGCTTCACACGGGCCAGCCTTCGCTCCCCACGTGCATCAATGAGCCATGACCCTGTCGCCGGTTCACCACTGTTCCTTCCTTGGACCACTTTTGATAGATACTGACCACTGCAGACCGGAACCACCCCACAAGAGCTGCAGTTTTGGACCCAGATGTCTAGCCATCACAATTTGGCCCTTCTCAAACTCGCTCAAATCCTTATGCTTTCCCATTTTTCCTGCTTCTAATACATCAACTTTGAGGACAAAATGTTCACTTGATGCCTAATATATCCCACCCAATAATAGGTGCCATGATGAAGAGATAATCAGTGTTATTTACTTCACCTGTCAGTGGTCATAATGTTATGCCTGATCGGTGTATATATACGCAGCTGACTCACCTATGTTCCTCGACAGTTTTCAGCATCCCTCCACCACCCCGACTCTCAATGGGTTCCTATTCCAGCCAGGGATACAGGGGGAGTACTCTGGGTTCGGGCCAAATACCTACCCTCTCCTCGGACAGCACGCCAAATGCGCATACTTTTACTGATTATTTAAGTGCAAACGCGTGAAGTCCCTGTTTTGGAACAATACAAACGATCTATACAGCCCTAAGTGTGAACGCTGCCATCCATCATAAGTTCAGTCTCAAAATAGGCAATACGTCATAAAAGCCAACCAATCAGGTTGTGAACATATCCCTGTGTCTTTAGGTTCAGTGATAAAAATACCAATCTTAATGCTAAGCGGACCAAGACCAAATGTTGTTTTTTTTTTGGTCTGGACCAAACTGAACTACAAGTGTGAACACACCCTTAGGCCACGTGTCCACCAAAGCATTTTTAGCCATCTGAAAGCGCTAGCTGTGGGCGCTTGAGAGCGTTTTGGCAGTGCAGCATTTTTTTCAGTTGAGACACTTTGCTTGCTATGATATGGAATATCCGTGGAAGTGTTACTAGTATCTCATTTCACAGATAGTTGGTTTCTGTATTGTTTCTATATAAAAATGCAGATACTATGTAAAGTATTTGCTTTGGCTCTTGTTTTAAATGATTTTGTTCTGTTATTATGTTTGTTGTTGTCATCTGTTGACTTTGTACAAGCAGAATGTGGCGGTTGGTCGGTGTTGTATTTGTCCCGCCCCTCCTCCACTGTTATTGGACGGCTGGGTAAAAGGTGACAGTGATGAGCGTTGCGTTTTCTTCAACTCTCAGCGACCAGTAAAAAACGCCTAGTGCTCAGCGCTTGACCATGAAATAGACGCTCAGCGCCTCGTTACGCTCATGCCGTTTTAAAAATGCGGTGCTCCCATTGAAAACAATTGGAAAAAATATGCCAGCCACGTCAAAAAAAACGCTTTGGTCGACACACGGCCTTAGTTGACAAATCATGCACAATGGTAAAAGTGTTTTAAGGTCATATCATAGTGTAGTGCAAAGAACCCTATGAAAATACGTTTTTATTAATTGATATTCTGCCACTGTAATCATAATTTGTGAACAGGAATAAAGTTTGATGGTGTTTTACTACCACTAGTGGTCATTTCAGCTGGAAACTGCAGTGCGTTTTTGAAGTTTTCCAAAACTGTAGGTACGTTTTTCCAATGAGCCTGCATTGAACGATCTGTTCCCTGCAGGAACAGTCTGCTGAAGTCACACCCTAAAACACACCTCCTGCTACTGTACATCTCCACACCCTGAGAGCCTCTACTCCCACACCCCCACAAAACAACACAGACGCCAGGCAGATTAGCTTAGCTTATGGACAATAACAGCTTTGCATTATGGGATACACTGTACGTGGGTGATTAAGCTCTGAATGAAAACGAACGAGCGAAAGACAAATAAGGGAGAATCTATTAGGTGAAGGAGTTTAAACCTCACAGGATTTGAGATCAAAGAGAAGTGATGTACAAAATCAGTCTGAGTGCTGTGGACAAAACAACGACACCAATGATTGATGGGCTGTTTTTGGGTGGAGGTGTGGGAGGTTGTAACAGTGGGACACAGAGAGAGATTTTGGCTCTGTTCCAAAGCATTTTAAGGCATTATAGACATCTGCAATGGCTGTTCCAAAAAGTATCCAGCAACATTTACGCTGCCTTTTAAGATATCTACATTTGGACAAAATCAATGTATTATTCACAGACAAGGTAATCACAGAATGTGGCAAGCTAACATGGCGGACGAGTCAACTCGGATACATACAATAGATGCGTAGTTTCCACCGCAGGAACTTTCCCCAGGATCTAGGGACTTTGGGGTGGTACTCTGTGTGTTTAGACCGCAGGGACCAGGGTCTAAATGAAGTTCCGGGTAAATACTTCCCCCTCAAAACAGCCCTGCTCGCGAGGTAGTACTTTTTCAAAGTTCAGGAACTTTCGGGGGTGGGACTTGGGCGCTGAACATGCTGATTGGTTGGGTTCATGCAGCATTTTGATCAGCTGACTCCACACAGAATTTTATTTCAATCACCATTTTTAAAAGTCATTGCGGTGAGTGCAGTAAGAGTTGTTTGCTATTCGAATCAACAATGACGTTTAAAAAATACGACCGATGGACGACAACGAGGTTCAGGCTTTATTAAGCTTATATGCGGAGGTCGAAATCCAGCGGGAATTGGAAAGTTGTGAGCAGTCCTACTTCACCGGACTAATCTTCAGACTTGAGACTTCGGTGGAAATGCAGACATCAACAGGTCTGGGGGGAAAAAAGTTCCTGGGACAAATTGTTCCGGGTAATTTCGGTGGAAACGGGGCTTAAGTATTACGTGTTGAAGAATGAACTTCGGGATCGTTGAAAAAGTTTGTTCTGTATAGTATGAATGAGTGTAGTGTGAATGAAATTTGACGTGCTTTGTTTGTCATGTCAACTTTGCCATATGACCTACCAGCATCAGTTCACAAATCCTCTAGTAGTATCCATCAGATGCACCCTTGAGAATCTCTGCAGAAGTAGTAGGTCATGCAGGTACTTTTTGCCGACTGTTTTATGAATACTGTTTTTCGCCTACTACATTATAGGGAAGTAGGCTTATTCAGATGCAGGGAATGACTTAAATACACCTCTTCCATGATGATCATGTTTTAATTTTCTGAATTCGTAGCATTTTACAATAAGGTCTGCTCAGACAGTATGCAATTTCAGATGCACCATATGTATGTTTATGCTTACTTGAGTATCATAATAGCTATGTTTCAACCAAAGCTGCAACTTTAATTTATGTGGCAATTTTAAAACATTTCAAATAAAGCACTGTTTCCATTCCATGTGTTCCTGGGAAATTGGCACAAAATATCTGTAATAAGGTGCTTCAATCGGGGAAGCCACTGTGGCTCTTTATTCCTATGACTTGTGACTCAGAGCACACAGATGAAATGCTCTGTCATATTATCTTGCGTTCAAATGCCTGGTGTTTGGGAATGCAATCATGTGACACTTCTGGGAGGTCATTATACCCAACCATTCTGATGACAGACTTTTAGACAGACCTATTATAAAAATAGGTACATTGAAACTTAGTTATTGCTAGCTTAGCAACATGCTAATGTCAAACTCCTGTGCTCGTCATGTGGGGAGTGCTATTTGAGTTGAAAAACATTTTAAATGAGTCATCTATAGGTTTTAAGTTACAGTGTTTCCTTTTCAGGCAGGGTTAGCAGTAAACCCTGTTGAAAAAAACCTAGCATAGCCTATGCTGGTTAGGTATGTTTTGAAGCATTGCAGCTGGTTTGAGCTGGTCCTTAGCTGGTCATGAGCTGGTTTAAGATGGTCAAGTGCTGGTCCTAAGAAACTAGCTCCAGCTCAGGACCAGCTTATAACCAGCTCAGGACCAGCTTAAACCAGCTCGTGACCAACTAAGGACCAGCATAAACCAGCTCAAACCAGCTCAAACCAGCTGCCATGCTTCAAAACATACCTAACCAGCATATGCTGTTTTTTTCAACAGGGTACAAGAAGGCAGCTCACTAGGTTAACAGAGCTTGGGGATGTGGGATGTGGTTTTCTGAGTGTGTTTTTTTTCTCAGTGTCTGTTAAGGTTAACACACCCATACCATACACTTCTGCACATTTCTCTGAAACTGGTATCCCCTCATACCCACTGACGAGCATGTGTGTTACACAAATACTAACCACACCTGAAAGTCACTCATGTGAAGCCTGTCTCAGCATAAAGTGGTCTGCTTGAGAGCCTGAAATGGGTTTCATGATCTGAATGAGATGTAATGATGAGTTGAGTCAAGGGACACACCAAACAAATGATCACATGCATTCATAAATAACAAACAATAACAGCACCTCAAGACTTAACTACAACCGTTATAGTAAAATATTATAACGGCTGAACTACTGATGCTGATGTTTAAAGATGTTGTTAAGGCCGGGACACACCAAGCCGATGGTCGGCTGTCGGGCAGTGTCGGGGAGTTTTTGAGCATCGGTCTGCTTAGTTTTTTCAGTGTGTTCCACACTGTTGGCTCTAGTCGGACGCCATTGGGGTTTTTTGGGCTGATTCAACATGTTGAATCGGCGTCAGGCCGTCGGTGAAAGAGGGAACTCTGATTGGCTGTTCAGCTTACAGAACGAGCCAGTGCACGAGAATAAAAGCAAAAGTGATGAAAGAGAGCAAAGAAGTTAAGACAGCACAGACAGGGTTTGTATATCTGCAGTCCTAGTTTCGGTTTCCCTTTTTGAATGACGAAAATAGACTATTGATACCTGCTGATATAGACAGATATTTACTTACACGCAGGTGCAGAATGGTAGTTGACAGTCACCTTTAGTCCTTTTGGTGTGTTCAAGTGCAGCTTTTTGGCCAAGACGCAGCCGACAAGAGGCGACAACACAGTCAGCTTCATCACCGCTAGTTCTTTGACGTCAGCTTGGTGTGTCCCGGGCTTTACTCTATCTCCAACAACCTACAAGTAGTTGTAGATGCGCACTTGTGTGCACATTATTATGCCGGGTTAAGACTACATGATATCAGCCCGATTTTGGCACGATCTGTTTGACGTAGGGTGTTGTTGACGTAGGTGTGTTGATTCATAAACAACAATGGACGTCGGGACGCAATAATCGATTGTTTCATTTCGTATAGTGTGTCATAGGACAACCGACGCCGCATCTGCAACACTTTACAACGTCCCGACAGAAAGACTAGAATGTTTAATTTTTTCCTCCACGACGAGTTCCATCACATCTTTGACCTTGACCAATAGGAGCACAGAAGCTCTTCCATACACAGTTTTCAAACATGGCGAAACAAAAGAGAGACAATGGTATTGCTGCTGCTAGGTGGAATTATGCAATGGAGGAAAGGTTTGTGGAGCTATATAGCAACAACACTCCTGCCTTTATGATGTTTCCACGAGGGACTACCACGATAGAGTGAAAAAAGATAACTGCTAGTGAATGATAGCGAAGGTGCTTCAGCAACCCGGTGAGTACTGGAATTAGCATTAAGCTAACACGCCGCTTCAGTAGCCATTGTTTGTTTATGCTTCTGTTTCTGGAAGTCAATCGCTAGTTCCGCCTTCTCAATGACATCACACACATCGTTAAAGACGGCAAGCGATGATTGGTCGGGAAGCAACAGGAAACAGAGATCATTGTGTTATTATTAGATTGAACTCTTAGTACATTATAACATTAATATTGAACATAATAATTAATATTAAACAGAGTAAACAGGATTCCTAACTTCAAAGCAATAGTCTTTAAAATGGCAAAGCAAGTAGTTTTACTTTAGCATAAACTGAACCAATTTCATACATTGACAAAGCATATTTAAATACATGAAATTTAAACCACTTAAATTATAATATTGCCATATTACATTTTTTTTTTGAGAGTGTAGTCTAAAGTAAAATGTACTTACCCAATTTAATTGTGTGTACCTCTTTTTTATTCATCGTACATTTTGAGAACTGTTTTGAAAATAACTTTATTATTAGTGCATGACACCCACTATATTTTCATACTGAGTTATTGGATATGAGTGGTGTGTTGACTGTTGGCTGATCCCAAAAGCCTGATCCAAGAACTGACAGTGGCCTGTTATCTCTTATTACAGGCGTGTTTTATACATTATAATGTCTACATACGAGTTGTGATCAAAGGCGTTTGTAAGGATGAGACACAGTATCCAGGTGGCCTGTGCTGATGCTTTGGAGTAAAGACGACAGATAGCTGATAGCTTGTGTTTTTGTAACACTATGAAACACCAAAGCATCCAAAAATGAGGATTGTAGAGACACACTGGATGAAGATCAAGATAGAAAATAAATGATCCGAGCCATGACACTTCTCAGTATGACCAATTAATCAAAAGAGGTGTCATTTCATACACACAAAGGAAAACAGCTGCTTCCAAGACATCCAAACCTGGCATGCCTGGCATTGACTTTATGGGCACAGAAGACCAGTCTGTCCTGACCCAGGTGGCAGTAATGAGAGGACAGGAACGGAGCGGCAGCGCCTTTGATCTCAGGGCTGGTGTTATACCATACCAGTTAAAACAGAGTACACGCACATCAAACGCAGTGTTATATCAGCACTGAGTCAATTTCAGGGTCAGTCCTCTGTTGTGGTTTGGCAGAGACTAAAAGGAAAAGAGAGAGAGGTATGATAATGACGATACAACAATGAATAGGGTTGTAAAGAGAACATTCCAGCCTTACCCTTAAACCTTTTGACCTTTGAACTTAAACCTCTTATTCTCGTTTAGATACATGTTGTTTTCCTCATCGCATGCTTAGATATTAGTACACTGTAAACCCTAACGCTCAAAATACTTAATTGGTTTGAGTATGAAAAACTTAAACAAATTAGTTCAGTTAAATTAACTGTTATGAGTACTTAGAACTTTCTTTTTCTTTTGAGTGCACAGCACTTACATATTTTAAGTAAACTGAACTGTTTCATTGTTTTGAGTTGTATGAACTCATTTCCTTTGAGTTAGACTTAAATTTTACTGAAATTGGGCTGGGATTTTTTATTTCCCAGCATGCCTTGCCCATGGCACTCGAAAGGGAGAGTAAATGCTAAAATTAAGTGTTATATAATGTTTTTTGTGCAAGATTAATGTTAAGGGAGATTTAGTAGTGATTAATGTTTTGTTATGCTAATTTAGAAGAGTTCCTGTTAATGTGGAATTTTGGAGAGTTATCATGGTGACAAGTGGCGCATGCTGCTTGGTTTGAGAGCAGGTAAGTTGTTTTAAGTTGTTTAAGTTGCTGTATTCATTCAGTAAGTGCTATACCATGCTATTGTTAACATGTTAGCAAATTAGCAAGTTGGCATTTTCTGAATTAGTTTGTTATAGCTAGCAAAATATTTCTTAACTTTAATAAAATCGTATTCAATCGTATTAATTGTATTTTTGAGTTCTGACAACTTATTAGGGTTTACAGTGAAGTAAATAACTCATTTAAAACTCAAAATAAGAAAGTTAATTAACTAAATATGTTAATTGCTATCAAAATGTATGAGTTCGCTAACTCAGTACTTCAAATTAGGAGCAATTAACATGCATTAGTACTACAAACTCGAAACTTGATAGTTCGGCTTACTTAAAATTGGGAACATCAAAACTTAAAAAATTTGATGTAACTGATCGGGCATGATATCAGCCCGATTTTGGCACGATCTGTTTGACGTAGGGTGTTGTTGACGTTGGTGTGTTGATTCATGAACAACAATGGGTGTCGGGACGCAATAACCGATTGTTTCATTTCGTATAGTGTGTCATAGGACATTCCACCTTTAGACCTATTCTTGGCCATCACATACATTTTTTTAAAAATAAGAATACAGCAGAATAGTGACTTAGCCACTGCAAAGTCAAGATGCTGCTCAGCCTTTCTAATAAAAACTGGCAGCGGTGCAAATGGCACACAAGCTCCTGACTACCTGTTTTGGACAAAAAACTCCTCCATCTGACTTATGCTGAGTGCTATTCATCATTGTGTGGATCACAGCCTATCATTAACGTACACTTACAGTTTTAAGTGAGGTAAAGAGCATGTGTGTCCTCCTGTTTTCGTGCACCGTTTGAGCACAGGACAGTGACCCTGAGATATCACTTTTCTAGAAGCAAATGAGAGACAAGGCCTAGACGTATGTCATTAAAGGAAATTTCCTGCCCCAAGCCCATAAAGATAAATGAACATTGTAAAATCCCCACATCTTCTTGTCCTTTCTATCTCTTTTGTTCTCTCTCTCTCTCTCTCTCTCTCTCTCTCTCTCTCTCTCTCTCTCTCTCTCTCACACACACACACACACACACACACACACACACACACACACACACAGACACATATTTATGGAAAACTCAAAGCTCACAAACCTCTGTTGTCTCCACTTATCTCACCATCTGGAGCCTGAAGATTGGGAGGGAGGGAACAAGTGAGTTGGGACAGAAGGACGAATAAAGATAGAGATAGGAAGGCCTTGCTTTAGACAGCTGATTAACAGTTGCATATAACCAGTTATTTACCTAACCAGTTTTCTGCATAATGTCCATCCAAAGAGAAAAAGAGTAGAAAAGGCTGTTTCAGCAGGCATAAAAGTCTTAGAAACATGCACTACCAATCAAAAGTTTAGAGTTGATAAGATTTTTTTTTTTTTTTGAATGATTTTTTATCCTTTTTGTGCTCACTGAGGCTGCATTTATTTGACCAAAAATACAGTAAAATCTGTACATTTTGAAATATTATTACAATTTAAAATAACAGTTTTCTATTTAAATATATATTGGATTGTAATTTATTCCTTTAGTGTCACATGATCATTCAGAAATCATTCTAATATGCTGATTTGCTGCTCAAGAAACATTTCTTACTATTATCAGTGTTGAAAACAGTTGTGCTGCTTAATGTTTTTGTGGAAACCATAATAATTTTTTTTCCCACTATATTTATTTGAAATAGAAATCTTTTGTTACATTATAAATGTAACAAAATGTAATCAATTTAATGCATCCTTGCTAAATAAAAGTATTAATTTGTTTTTAAAAAAAACTTTTGAATGTTAGTGTAAAAAAACAATGCATAAACATATTGTATTTTTTACATTTGCTTGAACATATCCTTTGTGTTATTTTATTTTAAATGTTTAAAATTATTAAAAAACATGTATTTTAATGCGCTACACAGAAAATGCTGTACTTTGTACAGTATGCAGAAGTAAGAATAGTATGTTATGCTATTATGAATATACCCAGAGAGAGTGAGATGCTTCAGATCAGGTCATCATACTTACAAACTTGCACTCACAATCTCTGAACATGTACTGTACATGTACTTTTGTTTTGTTGTTGTTTTGTCCAAACCCAAATGAACACACTTCCCTCTCTGTTCCCATTCACTGATTCATAAAGCTTCACTGCAGATAAAATCTGTCTACTATCTGATCGCCCAGGGCTCCAACATGAGGGGAAGATGTTATCTAACATAATTTTAGCACAAAGGTATCACTGTGTTTCATGTACACGCCTTGGACATTTTGCTGTGATTGACTTGTTATCTACAAGGTTTGGTTTCCTGTTTAGCAAACTGCATTCATAAACTCATACTGAAACATAATGCTTGTAAAGCTACTAAAGACCATTAACTTTTCCAAAAATGTTGATGTTAAATAATATTTAAAATGGCCATCCCTTGTGAAAGAGAAGTAAAGCTCGTTGTTAGTTAATGTTGGTAATGCAATAACTTTTTGTAAAGTGTTACCAGTCTTTCCTCAGGTCTACATTTCTAGTCAAGGTTTCTTGCACCAAAAACAGTGAAAAGTTTGTTCTTCATGACCATTTTCAGTCAAGTAAAGTTTGATTCCTCGTGACGTGACTCTTTAAGACCTAAAATTAAATGGTTTAAATTATTGTCTCTATATGTTTTTTCTTCATCACAGAATGCACTGCCATTGCAGGTCTCAGGTGAGGAGTTATTATACACACATTCTTTCAGCAGCACCACAAAGGCCGCTCTGTAGGGTGAGCGCAGTGACTCTAATGAGTGTGTCTGGATAATGAGAGGGACCTGCTGTTACTGGCAGCTCTAAACATGCAGGTATTAATGGCAACTGTCGCTCTAATCTCAATAGGCCACATTAATAGAGCGCTGTAGAACTAAAGAGTCCCAATGGCCTTTTAAATATAAGCAACGCTGAAGGACCAGCATACGCCTTGTGCCAGATGAGTGTGTGTGTGTGTGCGTGTGTGTGTACAGGTATATGTGGTTTATGAGGACACAAATGTGTATAATAACATTGTTATTACAATGTAAAGGTGGTTTATAAGGACAATTCCTGTGTCCTCATAAACCAAATGGTCTAAAAACATACTAAACTGTGTTTTTTTATTCAAAAAATGCAGAAAGTTTTGTGTGATGGGTAGGTTTAGGGTTAGTGTAGGGGTATAGAAGCTAGTGTTTGAACTAGGACAAGAGTAAAATAAAATAAAATAAGAAAACAAAATAAAAACATGTCCTTGCAGCACTTTACTGAAAATAAAATGTACAATTCTTTACTTTTTTTTTATTTTTTATGGAGAATGTTTGGGTACATTGGCCAACAGGGTTTGCTTTTTGAAGCTAAGTTTGTCTGGTTGACGTAGACATGAAATGTGTGATGCGCTCTATCATTGTGAGCTGGAAGTCACAATAAGCTGTTGGTCAGGTTTATGATCCGTTCTATGGACTCATATTTTGATGTTCTGTTTTGATTCTGTTTAGTGCGCTGGAAGGGCTGATGCTTTTGCATAGTTTGTGCTTGCAACTTAGCAAACTAGCAGCTCCAGTAGTAATGAAAAGATTTATCCTAAACTCTGTCATGGAAACTAGCATGCAAAAACCTTAATTAAGCAATTTAATAATCAATTAAAAAGGAATTTATACCTGTATGATATTATGCTGTACCCACATTGGACCAGCAGTTTGGAAAATGGATGGATGGATGATTCAGCTGCAGGCGCCATCTTCTGGCGAGGCGCAAATTAATTTGGCGCGCGACTCTCACGGTGCATTATGGGCATTCTCTAGCTGTTAGGTGCGTTCGACTTGAAGCGGCACTGCGCAGACTGACTGGTGTATGACATCAAAGTACCGCGAGAGTGATTAAAGAGCAGACGGTTCCGTGCACTTGTTAATCGCTCTCACGGTACTTTGATGTCATATACCACTTCAAGTCAAACGCACCGAGGCTATGATCCGAAATCGCCCCCTATACCCTTAAGTAGGGCACTCTTTAAGGGGACAGCCAAACTTAAAATTAAACATGTTGCCTTAGCAACTAACTGAAATAATACGTGTTAGTTGAAGTACTAAAATTACTAAAACTAAAACTGAAATAAAATGAAAGCTAAATAGAAATATTAAAAAAAATTAATAAAACACTGTATAATAGATGCAAATTATTTTTACTTAATGTGTTATTGGTCAAATAATAAATCTCCTAATTCTGTCCAAAAAAAAAGGAAAAAGAAAAAGTGTTTGGAATCTTTAGAGGTGATAGCCACCTCTTAAAATTATAATTTCTTGACAACCATTGGGAGAATATAATTACACTACCAGTCCGAAGTTTGTTTTTGAAAGAAATCTCTTATGCTCACCAAATATTAAGCATCAAAAACATTATTATCAATGTTGGAAAAAAATAATGTTTCCTGAGCAGCAAATCATCATTAGAATGATTTCTGAAGGGTCATGTGACACTGAATACTGGAGTAATGATGCTGAAAATTCAGCTTTGAATTACAGGAATAAGCCTTGGTGAAAATAAAAGATTTCTTTCAAAAACTTAAAAAAAAATTGTAATTAAAAAGAGTTATAACTCTTTTAATCTATTTGATGAAAAACGAAGCCAAGTTCTATTATTGTCATTGGATGAAAATCCAGACTACACAAATTTGCCCTAATTCTAATGCTGACGGTGCAAATGTGAAGGTTTGTTGATGGGATTATGGCATGTGCCACATGTGCTACCATCTTTGAAAAAACGGCAATCTAAAATACCCCCCAAACCCCCTTACCAGCTTAGCGGGGGTAACACATGGCGGTGATGTCATCGAGGCATGATGGCAATAATGAGCTGCAAGCAAGGTGGAATTGCATCCCAAACCCAGCTCTAAACATATACAACAGCAGGTCAAACTGAAATTCAGTAGGGGAGGGGGACGGATGATTTACACGTAAGGTGCATGTGATAGGAATTAGGTCTCTCTCTGGTATGCTGGGAATCACCCTCACAGGTTCAAACTCCTAAATTTAGACTGGGATGCACACTTACAGACACAGGGGAAATCCCACCTGTTCCTCCACCTTTCCACCAAATCCAAGATTGGTGTCAGTGGCATACACACCCAAAACCCAAGAGATTTTACCCGAGTGCTAAGGTGACAGTTGCTAAGTGTGTCAGATCCAAATAGCATTGGCATATGGTCTAAAAATGCCCCAGCACTGCCAAAAACAATCTAAAAATACCAACATCATTATTGTGCTGTGAATATGTGACGTTGATTTACGTCCTTGCACGCTGTACAATAGACTCCAGATTCACTCTAAGGAGAGTGTGTGTGTGTGTGTGTGTTGTAAATCTGGTATGGAATGGCACGTTAAGAGGATTTTCATGTCTATTATTGAGCACGATTAATGTAGTGAACCCCCGCACAGTAAAACTAAGTAGTGTTTATGTTTGTTGGGCTTTACTCATCAGACAAAACCTGCCTTTGGGGAAATGTGAGGATGTTCTCAAAAGTAAACATGATTCATAAAGTAAATACTGTTTTATTTTATTCTTAAAAGTGCAGTTTCTTTAAAAAGTTAGGGTTATTCAGAATTAAATTTATTTTAATAGAGTGTATAAACATTAGAAGTCTTTGATATGTTGTCATTTATGCCATTTTTACACTGTGAAGACAGCACCAAAAACAGAATATATACCATATAAAAAAATTTGCATTTACACAGTTTAATGTCACATAGGCAAACACATATACATACACTGTAATGCTTGTAATTTTTACAGAAAAAGACTACAGTATGCAACAGTAAAAAAAAAAAATAAATAAAAAACCTGTTTATTAACTGTAAATTACCTTACCATTTATGGCGAAAAAATAAATAAATGTGTAATTTTACTGTAAAAACTAAGAAAAAAAGCCTATTACCTATTACTTACCATATAGATTAAACATATGATTATACATTTTTTAAATAGCTTTGTTTCTTCTTATTTTCAGTGGCAGCTCATGGATTTTAAAATAGAGGAATATAAATATATATTCCTAATGTAAAGACGTATGCCAGTCATTCATTAATGTTAATAAGCATTTCAATTAAAACATTTTAAATAGCATTTATATTTCTGTATTGTGTTATATTTTTATGTTAGTAAGTAAAAATTCTCTGTGCATAATGAGCTGTTGGCTTTATGGTGAGGTGTGTTGCGGGCCGGGTGTGGTGGGCCGCTCTGTGCCAGAAAGTCCAGGGCCACTTTTAGCCCCAGTCCGCCCCGATCGGAAATGAGGAGAAGCGCTTTAGTTTCGCTATCTGTTCGATTTGACAACATTTTCTGACGTCTGAGTGACAGGCATAAGGGGATGATCAAACAGAACACGTGTTTGCTCTTTGAAAACAGGAGACTCGTATAATAGTATCCAACTGCAGAGCCGCAGCGCTGATGAATGGAAAAGGCTGGGTCTCGAGCGCAACACGTTGAAAAAAGCTGTGAGACGCGGCTCATCGGGCAAAGATGTACATCCCGCGTACATTTACATAGAAAAATTAGCAGTGGAGCTTACTGTAAACAGTGCAGAGTAATCACGTCATCTCCATAAGAACTTTATGATTGGCCCAAAGCAGACTTCTTACGTCAGCACGTTCAACTAATTACGTAATCTGATTACGTAACTCGCGTTACTTGTAATGCATTACCACCAACATTGGTTGCACACAAGTTACTTATAGTTAGTAGAATGTCTAAAGAGGACCATCGAAATAAAGTGTTACCAAAGTCTGTTTTATTACAGTAGCCACAGAATGCTATAAACGCATACACATGCACACGTGTGGAGATCCCCAGCTGAGGCTGTAAGCATTAATGAGCCCCATCAGTTATTCAGCAATCATTGTAATTATAGCCTTCCATTACAAGTCATTACAGCTTTTCCTTCCAAGTGTGTGTGTTTGTGTGTGAATGTGCATGTACACGTATCTATTGTGTATTCTGAGAACTGAGTTGTATCTTCTAATATACCCATTTATTAATGGCACTAAATAAAAGCATAATAGCATATTTTATGAAACTACTTTAGAAAAACATGAACTTCCTCGTGTTCTTTTCTCAACCTACAGTATGTTTGTGATTAGCATTCTTGTGTGTTATTCCTCAAAGCTTTTACACCCTTTTGGCCCATCATAGGGGTTCATGACCCTGACGTCTATTTGGAATACAGTGGGGTCCAAAAGTCTGAGAGCACATTGACAGTCTGGGATTGTTTGAATCTTGCTAAACAAAGTTTTAGAATGTGAACAATTTAAAGTAAAGATATTACCATTCAAAAGATATATCCTTATTGTTCATCAAGGATGAATTAAATTGATCAAAAGGGACAGTGAAGAACTCAGAAAAGGTTTTTACAAAAATAATAAACAGCACAACTGTTTTCAACACTGATAATAAGCAAATCATATTAGTATGATTTCTGAAGGATCATGTGACACTGAAGAGTAATGATGATAAAAATTCAGCTTTGCATCACAGGAATAAATCACATTTCAAAATATATTCAAATAGAAAACAGTTTAAATTGTAATAATATTTCACAATATTACTGTTTTTATTACTGTATTTTTGATCAAATAAATGCAGCCTTGGTGAGCAGAAGAGGCTTATTTTAAAAACTTTTTTTTATTCTTACCGACACCAAACTTTTGAACAGTAGTGTGTTTCAGAATAAATCGAATATGACAGAGAAGCATATTCATTTGTGGTCTCAGACTTTTGTACTCCATCATGGTATGTATACATCATGGTTCCATCTTTTTCGCATCTCTTTCATCCTCTGTTCTTCCATTCTTCCTCTTGAAATGCTGGCATTGTTGGGAACTCTGCAGGAATGGTGGGAAAGGTTTTTGGCATAACATTCATGCATCCAATCCCATCCTGATCAGCACAAGCCAGTACACTCATTCTTGCCCTCCACATGCTGTATAACAACGTCCAATCAAACGATTTTAAAAATAGAAGCAGAAAAGATATGAATTTGCCAAGAACCAGGATTGACATTTAGCCTTGTGCAAAGTTTTCCTGTTTTATCTTTTTTTCCTCCACCTCTTTTGGCTGGTTGCAAATTTGCCAAAAATGTGCGTGTGTGTGTGCGTGTGTGTGTGAATGCACACTGACTCATGGGGACTTGTGTCACTGTGGAGACCTAAATTGTTCCCCATGAGGAAATCATTCAGAGTTTGTTTGAAAATGTAAAAATGCTTAATTTTTTTAAACATCTATGGGGAGTCCCCACAAAGATAGCAAACCAGACGCGTGTGTGTGTGTGTGTGTGTGTGTGTGTGTGTGTGTGTGTGTGTGTGTGTGTGTGTGTGTGTGTGTGTGTGTGTGTGTGTGTGTGTGTGTGTGTGTGCATATGTATGCGTAATGTGTGAGCCCTAAATCACCTGAATCCTTGACCTTCAACTTTAAGTGTGAGACTGGTTGTGGGCAAAAATGTGATGCGTTGGTTTGTGTGTCGTGATGGAATGAGACATTCCTCCTCAGATAAAACCTTCCCCAGACACTGTGAGTCATGTGTGTTTCCGATGGGAAAAGAGAATTGGAAAGGGAAAGATCCTTTGTTTGCCTAAAAAAATGACTAGAAGTTCTACAAATAAGCAGTTCAATCTAAATAAACACTAAAGTGGGTTTCATGGTCAACTCCCTGAATTTCAATGGTCTACATGTTGCCTGTGGGACCTCATTCAAGGTAAAGAGCGAATATCTTACATATACACAGGTTGCTCTGCTATAACTGCACTAACCTTCCTAAGAAAATATACACTTAAATGCATTCAAATATAAAAAATCTGTAGCAATTAAAGCATATGTTGAACTTAAACACACGCTGACCCCTGTTAAGTAATTTTTTATGCCATTTTCTATGATTCAATGATTTCTAACACTGGTTATGCTAGTAGCTGAACTGAGTGAGTGAGTGAGTGAGTGAGTGAGTGTTTAAGTTAACGTTTACTGGAGGGAATCAAGAATCCAAGTCATATCAATCTGTTGCTGCCAAACCTGGAAATGCTAACTGCAAAATTGTATTTTACTGTAAATGTGTTATAATTAGTGTTGCTGAGAAACTAACTAAAAGTAATGCTACTTAACATTTTTCAGTAGTACAATACTGATTAGTATTTTCAAAATAAGGAAACAACTATAAAATGACATTAGCCTTTTCCAACAAGTGACATGTTGCCGCGTAGCATGACACCTTTCTTTTAATAAGTAGTTAAATGCATCAAAATGCTACCTCAATCTTTTAATGTCTTATTATTTGAGGTTGGAAAAGAAATTAAACATCACAAATCAATGTTTCATCGATCTGAAGCGCATGGCGCAGGTGAACTTAGGCCGTGTGAAAGTGAAAGTGAAAGTGAAGTGACGTGTGGCCAAGTATGGTGACCCATACTTGGAATTTGTGCTCTGCATTTAACCCATCCAAGTGAACACACACAGTAGTGAACACACACCCAGAGCAGTGGGCAGCCATATTGATGCGGCGCCCAGGGAGCAGTTGGGGGTTCGGTGCCTTGCTCAAGGGTCTCACCTCAGTCGTGGTATTGAGGGTGGAGAGTGCTGGTTATTCACTCCCCCCACCGACAAGTCCGACTCTCTAACCATTAGGCCACGACTGCCCCTCCGAATCCACTTTTGCTAGTTTAACGACGGAAAAAAATAGGTCCAAAAGGTCCAAAAGGGTTGTCCCTATTCTCTTAATGAGTCATGGGTGTGTTTTGGGCGTAACGTGCAACAAACCAATCAGAGTCTCATCTCCCATTTCCCTTTAACTCTTTCCCCGCCAAACATGGAATTTTCCGTTATTTGTAAGAAAACACTTCCCCACCAAACATGGAATTTTCCGTGTTTTCACTGTTATATGCTAGGGGGCGCTATTACGCATCTTCTGAAAGAGTTCAGAATCTCCTGATCAAAACAAAGACGAAAAAGACAAAGCGATCATATGTAAGCAGATGCATATGTAAAATAACGTGATCATCAAAATTAAACAGCATATAAATCAAAACTATCTAATGTTACTGAATGAAATGTCAACCCAGGACGAGCTATAGGACTGTGCAAGCATTAGGGGTGTTGATGGACCCGATCTAGTCCATCTGTGTTTTCTCAAAATGTTCAAAATGTTGCTTTTTTTATGAAACACCCATATTCAAGTGTTGATAAAAAAAGGAATGCATGAAGCTAGAATAAAACGGATTATTTTGTTTAAAAGCAGAGGGTCTGCTCTTTCTTTTGGTATATGCATGCTCAGATATTCATACAACAAAATATTCTATGGGCCATTACATTTTTGTGAAAATGATCAAAAACTTTTTAAAAAAACGCTGGCGGGGAAAGAGTTAAAAGCCAGTTGCGCTTGCACCATGCGGATTCGCTATTTACATGGTGGAATTTGCAAGCGGAAAGAGTAACGCTTCTCCAGAGAGGAATCCTTTTATTTTTTATATTTAAAAATGTTTGTGTGCTGCTGCGCATCCCTGTGTGTGTAATAAGCAGAGTGTACGCGCGTTCTGCACCCGCCTATAGGCGCATATTACTAACGTGCCCTTTAAATAACACAAAAAATACTGCGCTACTGACTTTAGACCAGGTTTTTGTTGGTCAAGGGCACAGTTGATTTCAGTTAATAAAAATATTAAACAAACTAAAAAAATGTAAAAAATGAGAAATGTTGCAACTAACTGAAATGTTGAAGTTGAAATACAACTATGACTATAAACTAAAACTGGAATAAAGCGAAATAGAAATATTTTTAAATAAATAGGCTAATAATAAAAATGACAAAAACACCTAATACTTAATACATTATTAAAATACAATTATTACAATTAAAATTAAATCTGAAATTTAAAAAAATAAAAGCTAATTAAAAATATCAATAAATATAGTAATAAATTATATGATCAATGAGTTATGACAACATATGTTTTTACATTGCATTAACTCATCAAAATAAGCTATACAAGATTCAACTCTTTTTAAGTAATTTTAATGTAATTTAAGTTGAAATGACTCAAACATCCAAGTTGATTGTACTTAATTTAAGCAACTTTTTTACAGTGTATTGTATATTGTATAGTATATAAATAATACCAAAATATCACATTTTTTAACTGTTTTATAGTGTGTATACTGTAAGTTTAACGCTGTCACCCTCATTGATTTGTGCCAGAAAAATATGGCCTTGATAAAATTGTCATCATATATATTATTTAGCATTAATGTTAAAGGATTAGTTAACTTCAAAATTAAAATTTCCTGATAATTTACTCACCCCCATGTCATCCAATCGAAAAGAAATTAAGTTTGAGGAAAACATTCCAGGATTTTTCTCCATATAATGTATTTCAGTGGCAACCAACAGGTTGAACGTCCAAGTCAATGCAGTTTCAAAGGGCTTCGAAGGGCTTCAGAGGCTCTGCATGATCCCAGCTCAGGAATAGGGTCTTATCTGGTGAAACGATCAGTCATTTTCAAGAAAAAATAAAAAATAATATACTTTTTAACCACGAATGCTCGACTTCAGTGTTGTGATTCTTTACTGCGGATGATGTCATCACGTCGGAAAGGTCACGGCCGTGACGTACGTGGAAGTACTGACCCGGTGTTAAAATGAACATGCAAAGACTAAATCAAACGCCATTTACAAAAATAAAGGTAAAACAACGATGTCGGACGATTTTGAAGTTGGAGGAGAACATTGAGGTGGAGTTTTTCAGCACTGGGTCGGTACTTCCACCTACGTCACGGCCGTGACCTTTCCGACGTGATGACGCCATATGTCGTGAAGAAGCAGAACACCGAAGTCAAGCATTCATGGTTAAAAAGTATATACATTTTTATTTATTCTTGAAAATGACCGTTCGTTTCGCTAGATAAGACCCTATTCCTCGGCTGGGATCGTGCAGAGCCTCTGAAGCCCTTCGAAGCGCTTTGAAACTGCATTGATTTGGACCTTCAACCCATTGGTTGCCATTGAAATACATTATATTGAGAAAAATCCTGGAATGTTTTCCTTAAAAAAAATTTAATTTCTTTTCGACTGAAGAAAAAAAAGACATGAACTTTAATTATCAGGAAATTTTCATTTTGAAGTGAACTAATCCTTTAACTACTTTTTGTAACACAAGAAAAGCTTAACTACGGTTTGACTACTTTAGATCATGTGTAGATTTTAGCTCAACAAACTAGTTTCAAAGTGCTTTACAAACACTGGTAGTAATATATACAAATTATTAATTTTCCCTAATTAAGTTTGTAATATGTGGAACTAATTTCTAGATCACATTTCCACAGCTCAGTCTTATGTTAAAATAATAGAAATGTTCAGCTGTTAAACACTTTCCTCTGTGTTTTCCTGAATAATCTTGCAAAAGAATTCCTCACAACTCCACTGGAAACACCACACCCTCTCTCATTCTCTCTCTTTGTGAAATTTGTGAGCTTCTTTTATCACCGTTTGCTTTATGATCTTGAATATAATTGATTGCTCCCCGTGAGCCTGCCCAAAATCACTCTGAGGACATAAACAACTAATAAAGTAAAACATGTGCTTGCCTCTCCTGCTAAAACCGCACCAAACACTGCCATGTCATGTGACTCGATGGACACCGGCCAGGGAACGACACAAACATGCACACGTGCGCATGCCTGCAACACACAAACACTGCAGATGTGTGCAAATAAAAACTCTTGTGAGTACTCAAGAGCAGAACCAAATGTTCTGTCTCAGCCTCCTCATTCTCAAGCTTTTTCCATCCATCTCTCTTCATTAAGCGCACACACACACACACGCACAGTGCCAGGAGG
Source organism: Coreius guichenoti (assembly GCA_039654105.1). Taxonomy (NCBI): domain Eukaryota; kingdom Metazoa; phylum Chordata; class Actinopteri; order Cypriniformes; family Gobionidae; genus Coreius; species Coreius guichenoti. Next base: position 12,760,662 of record CM077185.1, on the reverse strand, counting down.
ACCATGCTGTTTTCATTAGTACCCTGTGTTTTATTGCCCAAAGCGCTCTGCTGTGGTCAGGAACCTGATCCAAGCCCCAAACAGAAACCATAGCAACCCATTTTTGTGGGAATTCTTTTTGCATGCCCCCTGTACACACACACACACACACACACACACACTACTACTACTACACAGCACAAGGACTCACTCACTGATGTGACTTCATATATTTTCTCTGACCTTAACAACGTATTGTCGGGCAAACGGCCACAATGACGAACTAGTTTTTGGGTGCCCGAGTACAGAACACACAAACTTACTCTTACATCATCCATTTTCATATGAAAAACCAATTGCACTGATTGGAACCTGACCCTGGAAATACATGATTTGTCCCTTATTACTAGAGTTCAGCGATATTGTTGCCATGAATGGTCCAATGCAAGTTTTTCAGACTCAAACTCAGAATTCAGCCACCTCTGCTTGAAAATAACCAATAGAACGTTGTTCCTGCCATAGTCAAGATAATGTCATAATGCTTCTCACCAAATCGATTGCTCAGCCCTGACTTTACATGTCTGACCTTGAACCAGTGGTTATTTGCAAGTAGGAAGTTGGATAATTTTGTTATTTTGTCTTGAACATACACTCACCTAAAGGATTATTAGGAACACCATACTAATACTGTGTTTGACCCCCTTTCGCCTTCAGAACTGCCTTAATTCTACGTGGCATTGATTCAACAAGGTGCTGAAAGCATTCTTTAGAAATGTTGGCCCATATTGATAGGATAGCATCTTGCAGTTGATGTAGATTTGTGGGATGCACATCCAGGGCACGAAGCTCCCGTTCCACCACATCCCAAAGATGCTCTATTGGGTTGAGATCTGGTGACTGTGGGGGCCATTTTAGTACAGTGAACTCATTGTCATGTTCAAGAAACCAATTTGAAATGATTCAAGCTTTGTGACATGGTGCATTATCCTGCTGGAAGTAGCCATCAGAGGATGGGTACATGGTGGTCATAAAGGGATGGACATGGTCAGAAACAATGCTCAGGTAGGCCGCGGCATTTAAACGATGCCCAATTGGCACTAAGAGGCCTAAAGTGTGCCAAGAAAACATCCCCCACACCATTACACCACCACCACCAGCCTGCACAGTGGTAACAAGGCATGATGGATCCATGTTCTCATTCTGTTTACGCCAAATTCTGACTCTACCATCTGAATGTCTCAACAGAAATCGAGACTCATCAGACCAGGCAACATTTTTCCAGTCTTCAACTGTCCAATTTTGGTGAGCTCGTGCAAATTGTAGCCTCTTTTTCCTATTTGTAGTGGAGATGAGTGGTACCCGGTGGGGTCTTCTGCTGTTGTAGCCCATCCGCCTCAAGGTTGTGCGTGTTGTGGCTTCACAAATGCTTTGCTGCATACCTCGGTTGTAACGAGTGGTTATTTCAGTCAAAGTTGCTCTTCTATCAGCTTGAATCAGTCGGCCTATTCTCCTCTGACCTCTAGCATCAACAAGGCATTTTCGCCCACAGGACTGCCGCATACTGGATGTTTTTCCCTTTTCACACCATTCTTTGTAAACTCTAGAAATGGTTGTGCGTGAAAATCCCAGTAACTGAGCAGATTGTGAAATACTCAGACCGGCCCGTCTGGCACCAACAACCATGCCACGCTCAAAATTGCTTAAATCACCTTTCTTTCCCATTCTGACATTCAGTTTGGAGTTCAGGAGATTGTCTTGACCAGGACCACACCCCTAAATGCATTGAAGCAACTGCCATGTGATTGGTTGATTAGATAATTGCATTAATGAGAAATTGAACAGGTGTTCCTAATAATCCTTTAGGTGAGTGTATATTAGGGCAGAAATGTACTATATAGTATGCAAAAACAGTATGGCAAAACTGAATATACACTATATTGCCAAAAGTTTTGGGACGCCTGCCTTTACATGCACATGAACTTTAATGACATCCCATTCTTAATCCGTAGGGTTTAATATGGACTTGGCCCACCCTTTGCAGCTATAACAGCTTCAGCTCTTCTGGGAAGGCTTTCCATAAGGTCTAGGAGAGTGTTTATGGGAATTTTTGACCATTCTTCTAGAAGCGCATTTGTAAGATCAGGCACTGATGTTGGACGAGAAGGCCTGGCTCGCAGTCTCCACTCTAATTCATCCCAAATGTGTTCTATCGGGTTGAGGTCAGGACTCTGTGCAGGCCAGTCAAGTTCCTCCACACAAAACTCGCTCATCCATGTCTTTACGGACCTTGCTTTGTGCACTGGTGCGCAGTCATGTTGGAACAGGAAGGGGCCATCCCCAAACTGTTCCCACAAATTTGGGAGCATGAAATTGTCCAAAATGTCTTGGTATGCTGAAGCATTAAGAGTTCCCTTCACTGGAACTAAGGGGCCAAGCCCAACCCCTGAAAACCAACCCCACACCATAATCCCCCCTCCACCAAACTTTACACTTGGCACAATGCAGTCAGGCAAGTACCGCTCTCCTGGCAACCACCAAACCCAGACTCGTCCATCGGATTGCCAGACAGAGAAGCGTGATTCATTACTCCAGAGAACACGTCTCCTGCTCTAGAGTCCAGTGGCGGCGTGCTTTACACCACTGCATCCAACTCTTTGCATTGCACTTGGTGATGTAAGGTTTGGATGCAGCTGCTTGGCCATGGAAACCCATTCCATGAAGCTTTCTACGCACTGTTCTTGAGTTATTCTGAAGGCCACACGAAGTTTGGAGGTCTGTAGCTATTGACTCTGCAGAAAGTTGGTGACTTCTGCGCACTGTGCGCCGCAGCATGTGCTGACCCCGCTCTGTGATTTTACGTGGCCTACCACTTCATGGCTGAGTTGCTGTTGTTCCCAATTGCTGCCACTTTGTTATAATACCACTAACAGTTGACCGTGGAATATTTAGTAGTGAGGAAATTTCACTAATGGACTTATTGCACAGGTGGCAACCTATCACGATACCACGCTTGAATTCACTGAGCTCCTGTGAGCGACCCATTCTTTCACAAATGTTTGTAGAAGCATTTTGAGAAGCAATTTTTAACATTTTGAGAAATATTATTAATAATACATCACAATACGGAAGAAGAGATTGCTATTTTTGTTTCATTGCAACTTTAAATGTGCATATTTGTGTTACTGTGGCAGGTAGCTATAAACATGTAGACAGTTTAACTAACTTACTCATTCTCTTCAAACTGAGAACTGTAGAAGACTGTAGAAAAATAGCTTAACTTTATGTTAATGTAGTTGCGTGGATTATGCTTTAGGCCTAAAACATTTCACATTTAAAACGTGGTGTGGTAGTATTGTCTGTTTGGCTGTAATTTATATATTTGCCTTTTTATATCAGATTATATATACTGCTACGCTTGCCAGTTTATTAATTAATTTCACTTATTGTATTGAATCAGCCCTAAAGTGCCTCCAATCACTCTTTGTGCAGAACCAGTGGTGTTTTTCATTAAATATCCGCCTGATTTTTTCTGTTCAGAAAATCTAGTCGTGATATATAATTAAGGGTGCGTAATGAAGATCCTTTCCAGGCACTCTCGTCTCTCTCTGGAGCAGGACGTCTTTCTCTGCGCTAATGTTCCTGTTTGAAGTCTGTATTTAATAGCAGGGGTCTCTTTGTCATGATTATAGATGTGTGCCATTTGCGTTCAGCCTGAGAAATGGGTTGTGGTGGTGTGTAACGTATATATGTGTGTGTGCGGTCTGGGTAAGAAAGATTTTTTAATTTGTCATGACTACTTTCATTACTCAGGTTATATGCAATGGGCGGCTGATTTATTTTGGAAAAGTAATAAGCTCGAGACAGTAACAGCCAAAGAGCATTAGACTGTGTGTGTGTGTGTGTGTGTGTGTGTGTGTGTGTGTGTGTGTGTGTGTGTGTGTGTGTGTGTACAGGTACAGTATATGTGGTTTATGAGAACACAAATGTGACATGGGTATTACAATGTAAACATGGTTTATGAGGGCACTTCCTGTGTTCTCGGAAACCAAATGGTTTAAAAAAAAGCATACTAAACGGCAAAACATACAAAAAAAAATGGCAAAAGTTTTTGTGTGATGGGTAGGTTTAGTAGTATAGGGGTATAGAATATACTGTTTGTACAGTATAAAACCCATTACGCCTATGGAGAGTTCCCTTAAACCATATATAAGAATGTATATATGTGTGTGTGTGTGTGTGTGTGTGTGTTTCGTCAGCACAGCCACACAGTTAACACACAAAACACTATCATGATTTCTGATTTCTCTACAGCTCTCTACTGTACCTGGAAAAGTAAAATATCTCACATGATCAACCATAATTCTCACTGTGATCAATCTCTCTCACTGTAGGTCTGATCATTTTCATGTTTTTGCATGGAGCTTTGCGTAGAATTTTCCAGAACACTTCAATTATGGGTGAAGCTCTAGTCTTAAAGGGACAGCTCAGCCAAAAATGACAATTCTGTGATCATTTCCTCTCACTCATGTTGTCCCAACCCTACATAAATGACTTTCTTCTGTGGAAAACAAAATCAGAAATATTGAAGGATGTACTGGCCTGTTGGCTGCATATAGTTAATGGGGATCCAAGCCAACAAGATGCAAAGATATGAGGATGAGTAAATTATGACAGTTAACAGTCCAGAGAGGGTGTATGTGTATCCAAAAGGTCACATGGCATATGAAAGAGTGAAATAGCATGAGAGGGAGAGTAATGAGACATATGGGGTGTTGTAAAGGTAGAGAGAGTAATGGAAGAAGAGGAGGGGGATTGAGTGTCTGCCGTAAAGAGCTCTTTGTTTTGAAGATCTGGAGACACCTGGCAAAGGCTGAGAGATTTTTAAAAATTCAAATTCATGGATTATAATTCATCTACAGACCACATACCTTTGCCAAAAATTACCCTTTTGTCTATTAAGCGGGATTATATATTTTAATGAATAATGGAATTTATTCCTGTGATGGTAGAACTGAATTTTCAGCAGCGATTAAAGAGTTATGTTTTTATGGTATAATTTCCTTTCTTCCATATGCACGACTCAAACTGACTACTTATATGGTGCTTTTGTGCCCTTTTTGGAGCTTGACAGTCACTGGTCACCATATGCTTTCGGTGTATGGGAAAGAGCAGTAAGAACATTTTTCAAAATTTCTCATCAAATTGATCTACTGAAGAAAGAAATTCATTTGGCTTTGTAATGACATGACAGAATTTTAACTTTTTGGGTGAACTGTTTGTTTAATATCAAATTGGTCATCCAATGTAGTTACAAAACGCCCATTAATACTATATAAACAGCACATTTTCAGTGTCCATTGTTCAGTGTTTTCATTCTATGGCACTCATCAGATTTGAAACGTGAACCATCCAAAACTGTAACAGTGACCTAATTTCACTGCATGTGCAAACCTCTCAGCATGGATCATGACCAGCATTACTGTACGACAGAGCTCAACTGCACACTTTAGCACAGTATAGAGCAATAAACCCTAAAAACCTCTCTCATGAAGCAACTAGAGCTTCCCCAGAAAGAAAAGGCCTTAAAACCCACAAAAGCTGGATGAAGAAACCATATGGCTAATGAAATGAAATTCCTCTTGACAAGCAGATGGAGTGATTTGTTACAGTCATTTTGGTGGTACTGAAATTCATAAGCATAAAGAAATATGACATGGGGAGAGAACTTGCATATACATCGTAAACGAGCATCACAATTTACCCACTCCGTCCAAGTAATTCTTCAAACCCAAACCATGGCCTGTTATTTCTTCCCAGGTCAAACTCATAAGAGCCGCAAGCGATTTGCCAGATAGGAGTGAAAGAAAATGATCAAGGCCACCAAACATAATCACATTTGCACAAAGACGACAGCCTGAGGCCTTTTTCACTGGAATGATCTGGAAACTACCAAACCTGATGTCTCTGAGGTCATGGGCAGAGTTTTTGAGGTCCCAGAGGGGCCAATGCAACCCCAATGGGGCCAAATTGTTTTAGCATTGTTTGCGTAAATAAAATGAATGATTTTTAATTATGAATACTATTATGAATGTAGTTATGGCTAATATCTCACTCTACTGAATCTACCCTTCTTACTATGCATTAACATTGCCATGATGATCAGTGTAATTTTTGTTTTTCTGTCGACTGTGCACTAATCAACAATCACCTTTTCGAGTGCTTGATACATCATTTCCCACAATTGTGATTACTGGTTTAAAAGCACCTTTCGTGGTATAAATTACTGGCCATTTGGCTGGTAATGTTATTAGGAAGTGCAACATAATGCATGGTTTAAATTGCAAGAACGATATCTGACCCTCACTGTTTTTACATAAGTGACGTGAGCGAATCAAATCAAAGACAAGTGCTCTGCTAAAGTGACTGTCTAATAACAGTGCAAGCGTTCGTGTTTCTCCTCTGATCTTTCTGAACGTGAAGATTTTGTCTGCACCTAAAGTAGTTTTAGATAGTGTATATATACTGTACCTCAGAAGCAGTGTTATTTTAATATGATTTTTACACTATTAGAGCATTTATTGATATTGAGCTTTTAATTTTAGTTTAAGTTTTAGTCATTTTATTGTGCATTTTTAAATTATTACAAGAGGTATTTTTTATCTCTCCAAAACTGCATATGGCTACACAAGTGTACTATTACTCACATTAAACCTCTAAAACAAGTGCATAAGGGCCTTATAACAATAAATCATTTAAAAATCTATAGCTTATAAAATGTGTCAGTCAATGTTGCTTTAGTTTAAAAAAAAAAAAAAAAAAAAAAAAAAAATTTTACTTTAAGGAGAGTTTCAGTTTGATCACTCAGAAAATGTCATGTGATGTAACCAAAGTAAAAAGTAATAACACCATTTTCTTACACCTTGAATATGTGCGAGTGCACACATTTTAATCATTATTTTTACAATAAATAAAGATGGATGGATGTATGGATGGACCAATTAAGTCACACTTTATATTAGGTGTCTTTAACTACTTACATCAGAAAATAAGTACAATGTTATTGTGTTAATGTTGTATTGCAAAACACTTTTGCTGCTAACCTTGCCATTACCTTGTCATAAAAGAGTCAAATTATCTGATATTTTTGTAGACTTATTGACCTTGAAACAGTCATCAGAAGTTCTTTCTACAAACCCGATTCCAAAAAAGTTGGGACACTGTACAAATTGTGAATAAAAAAGGAATGCAATAATTTACAAATCTCATAAACTTATATTTTATTCACAATAGAATATAGATAACATATCAAATGTTGAAAGTGAGACATTTTGAAATGTCATGCCAAATATTGGCTCATTTTGGATTTCATGAGAGCTACACATTCCAAAAAAGTTGGGACAGGTAGCAATAAGAGGCCGGAAAAGTTCAATGTACATATAAGGAACAGCTGGAGGACCAATTTGCAACTTATTAGGTCAATTGGCAACATGATTGGGTATAAAAAGAGCCTCTCAGAGTGGCAGTGTCTCTCAGAAGTCAAGATGGGCAGAGGATCACTAATTCCCCCAATGCTGCGGCGAAAAATAGTGGAGCAATATCAGAAAGGAGTTTCTCAGAGAAAAATTGCAAAAAGTTTGAAGTTATCATCATCTACAGTACATAATATCATCCAAAGATTCAGAGAATCTGGAACAATCTCTGTGCGTAAGGGTCAAAGCCGGAAAACCATACTGGATGCCCGTGATCTTCGGGCCCTTAGACGGCACTGCATCACATACAGGAATGCTACTGTAAAGGAAATCACAACATGGGCTCAGGAATACTTCCAGAAAACATTGTCGGTGAACACAATCCACCGTGCCATTCGCCGTTGCCGGCTAAAACTCTATAGGTCAAAAAAGAAGCCATATCTAAACATGATCCAGAAGCGCAGGCGTTTTCTCTGGGCCAAGGCTCATTTAAAATGGACTGTGGCAAAGTGGAAAACTGTTCTGTGGTCAGACGAATCAAAATTTGAAGTTCTTTTTGGAAAACTGGGACGCCATGTCATTCGGACTAAAGAGGACAAGGACAACCCAAGTTGTTATCAGCGCTCAGTTCAGAAGCCTGCATCTCTGATGGTATGGGGTTGCATGAGTGCGTGTGGCATGGGCAGCTTACACATCTGGAAAGTCACCATCAATGCTGAAAGGTATATCCAAGTTCTAGAACAACATCTGCTCCCATCCAGACGTCGTCTCTTTCAGGGAAGACCTTGCATTTTCCAACATGACAATGCCAGACCACATACTGCATCAATTACAACATCATGGCTGCGTAGAAGAAGGATCCGGATACTGAAATGGCCAGCCTGCAGTCCAGATCTTTCACCCATAGAAAACATTTGGCGCATCATAAAGAGGAAGATGCGGCAAAGAAGACCTAAGACAGTTGAGCAACTAGAAGCCTGTATTAGACAAGAATGGGACAACATTCCTATTCCTAAACTTGAGCAACTTGTCTCCTCAGTCCCCAGACGTTTGCAGACTGTTATAAAAAGAAGAGGGGATGCCACACAGTGGTAAACATGGCCTTGTCCCAACTTTTTTGAGATGTGTTGATGCCATGAAATTTAAAATCAACTTATTTTTCCCTTAAAATGATACATTTTCTCAGTTTAAACATTTGATATGTCATCTATGTTGTATTCTGAATACAATATTGAAATTTGAAACTTCCAGATCATTGCATTCTGTTTTTATTCACAATTTGTACAGTGTCCCAACTTTTTTGGAATCGGGTTTGTATATCATGACAAAATGATATTTAAAAAAAAAACTATTAGCAGAATTAGCAAAAAGTAAATTTTGGACACTGTCAAATCACCACAAGTCACAAGTCACAAATCACAGTTTGAAACAATTACGAATTTTTTTTTTTTTTTTTATGTATTTAAAAAGAAGTATCTTATGCTTGCTAAGACTGCATTTATTTGATCAAAAATACAGTAAAATCAGTAATATTGTGAAATATTATTATAGTTTAAAGTACTGTTTATTATAAGATATTTTAAAATGTAATTTATTCCTGTGATGTAAAGCTGAATTTTCAGCATCATTACTCCAGTCTTCAGTGTCACATGATCCTTCAGAAATCATTCTAATAAATATCAGTTATTATTGGTACTCAATTATTATTAAGGGTTCTTATTATCAATACTGAAAATAGCTTTTACTGCTTATTGTTTGTGGAATTTTTTTAAATTCTTTGATGAATATATATATATATACACTCACCTAAAGGATTATTAGGAACACCATACTAATACTGTGTTTGTCCCCCTTTCGCCTTCAGAACTGCCTTAATTCTACGTGGCATTGATTCAACAAGGTGCTGAAAGCATTCTTTAGAAATGTTGGCCCATATTGATAGGATAGCATCTTGCAGTTGATGGAAATTTGTGGGATGCACATCCAGGGCACGAAGCTCCCGTTCCACCACATCCCAAAGATGCTCTATTGGGTTGAGATCTGGTGACTGTGGGGGCCATTTTAGTACAGTGAACTCATTGTCATGTTCAAGAAACCAATTTGAAATGATTCGAGCTTTGTGACATGGTGCATTATCCTGCTGGAAGTAGCCATCAGAGGATGGGTACATGGTGGTCATAAAGAGATGGACATGGTCAGAAACAATGCTCAGGTAGGCCGTGGCATTTAAACAATGCACAATTGGCACTAAGGGGCCTAAAGTGTGCCAAGAAAACATCCCCCACACCATTACACCACCACCACCAGCCTGCACAGTAGTAACAAGGCATGATGGATCCATGTTCTCATTCTGTTTACGCCAAATTCTGACTCTACCATCTGAATGTCTCAACAGAAATCGAGACTCATCAGACCAGGCAACATTTTTCCAGTCTTCAACTGTCCAATTTTGGTGAGCTCGTGCAAATTGTAGCCTCTTTTTCCTATTTGTAGTGGAGATGAGTGGTACCCGGTGGGGTCTTTTGCTGTTGTAGCCCATCCCCCTCAAGGTTGTGCCTGTTGTGGCTTCACAAATGCTTTGCTGCATACCTCGGTTGTAACGAGTGGTTATTTCAGTCAAAGTTGCTCTTCTATCAGCTTGAATCAGTCGGCCCATTCTCCTCTGACCTCTAGCATCAACAAGGCATTTTCGCCCACAGGACTGCCGCATACTGGATGTTTTTCCCTTTTCACACCATTCTTTGTAAACTCTAGAAATGGTTGTGCGTGAAAATCCCAGTAACTGAGCAGATTGTGAAATACTCAGACCGGCCCGTCTGGCACCAACAACCATGCCACGCTCAAAATTGCTTAAATCACCTTTCTTTCCCATTCTGACATTCAGTTTGGAGTTCAGGAGATTGTCTTGACCAGGACCACACCCCTAAATGCATTGAAGCAACTTCCATGTGATTGGTTGATTAGATAATTGCATTAATGAGAAATTGAACAGGTGTTCCTAATAATCCTTTAGGTGAGTGTATATATATATATACACAGTGGGGAGAACAAGTATTTGAAGAAGTTCAAGATGACGGTCAATCTCCCTCGGTCTGGGGCACCATGCAAGATCTCACCTCGTGGGGCATCAATGATCATGAGGAAGGTGAGGGATCAGCCCAGAACTACACGCCAGGACCTGGTCAATGACCTGAAGAGAGCTGGGACCACAGTCTCAAAGAAAACCATTAGTAACACACTACACCGTCATGGATTAAAATCCTGCAGCGCAGGCAAGGTCCCCCTGCTCAAGCCAGCGCATGTCCAGGCCTGTCTGAAGTTTGCCAATGACCATCTGGATGATCCAGAGGAGGAATGGGAGAAGGTCATGTGGTCTGATGAGACAAAAATAGAGCTTTTTGGTCTAAACTCCACTCGCCGTGTTTGGAGGAAGAAGAAGGATGAGTACAACCCCAAGAACACCATCCCAACCGTGAAGCATGGAGGTGGAAACATCATTCTTTGGGGATGCTTTTCTGCAAAGGGGACATGACGACTGCACCGTATTGAGGGGAGGATGAATGGGGCCATGTATCGCGAGATCTTGGCCAACAACCTCCTTCCCTCAGTAAGAGCATTGAAGATGGGTCGTGGCTGGGTCTTCCAGCATGACAACGACCCAAAACACACAGCCAGGGCAACTAAGGAGTGGCTCCGTAAGAAGCATCTCAAGGTCCTGGAGTGGCCTAGCCAGTCTCCAGACCTGAACCCAATAGAAAATCTTTGGAGGGAGCTGAAAGTCCGTATTGCCCAGCGACAGCCCCGAAACCTGAAGGATCTGGAGAAGGTCTGTATGGAGGAGTGGGCCAAAATCCCTGCTGCAGTGTGTGCAAACCTGGTCAAGAACTACAGGAAACGTATGATCTCTGTAATTGCAAACAAAGGTTTCTGTACCAAATATTAAGTTCTGCTTTTCTGATGTATCAAATACTTATGTCATGCAATAAAATGCAAATTAATTACTTAAAAATCATACAATGTGATTTTCTGGATTTTTGTTTTAGATTCCGTCACTCACAGTTGAAGTGTACCTATGGTAAAGATTACAGACTTCTACATGCTTTGTAAGTGGGCAAACCTGCAAAATCGGCAGTGTATCAAATACTTGTTCTCCCCACTGTATATTCATTTATTTGAAATATATACATTTTGTATCATTATAAATGTCTTCACTGACACTTTTGATCAATTTAATGCATCCTTGTTGAATAAAAGTACATAACCCAAACTTTTGAATGGTAGTGTATTACTGTTTTCACAAAAAAATTCAGCAAAAACTGTTTTCAACATTGATAATAATAAGAAATGTTTCTTGAGCAGCAAATCAGTATATTAGAATGATTTCTGAAGGATCATGTGACACTAAAGACTGGAATAATGATGCTGAAAATTCAGCTTTGATAAATTAAATTTTAAAATATATTATTGTAATAGAAAACTTATTTTAAATTGTAATATTTCACAACGTTACTGATTTTACCATATTTTTGGTCACATAAATGCAGCCTTGATGAGCATAAGAGACTTCTTTCAAAAAACATTAAAAAAAATCTTAATTGTTCCAAACTCTTAATAGTGTAAGGTAGTATAGCTATAGTAGAATAATCAAAACCTGCTTCCCTGTTCTTTGTTCGTCAACTCCGGGCAGATAAACAGTAGGCTAGGTGGGAAGCGTGGAGAGGTCTTTAGGGAGCGGGCTCTCTGTTGTTGACTGATATGTGATACCAGCTGACATCTGGCACCCTGTCAGTTTGGCATCCCCACAGCACTGAAACACATACACACTTAAAGAGCGTTACAACTCGCAGCTCACCACTAGATGCTCTCTCATAAGTACAGGTCCCACTAGGCCCACAGTCTGTGGCGTGCTGGCACCACCGACACACACACACACACACCTCATCCCTCACGCAGTACTGGCTAGACAGTGGTTATTCTGGGAGAGTGGAGCGTCTAGTACCCCCTTAGGAGTTACAATATGGAGACCGTCGGTCTGACTCTCTTCTCTGTGTCTGTCTGTGTGTGTGTGTGTGTGTGTGTGTGTGTGTGTGTGTGTGTGTGTGTGTGTGTGTGTGTGTGTGTGTGTATGTGTAGTTCAGTGACGGGGAAGAGGTAACGCCTGTCACTCATAATACTCTGACACTTGCCATTGTGGTTTGGTATGTGAAAAATGAGTTTGATCCGTAGAAGTGACTCCTCAACTCTTCTTCGTATGTGATATGCACATATGAAGTGTGTGAGCATGTGACTGTGAGAAACCCCTCTTTAACCCCTCACAGCCCCCATTTCTCATGTGTCACTTTAACGGCGGGGCTGCTTTTTGTCGAAGCTCTCCTATTTCACAAATCAAACATAAGACGGCATACGAATATCATGTGAACACACACTAAATTCTATTTAAATGAATATTACAGGTTTAAAAGTAGGGGTGGGCGATATGATCAAAATCAAATGTGTTGAATTCAGTCAAAAGGTCAATCTGTGCCATTTACATGCTCTGTTGGTCAAATGTCTTTTCTTTACACAAATTCACAGGTCAGAGTTTACCAAATGCATGCAATGGAAGATAAAACATCTTCGCATGAGCATTTCCTGTCTCCCACATTTACCTGTGTATAAATAGAAGTAAATGGAGCGTGAAGTCTAGTGTGACCGCAGCTTAATGGCTCTCCTAAAACTTATAACGTCCCGTAGTGGATCACTCTATCCTTCAATCATAGCTTATCCAGGAAGATCAACTTAATAATAAAGTGTTACCTAAATTTGTCATTTATCCAAACACTTTTATCCAAAGTGACTTATACTCTTATTAAACAGCTGTTGGACTAACCTAGTATTAAATGTCCTGCTCAATATCACAAAGCAGCAGCCATAAGAAAACTCTTAATTGCAACCAACTGCAGATCCTTAAAACCAAACCACTGTGATTCTTTGCAGTTTGATTGTTTACATAATGGCATAACAATATTTCACAGCAAATACGGGCACTAAATGTCCAGAAGGCACTAATAGTGCTGTGGAAGGTCCAAGGAACAGATAGCATTTGTCATTTCTTTGTTTATTTCACATTATAGCAATTGTCACTAGCATCTATTCAAGAAGTTTTTCATATATCTACATCAATTTTACATCTTCAGTGGCTAATTTTCAGGTTTCGGGCCCCTCAACTGGAGGCCCCTGACATTGTGAGGCAGTATAATCCATCCTTGATGGTCCTGACCTGATTCATAATCCATCTTTGAGTATCACCATGTTAAACATAGTTAAAGACACTATAGGGCCCAGTTTCATAGACAGGGTTTAGATTAAACCAGGATTAGGCTTTTGTTCAATTAGGACATTTCAGTAGCTTTTATAAACGTGCCTTAGAAAAAAAACATTACTTGAGACAAAAAATGACACTGACATATTTTAAGATGCTTTTAGTTAAAACAGCTCAAACATGCATTTTAGTCTGGGACTAGGCTTAAGCCTTGTCTGTGAAACCGGGGATAGATTGATTCTAAGATCAAAGTTGTGGCTGTTGAATGCAGAACACCTTTAATGCAGTGAAGTGCTACTGCCATCTAGTGGTGTTTGTTCTCTGTTAAAAGCATAATTTGAAACTTTTGGAGGAAAAGACCTCTGATGAGTTGAGGGGGGTGAGAGGGTAACGGACACTGCCATTGGCTCATCCGGCCTGCATCCCGGAAACAGTTGCGCCGGAGACGTGGCGTTCCGCTATCAAGCGCATGCCATCTGCATTTTACTGGACAATGAGGGGAATCCCTGTCTGTTTTCATGACATTCTTAGGGAGGGAGGGAGAGAGAGAGGAAATCTGTCCTCTACTCTGAAGCAAAAGAGCATCTGGCCCTCGCCGTCGAGCCGCATAGCTTCCATGACCTTCACCCTGTTATACGAGCTGCAGTAACATCGGCTGAATAGTTGTGGTAACCCAAACCCCATGCCTGTCCCTGCACTCTCATCACTAGCGCTATCATCTGCTTCTCAGAACCCAGGGCCAAAGCCAAGGAGAGCGCTTCCTGCTGGCAGCCTAGGAATGAGGATTGTGTGTCAATGATTTACTCAGCTAAGTGCCTGTGTGGGAACATTTTTCAGCTTTTAATGGACAAACGGAATGCTTGTGATAACAAGGAATCCTTTCATGCCTCATTGACACCCAACATTGATGTTTGCAATCACAGTTTGATAATTCCTTGAAGCTTTTTTGGGGTCGATCAACAAGGTTTGAAAGTTCAACAACATACCAACAGGGCGGTTATGTAATTTGTCATCTTAATGCTTGACTTAGTAAACTTGTAAAATAAAATGCTGACCCTTTGCTGTAGTATGTGTGAAATGTTTGAGAGATTCAATCAGAGATCTTATACTGCCACCTATTGGATATTATATGTGGTGCAAGGCATTATCAGATTACTGTTTACAGTACTATTTTCCGAGGTCATGTTAGGATACATGGATAGAACTGCTAATTTTACATAAGACTAATTAATCACCACATGAAACATTCTTTCTACAGATTTTTGAGACATGGGATAGAACAGTGTCACAGTGTCCTCAAAGTTGATGTGTTAGAAGCAGGAAGAATGGATAAAATCAGAGCATCTCCAAAACTGCAGCTCTTGTGGGGTGTTCCCGGTCTGCAGTGGTCAGTATCTATCAAAAGTAGTCCAAGGAAGGAACAGTGGTGAACCGGCGACAGGGTCATGGGCGGCCAAGGCTCATTGATGCATGTGCGTCGCTTACCTGGGGAGCACATGGCACCAGGATGCACTATGGGAAGAAGGCAAGCTGGTGTAGGCATTGTGATGCTTTGGGCAATGTTCTGCTGGGAAACCTTGGGTCCTACCATCCATGTGGATGTTACTTTGACACGTACCACCTACCTAAGCATTGTTACAGACCATGTACACCCTTTCATGGAAACGGTATTCCCTGGTGGCTGTGGCCGCTTTCAGCAGGATAATATGCCCTGCCACAAAGCAAAAATGGTTCAGGAATGGTTTGAGGAGCAGAACAAGAAGTTTGAGGTGTTGACTTGGCCTCCAAATTCCCCTAGACTGCAATCCAATCGAGCATCTGTAGGATGTGCTGAACAAACAAGTCCGATCCATGGAGGCCCCACCTCGCAACTTACAGGACTTAAAGGATCTGCTGCTAACATCTTGGTGCCAGATACCACAGCACACCTTCAGGGGTCTAGAGGAGTCCATGCCTCGACGGGACAGGGCTGTTCTGGCAGCAAAAGGGGGACCAACACAATATTGGGATTGGGGTCATAATGTTATGCCTGATCAGTATAAAAATTCACACACACACACACACACAGTATGTGTATGTGTGTATGAGTATGTGTATATTATATAGTAATTATCCTTTAAGTCCTGCAAGTTGCGAGGTGGGGCCTCTATGGATCGGACTTCTTTGTTCAGTACATCCCACAGATGCTCGATTGGATTGAGATCTGGGGAATTTGGAGGCCAAGTCAACACCTCAAACTCGTTGTTGTGCTCCTCAAACCATTCCTGAACCATTTTTGCTTTGTGGCAGGGCGCATTATCCTGCTGAAAGCGGCCACACCCACCAGGTAATACCATTTCCATGAAAGGGTGTACATGGTCTGCAACAATGCTTAGGTACGTGGTACGTCAAAGTAACATCCACACGGCTGGCAGGACCCAAGGTTTCCCAGCAGAACATTGCCCAAAGCATCACACTGCCTCCGCGGGCTTGCCCCATCCTGGTGCCATGTGTTCCCCAGGTAAGCGACACACATGCACCCGGCCATCCACGTGATGTAAAAGAAAACGTGATTCATCAGACCAGGCCACCTTCTTCCATTGCTCCGTGGTCCAGTTCTGATGCTCACATGCCCAATGTTGGCACTTTCGGCAGTGGACAAGGGTCAGCATGGGCACCCTGACTGGTCTGCGGCTATGCAGCCCCATAAGCAACAAACTGCGATGCACTGTGCATTCTGACACCTTTCTATCAGAACCAGCATTAACTTCTTGAGCAATTTGAGCTTCAGTAGCTCGTCTGTTTGATTGGACCACATGGGCTAGCCTTCACTCCCCACGTGCATCAATGGGCCTTGGCCCTCTGTCGCTGGTTCATCACTGTTCCTTCCTTGAACCACTTTTGATAGATACTGACCACTGCAGACCGGGAACACCCCACAAGAGCTGCAGTTTTGGAGATGCTCTGACCCAGTCGTCTAGCCATCACAATTTGGCCCTTGTCCCAACCCTTACGCTTGCCCATTTTGTTATTTCGATTTGGTGTGTGTATGTATGTATGTATGTATGTATGTATGTATGTATGTATGTATACACACACACATACATACGTGTGTGTGTGTACGTGTGTGTAAAAAAAAAAAAAAGTATCTGTACTGTAACACAAATACTGCATATTCATAGATTGTCAGTACTTGAAAACACCAAATTTCTAGATTTAAACTTTCCCTATTTCATCTAATAGCTATAACTGAGAAGTCATACACAATACCACCAAGAACAACCAGTCAATATACTGTAGATTTCATGTTGATCAAAGTTCATTCGGGCAACATGCTTTTTCCTCATTCCATCTCTCAATGGTGTTAAAGTTAATTTTTAGTTTCCCAGCTTTGTGAATTTCTCAAGAATAGTACTGAACGCTCACATTACACCTCAGTTTATAAATGAAACCTGATCTATGGTTAAAAGGCATTTGCAATACACCTATTTCAAACCATTTTATTGGTCACTGGGTAGCCCACAGACGGTGAAATCCCATTGATCTTAACTACTTATGCATACTACAGGTGAACCATCAATAGAAAGTATTCAAAATTAAATATATTGTAAATTTCAAAATAACATTCAGCCCAAATCAACATGTGAACATTTTTAAATTACAAAAGGTGCAGTTTTATTGAAATTAAGGCACAATATAATAATTTTATTGTATATAACGACCTTATGATGTGTCATTTTATGAACTAACTTCTGATGATTCCTGTCTGGTTAGTAGCAGGTGATGTGAGAAGTCAAGTGAGAGAACACACCACATCAAGTGGACTAAAACATGATGTCAGTTAAGTGCCATTTCTACAGTATTACCCTCAATTATCAGTTACGGTTTAGTGTAGCGAATGTATTTTTTCCCAGAAGGCACTTCTTTGAGGGTAAAACCAGCTGGGAAAAGCTTGTTGGCATCTTCGTCTGAGAGAGAAGGGATGACCATGACTTCTTGACCAGGCTTAGACAAAAAAAAACAAAAAAAAACAAAAACAAATGAACATTGATGATCATGTAGGACAGTGATGTTTAGGCCTGCAAAACTTGACCACATAAAAACAACACAACTGCTCTGCAATATCAGAAATAAATAAAATAAATAAATAAATAAATAAATAAAAAATAAAAGTAAAAAAAAAAAACCTAGGGACTACATTACATATGGTACAGTATCAAAGACTGCTTCTTACCTTCCAGTCCACAGGTGTGGCCACCTTCTTTGTTGCTGTCAACTGCAGTGAGTCTACAGCACGGAGAATCTCATCAAAATTGCGCCCCGTGGTGGCTGGATAGAGAATAGACAGCTTCAGCCTCTTATCAGGGCCCACCACAAATACCTGAAATATAATAAACGTGGTAAGGGATAATACAAATAAGCCATTTTAGCTTCATAACTAGCGGCCTAATGAAATGACGCCACACCATATAACAGTGAACACCATCACATATTTCTATGTATTGATATAATATGTCTTCTCTTGCCTGGTTCCTCAGGGTTTTCTTGCTTTAGCAGCATAACAGCTCTGCAAAAGTCTAATGTTTTAGCAAAGACTAGATATATGCGGGTACATGAGCAATGGAAATGTTGCATGGAGCAGAACATCAACAGAAATTTTGTCTGGTAGATCACAGTTTCACAAAATCAACTTTTCAGGCTGTGGTCATGATCAAGACAATAAATAAAGCTCTGATTCTAATGCAGTGGTACTCAAATTTTTTGACTCCCTGGCTGCGTCTGAAATCGCATGCTCCTCCTGAGTAGGTACTCATTTTGATCAATTACTTTGTGACCGCTAAAAAAGTATGTTCTAGTACAAACCCGATTCCAAAAAAGTTGGGACACTGTACAAATTGTGAATAAAAACAGAATGCAATGATGTGGAAGTTTCAAATTTCAATATTTTATTCAGAATACAACATAGATGACATATCAAATGTTTAAACTGAGAAAATGTATCATTTTAAGGGGAAAATAAGTTGATTTTAAATTTCATGGC
Source organism: Coreius guichenoti (assembly GCA_039654105.1). Lineage (NCBI taxonomy): Eukaryota > Metazoa > Chordata > Actinopteri > Cypriniformes > Gobionidae > Coreius > Coreius guichenoti. The sequence continues at coordinate 12,741,893 of CM077185.1, read as the reverse complement.
ATCAACACATCTCAAAGTTGGGACAAGGCCATGTTTACCACTGTGTGGCATCCCCTCTTCTTTTTATAACAGTCTGCAAACGTCTGGGGACTGAGGAGACAAGTTGCTCAAGTTTAGGAATAGGAATGTTGTCCCATTCTTGTCTAATACAGGCTTCTAGTTGCTCAACTGTCTTAGGTCTTCTTTGTCGCATCTTCCTCTTTATGATGCGCCAAATGTTTTCTATGGGTGAAAGATCTGGACTGCAGGCTGGCCATTTCAGTACCCGGATCCTTCTACGCAGCCATGATGTTGTAATTGATGCAGTATGTGGTCTGTCATTGTCATGTTGGAAAATGCAAGGTCTTCCCTGAAAGAGACAAAGTCTGGATGGGAGCATATGTTGTTCTAGAACTTGGATATACCTTTCAGCATTGACGGTGCCTTTGCAGATGTGTAAGCTGCCCATGCCACACGCACTCATGCAACCCCATACCATCAGAGATGCAGGCTTCTGAACTGAGCGCTGATAACAACTTGGGTTGTCCTTGTCCTCTTTAGTCCGAATGACATGGCGTCCCAGTTTTCCAAAAAGAACTTCAAATTTTGATTCGTCTGACCACAGAACAGTTTTCCACTTTGCCACAGTCCATTTTAAATGAGCCTTGGCCCAGAGAAAACGCCTGCGCTTCTGGATCATGTTTAGATATGGCTTCTTTTTTGACCTATAGAGTTTTAGCCGGCAACGGCGAATGGCACGGTGGATTGTGTTCACCGACAATGTTTTCTGGAAGTATTCCTGAGCCCATGTTGTGATTTCCATTACAGTAGCATTCCTGTATGTGATGCAGTGCCGTCTAAGGGCCCGAAGATCACGGGCATCCAGTATGGTTTTCCGGCCTTGACTCTTACACACAGAGACTGTTCCAGATTCTCTGAATCTTTGGATGATATTATGCACTGTAGATGATGATAACTTCAAACTCTTTGCAATTTTTCTCTGAGAAACTCCTTTCTGATATTTCTCCACTATTTTTCGCCACAGCATTGGGGGAATTGGTGATCCTCTGCCCATCTTGACTTCTGAGAGACACTGCCACTCTGAGAGGTTTTTTTTATACCCAATCATGTTGCCAATTGACCTAATAAGTTGCAAATTGCTCCTCCAGCTGTTCCTTATATGTACATTGAACTTTTCTGGCCTCTTATTGCTACCTGTCCCAACTTTTTTGGAATGTGTAGCTCTCATGAAATCCAAAATGAGCCAATATTTGGCATGACATTTCAAAATGTCTCACTTTCAACATTTGATATGTTATCTATATTATATTGTGAATAAAATATAAGTTTATGAGATTTGTAAATTATTGCATTCCTTTTTTATTCACAATTTGTACAGTGTCCCAACTTTTTTGGAATCGGGTTTGTATGAATGTGTGTAGTATGAATGTAATCTGGACATACTACATCCGTCATGTTGTTGTTATCATGTGACCAAACAGTGTCACTCCTCTGCCATTCACAAACCCTCACCTCTGGCCTCATGGGATGGTAAAGTGTCCATCGTATGCACACTCAGAATCTTGCCGGAAGTAGTGGGTCAGCCGGGTACTTTTTGCCTACGCTTTTATGAGTACTCTGAATTCAGACATACTTCTTTTGTCACATACTGTTTTTCGCCTACTATATAGTAGGGAAGTATGAGATTTCGAATGCAGCCCAAGGCCCCCCTTTGTCAGAGACAATATTTGAAGGTTGCGCCTAGGGCTGGGCGATATGGCCTAAAAAAATAAATAAATCCCAGATTTTTTTTACGATTTAAATCTATTTTTTCCCCCTACTTAAAATCAATCTGCAGATGACAAAGAAATTGTTCAAAACAAGTTTTAACTTTATTTTGTTTTGATTTTCCCTTCTGGGATTTGATCTGGATTTCCCCCTTGGGGTTAAAGTGCAATCAGAAACAACAAGCCAAAAAGACAAGATGGCAGGCCCTGCCATTGTAAACACTGAAAATGTAACATAACAAAACATAAAATATATATATTATATATCTGAGGCAAGGCAACTTCAGAAAAATATTTGCGGCTTGGTAGCACATACCTGGGGTCCAAAACTTTAAGCATGTGAATAAACCCCGGCTTTTCCACAGTATATATGGGCACCATATCTTTTGCAATATACATTGCGACTGCATCTGTGATCGCTTTCCACCGGGCCCCATTCTTATCATACCGGATACAGTTTGTAAATGTTTGTAAGACTGTAGGTTGTTTTTTTGGCGGGTGTGCTTGTGCTGCTGCGTTCAACATCTCTCCCACTCGGCAGCACACCTCTGTTTGAGGTGCTGCATTAAATTGGTCGTACTGCTACCTTTACTAGCAACAGACTTCAAACACACGCATTTTTTTTTTTTTAAATGTCTATATAGATCTTATAACATTTTAATTTCAGTTTTACTTATTTCAATACATCAAGTTAAACTACATAATGAGAAATGTTGCCTTGGCAAGTAGCTGAAATAAAATAAGTTAACTAAATAAAATAAACAACTCCCCAATATTTTGAATTTTGACTTCAGTCCCCATTTCAACCACTAGCTGTCAATATTACACACTGCACCTTTAATTGTAGGTTTTTGTTAACTATAATAAGTCTGTTGAGAACCACTGTCCTAAAGCATGTTTGCGATGGAAACTCACACAGCGGGCAGTGAGGGGCATCCCGTCTTTATCCCTCTCATCAGGGTCCAGCATCCCCAGCAAGATCGATAACTCCCTCTTATCATCCGCTATGATGGGGAATGGCACGGGGCAGCAGGTTTTGTCTTGGTTAAATGACATAATGTCCTTGAGAGAGAGCAAAAGACACATGAATATGGGGTTGTTTTTACCATTTTTGTAGATTTCAGTCAGTCATCCTTATGTGTGAAGCCTTATTAAAGGAAATAATAAATTTTAAAAAAATGTTGTATTATATAAAACTCCCTTTTCAAAAACAAGGCCATAAACACTGGAAAATATTGGTTATTTGCTATGGTTTACTATTAAGAGCATTAAGGTATACATACACATCTGAATATTTGTATATAATGAGTGAAGAGTGCTGTGGTAAAACAGTCAGAGTACACAGTGACTGATACCAAACAAAACACTGTCTTGTGGGAACCGAGTGTCTGTGACATTCACATGAATTCAGCAAGAGTTCAGCCAAAGGCACATGTGGGTGTGAAAGTATGTCTGTATGTCCAGTAAAAGAGTTAGCGTTACAACAGACAGACCGTAAAGTAACAACAGCAGCTTGGCAAATAGAGTATGTGCCTCAACTTTTTACAAACTAGCATTAATGCATTTCCAATAGTGTTATGAAACTTTTGGGCAAGATCAGACACTTAGGAAGCCAGATGTCTTGTAACAAGATACCAGTCCTGTTCAGGATTTCAGGGAGAGTTTCAGAGAAAGCCAGCTGCAGAAATTATTTTCTTTTGGGATTACAGTAAGGTGATTTTGTCTGAACCAATCAGAGAAGTCCTCTGTGTGCGTATCTAAGGGCTACAGGCCAATGATTGGATGCTCAAGCTACAAGAGTCTAAAAACAATGCAGCATCATTGAATGTTAAGCCAGGGAGGCCCATGTGACATCTGAAACATCTGTTTATGAGTATCATACAGTCTTACATGAGTGTACACTACCGTTTAAAAGTTTGGGGTCGATAAGATTTTTTTAAAGATTTTCTTATGCTCACCAAGGCTGCCTTTATTTGATCAAAAAAAAAGAAAAAAAGAAAAAAAAAGAAACAGTAATATTACAATTTAAAATAACCATTTTATAATGCAATTTACTCCTGTGATGGTAAAGCTGAATTTTCATCAGCATCATTACTCCAGTCTTCATTGTCACATGATTCTTCAGAAATCATTCTAATATTATGATTTGCTGATACGATAACTATAACGCTATATATTAGCGTCTACGCCAGCGGCCGATATTGTTTCGTTCTAAGCGTGCGCTGCAGTTTTGTCATCTGCCGCTTTAAATGCTTGAGCTCTTTAAAGTCTGGTGGATTCTGATTGGCTGTCATTATTTTTATTGTAAATATTTAATAAAACTTTTTTTTTTTTAAATTAACGCTTTAATTTTTTTTCTGTCAATCTGCGCTACATTATATGATCACGCTATCATTCATTAAAGCGCTATTAAACCATTCAAGTACGATAAGATGCAAAAAAAAACAAAAAAACAACTCAAATCTTTACTGCCGCGCTCGGTGTGAACAAACACCTGAAACGTGCACACAGAATGCCGCTTCAGACAGCTCGGCAGCACTGAACACATTGAGTTCTATTTCGTGCTCAAACGGACAAAAACACAAAATTATGTCAAAATTCCCGTTTTGTCAAGTATCCCCGAAAGCCCTAATAAACCTGCTGCTGTCTATGTAATTAATGTTAATCAAAGAAAAGACAAAGAAAAATCATTCACTGCTCTTGAATAACGTTTGTAGCTTTAATAAGGATTAATCTATATGAAGATTATGTTTATTAACTGCACAGATACAGAAATTCAGGAAATTACTACATTTCTGTATGTTTACCTGTTAATGTTATAAATATTAACAGGTAAACATCATAAACCATTTTACAGGTAAACAATATTAACCTGTAACATTGTATGTGTCATATCTGCGCACCTCACTCCATTTGCGGTGGTCCTCCACACTGTCAATGGACAGTGCAATCATCTTCACATCGCGTTTCTTAAACTCATCGTGAAGCTTCGCAGCACGGGCTAGTTCAGTCGTACATACTGGAGTGAAGTCGCGTGGGTGAGAGAACAAGATACCCCATCTAACGAGGAAAAAACACAAGATAGAAGCTAAGAATTACATATTTTCAAAAGATATACAGTAAATGGTAACTTTGCCAATTTTCAACCAGCTTTGTATTGTTACAGTGTCAGTAGTATATGTAAATGAACAACAGTTACTCTTTCTCTGTGTTACCTGCACAGAGATCTCATTTATTTGTAAGCAAAAGATTGTACAGATCCAGATCAAGCCTAGTGCATTATGGGTGTTGAAGTTTTTCAACAAGAAACAAGACAGACAAATAGATAATGGAAGATTCAAATAAAATGGTCATTGATTACAAATTCACACTCGTTTTTGTACTAGGTAAAAAGTAACAAATGCCAGGTTGAACCATTATAGAACAGTGGAGTCTGGAAATCATCTAGTGTATGGACAATTCATTATACTGGTATTGTGTAATCATGTCACGTTTTTCAAGTTAAAAGGAAAAGAATGATTTACTCCCTGCAGACATGAATTTGAGCATGTCGGATAACATTCTCTTTATCTATCTGGGAAGTTACTGGAATGTCCCATTAGCTATATAAATGTAATCTCCATTCGGCCTGAAAGATTTTCAGTATTGTTTTGTAGAAAAGCACAGGGCGGCACTTATTCAAAGCCAACAGCTGTTTTGACTGCTGTTAAAGAAACAGTGTCAGACTCTCTGGAGGTCATGTCACATTACATGATCATCAAAATGAAAGGAAATTCAAACTCACCCTCAAGCCATCCTAGGTGTATATGACATTCTTCTTTCAGACGAATACAATCGGAATTATATTAATAAATGTCCTGGCTAATTCAAGCATTATAAATGGCAGTAAATGGCTGCCCAAAATTTGAAGCCCAAAAAATAATCCATCCATTATAAAAGTAATCCAGGGAATTAATAAAGGCCTTCTGATGCAAATTGATGGGTTTTTGTTAGAAAAATGTCCATATTTAAGACGTTATAAAGTAAAAGATCTAGCTTCCGGTGGACAGCCTTCCGTATTACGGAAAACATTGACATTGGACGTAGTGTAAATGTTTTGAACTGTGAGAGGCGTTACACTTTCTTTGTAAGTTGAATACGGAAGGCGGTCTGCCGGAAGCTAGATATAAAACCCATCGATTCACTTCAGAAGGCCTTTATTAACCCACCGGAGCCGTGTGGATTACTTTTATAATGGATGGATACACTCTTTTGGACTTCAAATTTTGTCAGCCGTTTCCCTTTAAAGGTGACACTTCAAAATGGTCAAAAACAGGAAGATTTTAACAGACTTGTACATGCTTACAAAACTCCAAATTGGGAAATGCAGAACAAAGGGTTGCTTAACACCCTCTTACTCACAACGACTTCTGTTAAATGCTTCAATTTTAGCATCTTCCACTATCGCCTCCCTAGGGCAGGACCTCTTAGGCAGATGTTTGGCTTGAAATGGGGACCATGGACAGGCCCCCTTTTCTGTTAGATAATGCATTAAAGGGACCATTGAGAACAGTTACACAACCTGAATATTACAAATACAATGTTTCAGGTCAGTTCATCGACCCCTGCTTGCTGAACAAAACTCATACTGCTTATATGCAGATTTCAGTAAAGTTCAGTAAAGTTATACCATGTATCCAATACTGTCATTTGCACATGTACATGGGTTGTAGATGTGCCATTATATTTACAATATATGAATTTAAGTTGAATATACACTAGATATCAAATATCAACTGCTTGATAGTTTAAATAATTGCAAATTGTAAAGTATAGGCTATTATTGCCCAGCTCTATGCTGAATGCGACTATAAACTATGAAGATATTGAATTCGGCATGAAACGGCAGTTGCATCAGTCTTTTCATCCCTATTGTGACGTACGTATATCCGAGTGAAATGGCTTCTCGAACAAGAAAGAGAAAGAAAAAGAGAAAAAAAAAAAGATAGGGTGGGATTTCATTTTGTCCATGGGGAATTGATTGGATGATTGTGGTTTGCAATTGCCCAGACATTCAGCCCACGGATCGTTGGCTGAACGTCTGGTGCATATGGCACACTTAACTGGAAATACTTCAGGATTTTCGAAGTCATCATCTGATTGGTTGAATTCTACAGGATTTCCAGGAGGCACGTGTCCCATTCTTTAACTGTAATTTTCAAAAGTATGTGAAGTTCGCGGCATACACTCTTTTAAATACATCCAAGAGTTTTACACACTGGTCTGTTATTGTAGGGACATCAATGTTACATTTTCACACCCCTAAACATGACGCAGAACAAAACAAACTGTGATTGGTTGCTTTACATGTCAGTCAGACATCCTCTGGGTTGTCCTTGGCCAATGATCCATTGTGATTCATGGTAACATTAAGATATTATAAACATAAACATTTCTTAAAGGCTAATTACAAATAAAACCGACCACTTTATTTTTAAGTTATTTTAAAATCTAAACTTTCCAGACATCCACTTATTTTAATGAATAGTAATAACAATAATAATAAAAGTTTTGGCATAATAGGGGGGCACTTCCAAACACTTTACACTCTTGCCAACATCTTAACAGTACTCGCATTGTTACTCTTACAGCCACAGTGACTAGGCACATTTTACAATCCCCCTTCGAAACATTTAGTACACAAATGCAAATGGATTAAAGAAAAATGCCATCTGCAGTAATATCCATAACTTTGAAAAATGTGCTATTTAATTGCAATGAAACATTGGCATATAAAGTTGACCTTAGATCTGTCTGTAGCCCCCTTTTTTAAAAAAATGGATTGATATACTAGTTATGAATTACACAATAGTTTTTTGCTTTGTGTTATTATATGGAGTTCATACCTGTACTACGTCATTCTCAATAAAACCAGGGTTTGCACTATCATGGAGTCATAGCGCTGGAGTACTACAAATACTAAAAAGCCTGTTTCAGTCCCCATATCATAGACCGTAAAAAATAGCTCTATACATGTCGTATATTAGTAATATATCCGGTTATGTTCATGGCGCACTTCAGCCACCTGATGGTCATGCGTGAGTGAAATAAAATCACATTAAACGTGAATTACAGACGTTATCGGAGTAGGCCTACTAGCTCTGAAACAAAAATGCAATTGAGCTACTTACGAATTTCCCAAGAATTCATGAAATTTTATTTTGCCGATTGTAGTCTCTGCTTCAAAGTCAGGTAACACGTCTCCCAACAGAATTCCAGGCATGACTGTTCTCCGCTGTACTGATGATCTCTCGGCGGCACATGTAACCATGGAATGGAGGTTTATATATCAGGAAGACAGGAGTGGGCGGGCGACGATTCTGATTGGACGAAACACCGTCACATCCTTGAGTTCAAAGATTAAATTCGATTTTTTTTTTTTTTTTAATGAATTTCCAGTGTTTGCAATTCAAAAGTCTTGTAGATTATGTAAAAATGCAATCATGTCTTTTCTGCACAATTCATTATTTTATTATTGCATATGGAATAAGACCACAACTCTCAGCTTCTATGTCAGTTTATTTAACAATCTTAAATAAACATATATAATTTAGTTAAAATAGACAGCTGCTATCTTCGTTTTGATTTTTCCCTTGTATTTATTATAATGATTGTGTGGTTTTGAGATTATAGACCAGTGTTCGTACTTAAAGGGATAGTTCACCCAAAAATGAAAATTCTGTCATCATTTACTCACCTTCAAGTTGTTCCAAACTTGTATGAATTTCTTTCTTCTGCTGAACACAGAAGAAGATATTTTGAAGAATATGGGGAGCTAAACAGTTGATGGACCCCATTGACTTCCATAGTAGGGAAAAATACTATGAAAGTCAATGGGGTCCATCAGCTGTTTGGTTACCAACTGTTTGGTTCAAAATATCTTCTTCTGTGTTTAGCAGAACAAAGAAATTCATACAGGTTTGGAATGGAATAACTTGAGGATGAGTGATGACAGAATTTTCATTTTGGGTGAACTATTCCTTTAAACACCATTAGCTAAATTAGTTGTTTGTATTTTTAATAATTAATGTATAACATATTTATTCTAATATCGCATGTTAGGTATAACACAAGAGACTCATCGCATCATAAAACACAAAGGTTAAACAAATTATGCAGTGATCTGTCTTTAAAATGCTTACATGATGTATGTTATACATTCAATATTAAAATCAAATTTTTATTGAAAGTTTTTTTTCCCCCTGCTGCCTTTAGTCCACTTTTGTATCATAGGACAGCGGTTTTAAGCAGTGTAAAATAACTAAATAAATAATAAAAAAAAATATTAAATTAACTAAATAAACAAATAAATTTGATTTAAAAATAGATTAAAATAAATAAATACATTTTGATTTAAATAACTAAATAAATATATAAACAAAAACATTTGATTCAAATAAATAACATTTCTAAAATATATATAAAATAAATGTAATGTAATTGACACATTTATAACATAACTTTTTTTCTACAGTATATAACTGCCTTTTAAATTTTAATACGGTGGCCCCTCGTATGAGGATGATCATATCTGGGGTTAAATAATTAATTATTTAATGTAATTACTACGTTAATTTATTTTGTAATTTAGTCACATGGTTGAATAGTACAATTTCTCCCAGCGTGCACTGCGCAAAGAGCTGCTGTTCAAAGATGGCGCTACAGGGTAGTCCAGTCAGACGAGTTCTCTGTTATCACCTGTAAAACTATGACCTGAAAAAAAGACGCAGCCAAACGCTATTTAATAAAACAGAAGACATTCCAGTAATCTCGGACTAGTTTGTCTTGGCATAAGTGAAGTAAAATGCCTTCTCCTAAAGCGCGGAGCGGCTCGGGGCGCAGCGGCAGCGTTCCGTGTGCCGGTGGAAACGGGCGCTATGAGTTCATTTCTCTGAGCCGAACTCCTCCGCCGCACCTGCTGCAGAGGCAGGGCTCCGATCCCACATCGGCTCGTCTTCGAGCCTCCGAGAGCCCCAACCGACGACGCGGTTCGGGTTCGTCCACCTCTTCCACCGGCGGGCAGCAGTTACCGGAGGAAGACTGCATGAAATTAAACCCGTCTTTCATCGGGATAGCGCTCAGCTCTCTGCTGGCCATCGACCTGTGGCTGTCGAAGCGGCTCGGGGTGTGCGCCTGTGAGGACTCGTCATGGGGCAGTGTGCGGCCGCTCATGAAGCTCATCGAGATCTCCGGACACGGGATCCCGTGGCTGGCCGGTGCCGCGTACTGCCTGTATAAAAGCGACAGTGCCGCCGGTCAGGAGGTCATGCTGAACCTGCTCATGGGTAATGCGCTCTCATTATGTTACAAAGAAATGTATAGACCAGGGATTTTTTTAAAAATCTTTTAGATGCCACGGAACCCCAAATATGATTATCCACATGTGAGGGACCCCCAATCCTAAAATTTAACCGGTAGTTATATATTTTAAAGCATAAAGACCCAAATAATACTGTGTGCTAGTGCTGTGCTGTGAACTGTATTTAAAAATTGTTGTTATTTAAATGTTTTGATTTATTTAAATCGAAATTTATTTAATCAATTTAATTATAATAAAATTTCTTTATGTAGTTAATTATTTTTTTTTAAATTTATTTATTAGTGCTGTCAAATCGATTAATCGCATCCAAAATAAAATTTCGTGTTTACATGATATATTTGTGTACTGTGTATAATTATGTATATATAAATACACACACATTCATGTATATATTTAAGAAATATTTACATGTATATACTGTGTATATTTATATAATTTATATTATATTTAAATATAAATATTGTATATATAAATATTAAAAAAAATTCTTAAATGTATACATGCATGTGTGTGTGTGTTTATATATAAATAATTATACACAGTACGCACATTATGTAAACCCGAACTTTTATTTTGGATGCGATTAATCGATTTGACAGCACTAAGTTATTCATATTTATTGATGTTTTACACTGCTTTACTGAAAACTTTTCCACTGACCCCCTAGTACTCTCTTGTGGCCCTGTGGGGTCCCCGGGCCCAATTTTGAAAAGCCTTGCTATAGACTCGCCACTCAGTTTGTAAATCAACTGGAATTTAGAAACGTAGATGCTCTTGCAGTGGAAGTCAATGAGGGATGGCAATCAGAGTGTTTAAAATTAGAAACATGTAGCAGTTGCTTTTATTTTTGATTTATTCTTCTGTGTTATTTGTGCTGTAAAGTCTAAATGGCCTTTTGGATGGTCTGATGTAAGTGGGTTTTTTTTTCAGTAAACCCTTTTCCTCGTATCCTTGTGTATATCATGCAAAAGTTACATATTCTGAGTGATTTTACAAATTGAGGAAAGATTCAAAATGATTTATCCACTAATCCTTTAGGATTTTCTAATTTAAAAAGACCAGATTCAGAATATATAGCTTCGGTATATCATTTTTTGTAAAGCCATGGCATGACCATCCATACATCTGCATCTGCCCTTTTTGTTTAGTCACAGCTGATACCCATTTAACGGTCTGGCTTTCCTTTTGGTTTCTTGCACTTCTGCATTCCCCACTCTTTCTGGTCCTTTTTCAGGCTCATTTTCTTCTCTGATGTAAGAAGCAAATCATAACCCACTTCCTCTCCTCCTGCTTTCTCTATGAAACATTCCTGATCTTTTCTTTTGGACCTCTCTTTCCTTCAAGTGTTTTCAGTGCCAGGGGGATCTGCAGGTGAGGCAGTTTTCCATTCATTCTGGCTTTCCTTTATTGATGTGGCTTATTGGCAACCCATTTAAAATGTAAAAGGCTTCCTGTTTGTTGCTGCCAAGAGATCCAGATTTATTAATCATGATTCTCAGCAGTATTTCCAGAGGAAAAATGGAGCGATAATCACTCACTTACTGATCCCACAACGGCAATTTTGTCATTCCACTGACACCCTTGTTGCTATGACATCCCATTCACTAATGTTGAGAGGTTTTAAAACCACAAATGAGCTGAATGGCTTGTACTCAGCTTGTTTCTAAAATACAGAGATATGCACAGGTCCTGCAGCCATGCTTGATCTCTTTCCAGAGGTAATCTGTCACAGCTTGCCTTTTCGCCAAGTGATTTGCCCGGTTTAACATCTTTTATGAAACGTTTAATTCATCCTGGTAATCACAAGCCTTGTGTTCAGAGGCAGCTGTAATCAATCATAAAGTATTTTGAAAAGACCTTTCCACTCGTCACTGTGAAAAAATGTCTTTCATGCAAAATCCGTGTAGCTGGCCATGATGAGTGAAATGGTTCCCATCAACAGAACCTACTAAAAATGGGTCTATATATCATGTTCTCTGTTGTTACAAGAATACCTTAAAAAAAAAAAAAACAATTCAGTCAAACATGATTGGTCAGCTGTAGAGCTATACAACACAAATGATAAGTTTGCTCTAAGAATTGGTGTGCATTAAAAGAAAGTGGGGTTATCATTACAATACATTCCCTCCAGAGAGATAAAAATGAATACTCTGCTTCATTAGCTATATTTCCATTTGCATTTTTAATCCAAATTTTGGGATATCACTTAAACACTGGATGGAAATGCCAAGATGTGCATAAATCTTAAAAATGCATGTAAAAACGTATGTGCTCAATAGAAACACTTTTACTGAATAAATCCCTCAATGAGCAACACAAAACCCAGTGGACCAATTTCATTGCACATCATCTCAAATATCAGTTTGGTCATTTTGAAATGCCTGAGCCAAAGTTTGTCATCAAAATGGTTGGGTATAATGACCTCTCAGAAGTGTCTCACACGATTGCGTTCCCAAACACCAGGTGTCCGCCTCCTAATGCAGAATAACATGGCTTGCTCTAAGGCGCAAGTCATATATAATGAATGAAAAAAGAGCCACAGTTGCTTCTCCGATTGCAGAAACTTCCATTTTTATTACAGATATTTTGTGCCAATTCCCTAGGAAGTGACGATTTTATTCTGTTGAACACACGGAATGGAAACCGTGCTTTATTCGCAAATGTTTTATGCGATATTCCAGTTTTGTGCACAGGTTAAATTCGCAGCTTTGGATGGAAACATTGACTGGATGCCTTTGGCTCTGAATCGAGCAAGCGAGTGTGCTGTGTTTTAGAGAAAGGCGGTAAAGATGTAAATGTGTTATTGGCAGATAAATCATATTAAGTGCTTGCTGCTGATATTGCCATTGCTGCATTGGATTATCACTTTGCTTTTTATTGCCCATGTATTCTGAACAACTCTACATGCAGAAATACCAGGATATCCAACAAATTTATGGCACTAGTGCTTATGGAAACTAGGGCAAAAGCGGTTATATTAGTTATAGTTGTGCATTTAAATTCACAGTCTGTATTGAATGTGATTCATTAAATATGGTGTACTGTAAAACTGATTTAAGAACAAATGACTTATGAGCCAGTTCTTTTTTTGTTTCTATATTTATGAAGAGTAAATTATTTAAAAAATAAAATAATTTATATCATAAACAGAAAGGGAATTCTTTCCATACTGTATGTAAGCACAATGAACATTATAACTGAAATATACCCAAATAAATCATAATTGAATTCAATTATCCATCTATTGCATTAGTTCCCAAATTATTCTGTCAGTCGATCCCCTTAAAAAAATAAAATATTTACTTGATGTACCCCTTGAGATTTGAAGTTAATATTTCAATGATTTAACATGTTCACAATTTTCTGAAGTTGGCTAATGGTCATAATATGCTAGTAGACTTTCCCCTGGTTTCACAGACAAGGCTTAAATCTAGTCCCAGACTAAAATGCATGTTTGAACCATTTAAATTGAAAGAAACTTGCACGTACATATCTTAAAATATGTCAGTGCTATTGTTTTGTTTCAAGATGCACGCCATTAATGTTTTCTTCTAAGGCACATTTTATAAAAGCTACTTAAATGTCCTAATTGAACTAAGGCCTAATCCTGGCATTAATCTAAGCCCTGTCTGTAAAATCGGGCCATAAAGTATCTAATCTATTTTTAGTAAGTGTGTTATTTTGATGTTAAAATAAAAAAAAAACATTTTATATATAATTACACTGAACAAAATTATAAACGCAACACTTTTGTTTTTGCCCCCATTTTCATGAGCTGAACTCAAAGATCTAAGACTTTTTCTATGTACACAAAAGGCCTATTTCTCTCAAATATTGTTCACAAATCTGTCTAAATCTGTGTTAGTGAGCACTTCTCCTTGGCCGAGATAATCCATCCACCTCACAGGTGTGGCATATCAAGATGCTGATTAGACAGCATGATTATTGCACAGGTGTGCCTTAGGCTGGCCACAATAAAAGGCCACTCTAAAATGTGCAGTTTTGAGAGTGTTCACACTTGGGTTCACTCTTTACAGGAACCAACTATAACAAGTTATATTTATGTCTTAATTTTTCACTTTCAAACGTTTAAACCCTTGAGCTTTTATGTCAGATCCTCAAGCTTTTATTTTGGCAGAAAACTGCTGAAATGGAGTGTCAATTTCTTTCCACAAAAATGATGTGAATGTAAATAAAGTGAACCTAGTGTACGTTGAAAGTGGTGTATATTAGTCATATAAGTCTTATTAGATGCTCTGAAACACAAAGCGCAACTGAAATGACTATGTACTTCATTAAATCACAACCTTTGATTTGATAAGAGATATCACTATTTCAGTTTTATTTCGATTAGTTGTGTTAGTTACGTTAGTTTTAATTAATTATTAGCTTCTCATCAACTCATGAACCCCGGTAGGAAATCCTGATCTATGTATTCTAATATGGCTTGCCTATTTTTTCCAATATAAATGATGTGCAAAAATACATATTTTCAGAATTGACTAGTCAGTCTGCTGTTTGAACAATTAGTTGACTGATTAGCTTTAAGGAAGCCTATAATTTTTAGGTTGGATACGGGTTTACCAGACTTCAGTCTAATCCAACAATTTCCAAGTTGTCCATTTTTCTTACATTTTTGTCATTTCTTTTTCAGCCTTGGTACTGGACCTGGTCCTGGTCGGTGTGGTGAAGGCTGTAGTGCGGCGCCGACGTCCTGCCCATAACCGCATGGACATGTTTGCCACGTTCTCTGTGGACCGCTATTCCTTCCCATCAGGCCATGCCACACGTGCTGCAATGTGCGCCCGCTTTCTGTTGGCCCACCTGGTGTTGGCGGCCCCACTCCGCGTTCTTGTCCTGCTCTGGGCCACTTTAGTTGGTTTTTCTAGGGTTCTCCTTGGACGCCATAATGTAACGGATGTCGTGTTCGGTTTCTTCATGGGCTACTGGCAATATAATTTGGTTGAGGTTCTCTGGTTGTCTCCAGTCATGTTGCAAAGCACGATTGGACAGCTTCACTGAGAAGTTAAGACTGAGGAAAGGGAGCATTATTTGGAGGATCTAGATTATAATTTCTTAGTGTCTGTCAAGTTGCTTTATGCGAGTTTACCAGGTATTGTGTCTGTTAAATTGAATGTAAAAATTCATCTCTCAGATCATCTGCCAGTGATGTCCAGGTTCATATTAAATTCTACTGAACAGATAAATTTGTTGAATTTGGAGTGTTAGGGAGCAGTGAAAACAGTCTTATTTTCCACCCCTTGAAGATTTTTTTGCCTCACGCTCTTTCTCTACTACTTTTGTGTTAATGCTCTGAAACTAGATAGATTATGCCAGTTTTTAGGTCTCGTGCCATTGTGCTCTGCTTTTTTGAGGGTTGGTGCTTATCAACAAAGCAGGATGAATGGGGTGACCTCTGGCTTTTGACTTCAATGTTCTTGTTTACAGAATAAAACCTCATCTTTGTGATAATACACATTTATAGCACCTAAAACAATAGGCATCATCCTGAAGATTTTGCCTCAGTTTTAATCAAAAACCAGCCAGATCTCTAATTAATATGAAAAGCTCTTCATTAATGAATGTTTAATTAGGCGAGGGGGAGGATTTGAAACATCGGCGTGAATTTCATCCCAGCTCTAATACCTTTAGGGTATGCGGCGTCCTCAATAGATACTCATAGGCAAGTAATTCTGTTATCTCTGAAGGGTTATATGGGTTTCCTCATTGCACTGATATCTGTCCTCTGAAAAAGTATTTTGTGTGTGTTTTAAAGCTCTATTCTGTGTTTGTCTCACAAAAGAGTGAACTAGTTTGTTTGTTTTCTGTTCTTTTTCTCTTTTAATTGTGACTGTGCTAGCCACTGATACATTTTATTGCACTTTTTGATGCAATCTTATTGGTCTATGAAGTAGTAGTTTTCGTTATATTTTGCTGGATTTTAATTGGGTTAAAGCCACAACTGTGATTATAGAGCCATAAATCACATTATATGCTGCAAACTGTTGCCATATATCACAGGAGAATCTGTCATAATGACACTTTGGTAGCATTAAAGGGTTCACAAAATTCTGTCATTAATTCCTCACCCTCATGTCGTTCCAAACCCGTAAGACCTTCGTTCATCTTGGGAAGACAAATTAAGATATTTTTGATGAAATCCGAGAGGGTTCTGAACCAGCCATAGGCAGCAATGTCATTGCAACTTGCAAGGTCCAGAAAGGTAGTAAAGACATCGTTAAAATTGTCCATGTGACTACAGTGGTTAAACCTTAATGTTATGAAGCGATGAGAATATTTTGTGTGCCAAAAAAATGACTGTTATTCAACAATCTCTTTTCAGCATTATTCTCCTACACTGTTCACGTAATAAACAGTGCAGCGCTTCCAGGTTCTACGTCACAATGCCGGCTCATTATTGGTTAGCTCCTGCGTTAGCATCACACACATGGGTAGTGGTGCTCACGTGAACAGTGTCGGCCAATAATGAGCCGGCGTTCTGACGTAGAACTTGGTAGTGCTGCACTGTCTTTACTATGTGAACCACATAGGAGAATAAAACCTCTTATTTTGTGTTCCGAAGATGAACGAAGGTCTTGCGGGTTTGGAACGCCATGAGGGTGAGGAATTAATGACAGACTTTTCATTTGCACATGCAGGTGTAAATTGCACCATGTTGGCATTAATATTGACTAAAGGACCACCTGTGCAAAATAAGTAGTTGGGCGGTACTGTGGTACTATATAGTAACCATGGCACTTTGATATGCCATTTTACTGAGTGATTGCATATTTATGTACCATGGTTTTTACATGGTACTTATGCATAAGTCTGAATATAATGGTGTTACCATGGTTCATATTTAAGCTGTGTAGTGTATCTTGTTACATTCCAATTGTTAACTGGTTATCAGTAATGCACAGGATGGATCTCATTAGTTATGGTGATTGGTAACTTTATTTTAGTGTCTTCACCCATATAACACTGTAAACCCGAATAAGTTGGAAAAACTCAAACAATTTTAGGTAATCAGTTACATAATTTTTTTTTAAGTTAAGATTTAAAAGTTTAAGTAAGCAGAACTGGCATTTTTTATTTTTTTACTTGTATATTTTAATTGCTCTTAACTTGAAATATTTGAGTAAGCTAACTCAGACATTTAACTTAAAATTATCATGTAATCTCAATTTAAATATTTTTAGAAGTGAAAACTTGGCTAGATTTAACTAGCCGATTCAGTAAATACTAATTTGCTAATTGGTAACAATGCTTTGACAGCATTAAGCATAGCAATTGCTGAATGTGTACAGCAGTATAGAATATTCAACGTACCTGTGCTGTGCTCAAACCAAGCTTATGCTCCACCATGATGGTAACCCCCCAAAAAACCCAACATAACAGAAACTCTTCTAAATTAGCATAGCTAAATATTAAACACTAATAATCTCCCACTTAACATTAATATTGCACAAAAAACATTTTAACAAAATTTTAGCATTTACTCTCACTTTCGAGTGCCATGGCAAAGGATGCTGGGAAATAGACATCCCAGCCCAGTTGCAGTTAATTTAAGTTTGTCTAAATTAAAAGAAACAAGTTCATAAAACTCAAAACAATGAAACGATTCAGATTACTTTAAAATGTGTCAGTTTTGTGAACTCAAAAGAAAAAGAAAGTTCTAAATACTCATACAAGTTAATTTAATTGAACTAATTTAAGTTTACCCTACTTAAATCAATTAATTATGATTATATTATTTGAGCATTAGGGTTTACAGTGTACATGTTATTCTAATTACTATTGTGGTAATAATAATAATAGTGTAATTTTTATTTTTAATTTCAGTTTAATTCTAAATATTTTTCTCCTCAGTCTCCTGATGATTTACACACTCCATTCAACCCATTCAAAGAGAAGTAACACACACACATCTTACTGGCATACTTTCAAGCTGTTTCACTGTCAGCTTTAACTAGTCATAGGTCTTCCTCTTTCACAGTACAGTGGCATCAAAGATATTTTGACACATCCACCCCAAAATCTAGAGATTTCACTGAAATATGTCTCCTCTGGCAGCACATGCCTTCAAAATGATTCGCTGTAATAAGTGTCTGGTGAAGGTTGTGGCCGTTTTGACTGTTTCAAGAGAGCCATATGCACTTTTTTTCCTTTGCAATAACTGAGTTCTAAGTGCAATCGTTTGATCATTTGTGCAATATCACAATACAAGTGACAGATGGCAACCAATAAATATAAAATGTTATTTTTAAATTGCAAAAACTTTGTGCTGTTTTGGTGATGTGTTTGTTTGCTAGGGACCATGTGTATTAACTTTTTTTTTTTTTTTTTTTTTTTTTTTTTAAACTTTTGGAGATGGAGAGGGAACATGGAAGTTATTTTTATTTGATATTTCAGGTGTTTCGAGTCATTTTCAATGGCTTCACCAGCTATTTCAAAATCTGACATTTGATCGTTGTCTAGTCTTAAGTGAAAAGTGGTAATGTACATTCACCAAAGTGAAAACTAAGGGATTCATAAGCTTAATGTACCTGCTTTGACTGTTCATTATATTTGATGTAAAATATACTCTACATTGATCATAATGTGATTGTATTTTCTAAATAAATATGAAGACATCACGGCTTTGTCTTGGAATAGTTTTTTTTTTTCTCCAAATAATCTTGAGCAAAACTGTAACTCAAAGTCCACTTTTCTTCAGCTTTATATCTGTTTTACAGTGAGTTCTGAAGATGAGAAGCCCAATATCTTGCAGCACTTGGTGTTTTACAGCTATAGATGCCTCCATATGAAGATGGGGCAGTTAAATATGCATGAAAAGAAACTTAAAACACAATCTGGTTCTGTAATCTATAGTGTGAACAGGATCTGAGATTTACATAACGGAAAAATTTAAGAATGTATTTTGCTCATGTTTCAGTATAAACGCTTAACTGCTTTAAAACTTTGTTCCAGCTTGTACCAAAATATTTGTTTTCTGCCCATGTATTTTGGTGCATACATCATTTTTTGACAGGTCCCATATCATGTATCACAATGTGTTCATGGGAAACAAAGCAATGTAAATGCTTGACTACACTCTTAAAAATAAAGGTTCTCTATTGGCATCTATTAGTTCTGTAAAGTCTACAAAAGTTTCTTTGGAAAAAGGTTCTTTAGATAATTAAAGAAAAACATGGTTCCTTTAAGAACTGTTCACTGAAAGGCTCTTTGGGGAACTCAAAATGGTGGTTCTATGGCATCACTGCGAAAACCCCTTATTTTTAAGTAAAGACTTCAGTCCAGTTTTTCCACTGTTCTCCATAACATTTTTGAGCAACAAACAACATAATTTTGTGTTAGTGGTGTAACAATTACCCTGCAGAGTAAATGATTAACTAATACATGGAAGCTTGTTTCCGCCACTGAATAAAAATAATTGTAATTTTTATCTCACAATTAAGACCTTTTTTCTTGCAATTGCGTTTACATCTCGCAATTCTGACTTTTTTTCTCAGAATTGCGTGATATAAACTCGCAATTGCAAGATATAAAGTCCGAATTGTGAGAGATTATAAAGTTATAAAGATTATAAAACTCTTTATATTAGAGTTATAAAGTCAGAAAAAAGTCTTTTCAATTGTTTTCTGTCTCGCAAGTCTGACATCATAACTTGCAATTGTGAGTTTATATCTCGCAATTCTGAGAAAAAAAGTCAGATTTGTGAGATAAAAGTCACAATTAGCTATCTTTTAAATTGTTTTATTCCATGGTGGAAACAAGCTTCCATACTACTATATTCACGGACATAACTGTTCAAAAGTATTGGCAGTGACACAGGCCTACATTTTGTGATTTGCAAAGTTCGCCGTTTCTGTATAAGTAGATTATTTTCTCACATGCTTCTATGGTATGCTGGAAAACAATGATAAGCATTTCAAAAGTTTGAAAGGCTTTTATTGGCAAAAACATTCAGTATATACATAGTCAATATTTACAGTGTTGACCCTTCTTCATTACTTCTGCAATTCACTCTGGCATGCTGGATATCAGCTTCAGGGCCAAATCCTGACTGATGGCATTCCATTTTTGCCTCATCAGTGCTCGGAGTTGATCACAATTTTTGGGCTTCTGCTTATGAGGATTGACCACAGGCTCTCTATGGGATTAAGATTCGAGAAGTTGCCTGGCCACAGATCTGGAATTTCAATGTAATGATCTTCAAGCCACTTCATAATCACTCTTGCCTTGTGACATGGTGCTCCATCATGCTGGAAAATGCACGGATCATCACCAAATTGATCCTGGATCATTGGGTTACTCTTGCAAGACGTTTTGATACCATTCTTTATTCCTGGCAGCTATTCCTGTTTTTGGACAGAATTGTGAGAGAGTCCACTCCCTTGGATCAAAAGCAACCCCACATGGATGATCTCAGGATGCTTCACTGTTGGCACAACACAGGACTCATGGTAGCGTTTACCTTTTCTTCTACATACAATCGATTTTCCAGATGTCCCAAACAGTCAGAAGGGAGCTTCATCAGTGAAAATAACTTTGCATTAACTTTCGGCTGTCCAATCCTTGTACTTCCTGCAGAATTTCAGTCTGTCCTTGATGTTTTTCTTTGAGAAAAGTGGCTTCTTTGCTGCCCTTCTTGACACCAGGCTGTTGTCCAAAAATCTTTACTCACATCCACCTGCTACCAATATTGAGCAAGTTCTGCACTGGTGGAGACACCATTCCATAGCTGAGGAGACAATCCTGGCACTTTCTGGACACTCTGAGACATCTGGAATCCTTCTTCACTGCAGTTGAACCTCTCTCCTTGAAGTTCTTGATGATCCAGTGAATGGTTCTTTCAGGTGCAATATTCTTTGCAGAAATTACCTTGCATATGAAGCCATTTTGGTGCAAAACGATGATGGCTGCACGTCTTTCTTTGGAGGTAACCATTGCTAACGATTGGAAGCACTTCTTCCCTCCTTTTATTGCAGAATGATAGAGTGATTTTACCTGACTAGTACTTGTTCACACTTTCCCATGTGCTGATGATATAATTAGTGAAATGATATTAGCTGGTCATTTTGTGCCAGGACCAAAAAAGAGTGAAATTTGGTCTTTTGTGATAAAGTTAATTTTTTGTCCAGTGAAGCTTTTTGCAATTATTTAAAAGGCATATGATCACTCTGCACAATATTCTAGAAACAATGTAAATCAACATCATAACAACAATACTACACTGCCACGGCTGGTTTTTTGTTTTTTTCAGTTCAACCATTAGTTTCTTGTTCACACCAGATTTAAAATTCTTGTTCATTTAAATTGCACGTGTCTTGGTACATGTGCAAAAGAGTAAGTGCAATTTTCTATTTGCACAATAAAGACTCCGATATACTTCAAGCTCAGTCGAATAATGAACTGGTGTGTTGTCAAAATGGCGTGTGTTTGGAATTTGTTCCTAGTGTTTGAAACAGCTTGCCAAAGAAAACTTTATGGAAAAGTTTGCTCCAACTGGTAAACCCTTTCGAACTACCATTGATCCATGGTGATTATGTAATAGGTAGGTGTGGCTCTGAGGCTCCGCCTTCTTTGACATGGAAATCGGCTCCGGTTCATTTACTTAGTCCATTGAGGTCAGATGCAAGTAAAAACATGAACACAATGGAGAACTGTTTTATACTAGATATTTATACTAATACAGTAATACTTTATAGTAGTGATTCTAATTAAAAGTGACACTGACACTGTTTTTTTATGTTTAAAACTGTAAATTGTATTGTATATTCTATTGTATAAAATGCTATATAAATAAACGTGACGTGACTTGACTAGTGTGCCGAATTGCAGAGCTGGTGCAAGCATATCCACATAGCTATGATCAAATGCTTTCTTAAAGGGTTATTTCACCCCAAAATGAAAATTATCCCATCATTTACTCATCCTCATCCACTTTCTTCTTTCAGCCAAACACAATCAGAGTTATATTAAAAAAATATTCTGACTCTTCCAATCTTTATAATGGGAAAGAATGGTACCATTTTTTTTTTTGAAGCCCAAAAAAGCACATCCATCCATCATAAAAGTAATCCATACAACTTAATAAAGGCCTTCTGAAGCGAAGCGATGTGTTATTGTAAGAAAAATATCCATATTTATAACTTTATAAACTATAATCACTGGCTTCCGGTAACGGCCGTATGCGAGTCGAGTTCCGGCGGGCGAGTGACCTCTGACCCGACATATGACGTAGGATGCAGGAGTAGTGTAAACTTAGGTGAGAGTAGACGCCTCTCACGGTTCAAACAAATAGGACTGGGCAACAAACTCAAGCTCCTCCATCATTTCTCTTTAAAAATTCTCATTTAGACTTCTAATTCGTCTAATTTGTTTTTGCTCTATCCTCTGTGCTTCCGCGTTCGTCAATACACCATGCATCGGGTCAAAGGCCACTCTTCTGCCGGAACTCAACTCATGTACGGAAGCCGGTGATTTTAGTTTATAAAGTTATGGATATTTTTCTTACAAAAACACATCGCTTTGCTTCAGAAGGCCTTTATTAATCCCCTGGAGCTGTATGGATTACTTTTATGATGGATGGATGCGCTTTTTTGGGCTGGTACCATTCACTCCCATTACAAAGCTGGGAAGAGCCAGGATATTTTTTTATATAACTATGATTGTGTTTGGCTGAAAGAAGAAAGTCATATACACCTAGGATGGCTTGAGGGTGAGTAAATTATAGGATTTTTGGGTGAACTTACCCTTTAACTGCTGTTTTCTCACTGCTATCATTTTTGTCGTGTGTTTATTTTGTTATTATGAGGAAAGCATCAATCACATATTTATTCATCTAAAAGCCACACTCAGTATCATGGATTGCATCGGGATGTTCACTAATAGTATATCGCTGGTCACGTATTTCAAACTTCTTTTTACCCCTAAGCGAAGAACGTGAGTATGTTGGGGCCTATGAACATGGCTTGCTAATCAAAACTGATAAGTTGATTCTCAGTGAAACTGTCACATGTAAATTTATCTATTCAATTGTCAAAATATGTAAGACATGTATCCTACTGGCTCGACTGCCATTCAAAGCTGTCCTTATTAGCTCACGAGCTCAAAAGATGATTCTTGGTTCAATGAATCAGTCCTTGACTTGAGAACCGTCCCTGCCATGAACGAGGTGTTCAGAGAAGTTTTGTAAACGGAGTAAACCGATTCATTGAAAAGAGAAGACTACAAAGAATGATTCTTTGACATAATCGCTGCTGGTATCGGCCACACTTTAAATGGGAACGCTGAGCATGAGTCTGCTGCAATTGAGTACATGAGGAAAAGACTGATAAAATGATCAGCAAGTGATATCAGAGTGGTAATATCTGCTAGTTCATATATTGATCATTGGATAATTGATCAATCTATTGCATAATTGTGTTACCAATTGAAAACCACTGATGATTCAGGTGGAAGAGCCACCTGCTGGAGTGAAATGTTCCTCAACCATAGTGGAAAAGCCATTGTTGATTCAGGTGGCACCTGAACACCCTCTAACTGATGAGCTGTAAACTTCTTGATGAGGTGGCCATCTTTTTGGTGGCCAACCACTGATGGTCCAATTCGAGGAACCTGAACAGCAAAAAATTCCTCCACCACGGTTCCTCCAACCACACCTGCAAGAAGTAGGACAAAGATTGAGAGAAAGACGTGCAACATGCAAGTCACCTGTCCAGAAAATGTCGAGCTGGATGAAGAGAAAAGAGAAACAAGAGACAAAAGGCAGAGAAAAAATCCACCTCTAGCAAAGGCAAAACTTGCATGGATCAACAAACACAACAGGTTCAATAAGTCTGTCTGTCTATCTATCTATCTATCTATCTGTCTGTCTGTCTCTGTTCAAAGGGAAATTTAGTAGAATGTGACTTTTTTCACCTGTAGCTTCATATGTTCACCACTAGATGTCCTACCTAGTAATAGTCTTCTCTGTAACTGTAATTCTTATTTACTGTGGTTCTGAAAATGTACACCTTGTAAAGATGGTACCAAAAAAAAAAATGCAATGCTGTGGTGACCTCTGCTGGTAAATTATAAGGATTACACAAATTTGTAATGATTTCCAATTTCAGTTCAATTGTTTTATGGTTTTCCAGTTTAAAGGGCAAAAAAAAAATCAACTATTTATTACGTTTTTTATTTGTTGAATACAATTAAGTGTTGGTTCACCCAAAACTGAACATTCTGTCATCATTTACTCACCCTCATGTCGTTCCAAACCTGTAGGACTTGCTTCTTCACAAAAGAATGTTGGTAATCAAACAGTTTTGGTGACCACTGACTTCGAATTTATGTACACACACAATAACAACACAGAGGCATTTCTCAAAATATCTTCATTTGTTAAACAGAAAAAAAGAAAGTCATACAGGTTTGACATGATGGTAAGTAAATGCTGAATTTTCATTTTTGGGGAGTGTAGCAACTCATAATGTAATAACTGCACATAATGTAAAAACTACTCATCATGTAATAACTGCACATAATGTAAAAACTACACAATGTAATAAGTATTACATTATTATTGTAATAAAATGTTCATCATGTAATAATTTTCTCAAAATATATAAAATAATAAAATCTTGAGCTCATAATGTAGTAACAATTTTTACATTATGAGAAAATTATTACATTATCAACTCACCAAAAACATGTCATATTTTCATTATTGTAATAGCTTTTAAAACATAAACAATATTAGTATTCCCTTACAGTACATTTTTAAAAATCTAAAGCCAGTCTTAAACTACCTGTGAAATGCAGCATTTAAATATTCATGCAATTATTATTATTATTATTATTATATGTTTATTAAGCATAAAGCATTGGTATTCCTTTAGAGTACATTTTAAAAATCTAAGTCTTAACCGGCCTACAAAATCCACCAGATTACTGATACTGCTACTATTACTCCTCCTCCTCCTCCTCCTCCTACTACTACTACTAATGCTACTATTTCTACTATCTCTACTTCTAGTATACATATGGTATACTTACTGTTAAAGGACAAACAAACAGTGTTAAATACCAACACTGTGTTAAAATGTTGTTTAAAAAAAAAAAAAAAAAAAAAAAAAAAAAAACACAGTATCAATATACCAATGAGGTGTGTGTGTGTGTGTGAGTTGAAAAATACAGTACAACACACCCCTGCTAAAACTGTTGGGTTTTGTGATGTAAAAAAGAAAGATAAATAACTTTTACACCTTTAAACTACTACTACTACTACTACTAGTAGTAGTAGTAGTAGCAGTATCAGTAATCTGGTGGATTTTGTAGGCAGGTTAAGACTGGATTTAGATTTTTTTAAATGTACTATAAAGGAATAATTTTTAATAAAAGTAATAATAATAATTGCATGAATGTTTAAATCTGTTGCATTTCGCAGGTAGTTTAAGACTTGATTTAGATTTTTAAAAATGGACTGTATGGGAATACTAATTTTTTTTATGTTTTAAAAGCTATTACAATAATTAAAATATTACATGTTTTTGGTGAGTTTATAATGGAATAAATTTCTCATAATGTTAAAATTGTTATTACATTATGAGCTCAAGATTTTATTACGTTTTGAGAAAATTATTACATTATGAACATTTTATTACAATAATTTTAATACTTATTACATTATATGCAGTTTTTACATTATGTGCAGTTATTACATTATGAGTTGCTACAAGTGTAGAGTAAACCCCTTTAAAATTCCACATAAATTTGTCTTAAAAGTTTTGAACAAAATATAAAGCATGATAGGTTGGCGTTATATCAAAAAAGGTGCAAAAGAAATTTTGGTTTGCATTATTTTTGTATTATTTCTAGACGTGTTCTGAAAATCTCCAGCTTAGCCTGTTATTTATTGATTTTTCTTATCATACAGAGACTCACCAGGAAACGTCTCAGGTTACGAGGGTAACCCTGGTTCCCTGAGAAGGAAAATGAGACGCTGCATCTTGGTATTGACGCTAATGCCATCAGTTTGACCAGTGTAAACAAAAGCCAATAATCATTGCCATACAGCAGTCTATGTTGTCACACGCAGAGTATAGTATAAATATGCCCATGAGTATAAAAGGGTACCTGAGTTACACGTCATCAACTCTTTTGTCTGAAAAAGACGCGCAGGCAGGCCTGAGCTATGGCAACAAGACAGAGCGTCTTGTTCCCCTTCTCATGGAACCATTGGAACAGTCATAACCTGAGATGTTCCCTTTCGAAGTTGGGCATTCATGTCCAATTTCCAACTAGGAAACTCATATTTACAAATAAATTTAACATCATAAGATAAGGTGATGTCATGGTTGATTTTCCTTGTTGATTAAGGTTCAAATGGGACACAATAATTGATGGTATTCCGGTCAGGGACACAATAAAGTATTTGGGTATTTATTTGACCAAAAATTTAGTAGCGAGACGACAACAACTTAATTTTTCTAGTCGGATTAAGAAAACACAAAATATTGTTAATCTTTGGTTACAAAGAGACCTCTCTCTTTATGGTAGCGTTCTCCTCTTTAAAGCGGAAGGTCTTTCTCGCTTTGTGTATCCTTCACTCTCTTTATACATGAATGATTGTACTGCTAAAGGTGTCAATAAACTTTTCCTTGACTTTATATGGAAAAACAGATCTCATAAACTTAAAAAAGCAGTAATATCTAATTGTAGAAGTGATGGGGGACTGGAAGTTCTAAATTTTCATAACACTATTTATGTGTTTAAAATAAATTGGCTTAGAAGATGTCTAATAAATCCAAATTCTGTATGGTTTTTCATTCCTAATTATATATTTAATAAAATTGGAGGCCTCCCCTTTATCTTAAAATGTAATTATATGCATAATAAACTCCCTGTTAAATTAGCTCATTTTCATCAGCAGGCTCTTCTTGCATGGAAGTTGTGTTACAACCACAGTTTCTCACCACACAAAAGTCTCTTGTGGAATAATATGGATGTTAGGAACAAATCTATTTTTTCCCTAATTGATTCAATAAAGGTTTAATTCATATTCTTTGTTTATTTGATGATTCTGGTAACGTCTTGTCTTATGAACGCTTCATGACTGTCCATGATTTCCCTACTCCTTTCAAAGAATACAATACTGTTCTTAGAGCTGTTCCCACAGGTCTAATGCAGCTGGTCAAGGGTCATATATTTTATGGCCATAAAGATACAAAGGAATCAGCTTTGTTACTGGATGGCATTGGCCTTTATGACAGCAAATGTAATAATAAACATATTCGCCATTTTTTTTAGAAGAGAGACCGAATTTTTCCTCGAGGCAGATCTCATTGGGCTGCGTTAATTGATAATATAAACTGGAGAAGAGCATGGCTGTTACCTCATAAATATTTTATTCCCAACAAAAGAAGTCCACTTTAAAATACTGCATAAAATATACCCTGTCAATTCAACAGTGTCCAAATATGTTGATATTCCTAGTACTTGCACATTTTGTGGTAACGAAGATGAAACATTAATACATTTATTCTATTCTTGTGACGTGGTTCAGAAGTTTTAATTTGATTTATATTCCCATTTAAACAAACCTCCCATCTTTGCACAATCTTTTAATTTGAAATATATTTTTGTTATTACTCTGATTCTGCCAACAGATCAAAAGAATATATCTTAATTTTTTTTATTTTGTTTGGCAAATTTTTTATCCATAAACAAAAATTTATGGGCGCACTTCCAACTTTTTGATTGAGGTAGACTCACTGTTCAAGTCTTTTTGTTTAACTAGCAATAAAAAATGTGATAGGTTTCTGAAACTATATGAAAAAGAAACCCTCTCTAATGACTGTGATTAAGTTCAAACAGCTTTTTTCTCTCCTTTCATTTGTTGTTTTTATTTGTTTTATTTTATTATTCTTCTCTTGTTATCATTGTTTCTTTATAGGAATTGTATATCTTATCCTCTTCATATTATGTATGATTATCATTACTTCTGTCCTGTATTTACATACAAATGTTTTCTTTTGAATGCTTCTTAATATTCTCCTGAAGGTATTTGTTTTCATGTTTTCGAATAAAAAAAAAAGGTTCAAACCATTCAGATTTGCCTTTAGTTAACTTAGCATTAGCACTAGCACTGGACATTAGAGCTAGCCAGTCAGTCTTGATAGTTTTTTTTTTTTTTTTTTGACCAGATTTTTTTGTTTTATCAACTAGCTAGTCAAATGTGTTTATTAAACTTTAAGCATTACTGCTTGCTATGGCTCGGCTATATATATATATAATGTTGGTGATGAATTGTAAATTGATTTAACTTTTTCTGTATCGTTTATATATCGTGGTGGGCGTACATTTCATCTAACAGTTGGGGGGGGGGGGGACAGTAAACAAAAAAAATATCTCAAGAGCAATTTTTGAAGGGGACACAAATAATACAGCCAAAATTGTACTTGTAAGGATATGTGTGGCATTTTTCTGAAAAATGATCTTATGTCTGTTTTTCTTTTCTCTGTCATTTTATCTGGCCAACAACACAAAGCAATAGTTGTTTAAATATGACTTATCATAGGTTCACCATACGGTAATATAATTATTAAATTATCTTGCTTCTTCCACATAGCATTGAGCAAAACCCAACACAGCGGTAAATCTACATTAGCCTAATGTCAGTTCACACATAGGCTTATCGCCATGTTAGTTGTAGTGGGTGACTTACAACAAGCTACCAAACAATAATCACTAAACTACCGGACTTATGGAAAAATACATCGGTATCATAATTTTTTGTCATTGCTAATTTATTAATAACTCCGCATCGTCTGTATTAAAAATAAAAAATCACTTCATCCGATGTTTAAAGTGAATAAAATAGCCTTGACAGACTACTTACTGGAGTTCCACAACTACTGAAGAACTTTGTTCTCTCCCACCGGAGTGACCGGACTTGTGTGGGTCGGCGAGGTGCGTGATGGACCAAACCACTGTGAAGCAAGAGAGGGGGGACTCAAAATGTTTCTAAACTTAAAACGCCCCTTTTTGCCCCGTTTGCGTTTTTATTGTTTTCTACTTACAGAACTATTTTAAGTATATCATTATATTATTTATAATACACAATGTGGTACATTTTAAATACATTTTAATGATATTTTTAAGGGGGGCAACCCTCAGATAGGGGAAGGTCTAAATAGTGGGCAGGAGTAAATAAAGAAACATGGATAAATGAGTAATAAAGAGCGAGATGTGCTTGATATTAAAAGAGTATAAAAGTGCAGTAGCCTATGCCGTGAAAGAGATCTCAAATTCGTTAGGCTTACTTGCACCCTTACAGGCATCTTTCTGTGTGTGCACCCCGAGACAAAGATAACTATAACGGCAATAATAAAGATACAGTTCTAAAAACTGTTCTGGGGCATAGGCTACTCACTCTAGGCATGGTTGCCTTGTAGTAAGCCCAAGCGCGATTGTCCTTTCACTAACAGACTGCCTAATAGATTTATTTATTTAAATTAATTGAAAAGTGTAATATCCAAGTAGTAATAAAGATTTTTGCTGTCATAATGATAACAGTAGCACATACAAAAATAGTAAAATAACTGTTCCGTGCTCCAGCAGCGATCACATGACATGCGTACCGCGGGCCAGGGCATGAACCGCACCAGCAATCACACTAGTCAACTAACCCAGACTTTGGGGGTCAATCGCGCTCGAACACGGATCAGATCGCGTGAGTACACCCTAAATCTAAGCGAACAGCAGAGCCTACTCCACACCACAACTATAACAATAACAGCACAGCAAAATGATGTTAGATTTTATCCAGCTGATGAATGATAAAAAAAAAAAAAAACATTGACAGCCAATCAGAATCAATCCTGCTTTAAAAGGCTTGAGCATTTAAAGTGACATGACATAACTGCGTCGTATACTTAGAATACACTAATATAGTTATCTTCATAATTAACGTTCTTAGTGTGAACAGGCCTTAATAGTAGGCTATTACTTCACTGGATGGCAAATTTCACGTGTATTTTGTGTATTTTCAAAATACTGCATTTGTATTTAAATACATTTTTCCACACAGTATTTTGTATTTGTATTTAAAAAAAAATTTCCACACAGTATTTTGTATTTTTATTTTAAATACATTTTGATGTATTTATGCCCATCTCTGTCCGCTGGTTTGGACAATATAGTTATCGTTATAGTTATCTTTATTGTTATATTGGTGTGAACAGGCCTTAAGTCATATAAAGGGTTAACATTTACATATATCACGCCACCCTACAAAAGCCTTTCAACTTATTCGTCATGGGCTTTCACCTTTAGTTCAGGTTGTCATGTGTGTAAAACATGTGATGTGTTTCATTATTAGCCTACCCAAAATGTTGGAAAATTAAAGTGTAAAAAAAGATATGCATTTTATTGATATTTTATAGGAGACCTCTGCATGTTTAAAATGTTAGTTTTATTAAACTTTAGACGATTGCGAAAACCACTGAACTCATCTTTTGTGGCAAGATTTATGACAACACCCAAAAGATAAAGACTTGCAAGTCTGTGATAATGATAAATGACTGAACATTCTTGATAGTCCTCAACACATAACCTACATTGTTGTTGGGTTTTTTTTTTTTTTTTTTTCTTAATTATTCATTCCAGTTTGATCCAGCTTAAACTAGTGCCAGCTGAGACCACCCTCCTCTTTGAGACTTCAGATACGCTCAATTGGTTACATAACAGGCTGATTTCAATGAGATGGTTGCAGGGAAATCTGCTCTAAGAACAGAAAAACATTATTGTGGCTTTATTTTTTTTTTTTTTTTAACTCTGAGGGCTTGAGACCATCTTCAGTTAAAAAGGTAAGATTTATCTTTGTGTCAAAAGTGTCAAGCTTGCAGCGTATGTTTAGACTGGTGTCTGTCTTTGTGTCATCATCTGCTGGCATATTCTTCTTAATGAATAAAATGCCAAACATTTGAATGATTCCTGGAATAGCTTATTAAATATGCATATCACAATTGACGTGGAGACACTAGTGTAATATTGTGTGTGCATTTGCTTTTTTTTATTTTTATCATTCCGTGTTTCCTATGCAGACTGACAGCATGGCTAAGCGTGTGGCTGTGATTGGAGCAGGCAGCTCTGGGCTGACCTCCATCAAATGCTGTATGGATGAAGGGCTGGAGCCAGTGTGTTTTGAGAGCAGTGATGGTATTGGAGGACTTTGGAGGTTTAAGGTTGAAATTAAACTCAATTTTTAACATTTAATGTCTGAATGTAAACAGCTTAACAATAAAGCTGAAGTGTGTCGTTTCTATGCCATCTGCGGTACCACATAATAAAACAATGACTGATATAATGACAATTGACAGTAATCATTTTTAGCACACTGTAACATGATCAGGTGCCATTAGCTCATGCCTCAATAATTAAAACACTACTGTTTTAGTACACTACCATTCAAAAGTTTGGAGTCTGTAATGTTTTTGAAAGAAGTCTCTTATGCTCACCAAGGCTGCATTTATTCAATCAAAAATACAGTAAAAATAGTAATTGTAATGATTGGTGAACTCAAAAAATGAAGGAGGGCTGGATCCAAATGCAGTTATTATTTAACAGGAAATAACAAAATAACAAAAGTCCACACAAGACCAGGGGTGACAGTAATATTATGAAATATGTTTTACAATTTAAAAGAACTGTTTACTGTTTGAATATATTTTAAAATGTAGTTTAATTCTGTGACAGTAAAGCTGAATTTTCAGCATCATTACTCCAGTCTTCAGTGTCACATGATCCTTCAGAAATCATACTAATATGCTGATTTGCTGCTCAAGAAACATTAATTATTATCAATGTCGAAAACAGTTGTGTTGCTTAATATTTTTGTGGAAACCATGATGCATTTTTTCAGGATTCTTTAATGAATTCTTTAAAGAAAAGAACAACATTTATTTGAAATAGAATTTTCTTTTGTGACATTATAAATGTCTTTACTGTCACTTTAATCAATGCAATGCATTCTTACTGAAGAAAATTAATTACTTTTAAAAACAATGTCTGTCTGACTAAACCCAAACGTTGGAACAGAAGTGCATATTCAATAATTAAATAATATAATCATTGTTATTATGAATTATTATACAATTTTAATTTTTCTTAATTGTTTCTTTCTTGATGTTTTAAATGTTTTTTTCTAAATATTTTATGCTCTGACCTGTTTGACTTTTATCAATTTATTATTATTATTATTATTATATGTTTTTAAAGGCACAATATGTAATATTTTTAGATTAAAATATCCAAAAACCACTAGAACAGTGTTATACATTTTGTTAACTTGTGTACTTACATTATTCCCAAAGAGAAATAAACAATTTTAACCAGGACACAGACCGTGTCTATGCGTCTCCTATCAGTGACGTCATACCTGCCTTTCCGGTTTTATTTTGTAGAAACCATGGAACCACCATGTTATACTAGACAAAGGAACAACTGTTTGGATACATTTATAGACATTTATAAAACCAATTATTGTACAGTAATACAGCATTTTCTCCGTCATACAATATGTTTTAAAATTAATTGCATGCCATTTAGCAACACAATCCATCCAGCATTTATTAATATGATATTCTAATATCGATCTAGCTTACTGCAGTGTGCAACAAGTGCCTCATAGCAAACGCACAGAGTAACGTTATACATCATTTTCAGCACACTCAAATGTATCTAATATGATCAACAGCGCTGTTTTACCCCACATACGCTTGACCGGAAGAATCGGAAGCGGCGACTGTTGCATAATAAAAGTTCCGCTGCTGTTGCCGCATCGCGCTCGTCTCTCATTAGCAATCACTCCAGCGGCCTCGTTCAGCTCCCACAGCACAGCACTGATTTCTGCCCGAGTCCCGTCCCGATTCTTTTCCACCGGCTGTGAGGTGAAGACGACAACTCCCAAGATTCCATGCTCAATCCCGGCGTCATCAAGCTACACCTTTGTTTTGAATAGGCAACCTTTAACAGAGGAAAAACTACATATTGTGCCTTTAACTGCCATTGGTCAACAAACAGGTAGCCACGTCTCAAAATATTGCACACAATATTGGAGTCCGTTTTGTTTACACTTTTGATGGCAATAATCATTCAAATGGCTTACTTATAGTTATGCGTATTAAGATGGGATAGGAGACAGTATTTTTACATTAAACAACATTATGCACTTCACCTTTAATTAAAATTTTCAATTCATTGACCGTGTCCCCCTGTTCATTCACAGGACAAACCTGAGGCAGAACGTTCCAGCATTTACCGTTCTCTCACAGTGAACACCTCTAAAGAGATGATGTGCTATAGTGATTTCCCTGTGCCGGATCATTACCCAAACTTCATGCACAACTCTCTGATCGTGCAGTACTTCAAACTCTATGCTGAGCACTTCAATCTGCTCAAGCACATTCACTTTCAGGTAATTAACACAATGACATCACATCCACTGAGATTCCAGAAAGATATGTTTCTTGATATGTTTCCATCCATATTGGAATAACATTCAACAGATTTTAGGGTTAGGAGTGTTTGTTTGAAAAAGATGTTCTAGGAACACATCCTACTTCTCACATTATTGCAAGTGTGTGTTTATAAGAAGCATTACTTTTATAAAGATGACATGTAGCATTTAATCTCTATGTGGTTTTTGTGTATTTCAGACCACAGTTCGCAGTGTGAGGCAGAGGCCTGATTTCTCTGACTCAGGGCAGTGGGAGGTGGTGACCGCAGACAGAGATGGACAAGAGGAGAAACATGTTTTTGACGGGGTGCTTGTGTGTGCAGGACACTACACACAACCCATCAAACCCCTCTCAGACTTCCCAGGTGATCTGTTCATATGATTACAGAATGTTATGTAAATTGCTTTACTGTGCAGCATTCAGCACTATGTGTAATACTAATTCCTTGTATGGGTCTATATGTACATAAAAGCATCAATATATTTGGTAACATTTTATTTCATTCTACTAACTATAAGTAACTTTGCACCTACATGTCAACTACCAGTCATTAGATTTAGTAGACTGCTTAATATTATGCTAGGTACTTATCTGCAAATATTTTGGTGGTCCACCCAACAGACATTCTACTGACTATAAGTAACTTTGCAACTACATGTCAACTTACTAACCTGAACCCTAACACCTAACCCTAACCTAACAGTCTACTAATACTCTAATCAGTGGCGGAGGCAGAAAGTGGATGATGGGTGGGCCTCTAAAATTGTGGGTGGGCCGGAATAATTCGCATTACCCCATGTTTTTGACCCGGTTTAATTTGGAAGACAAAATTGACGGACTGGTCCCTGCGCGGCACTAAACGCCCATGATTGTGTGAAGTATGTTAATACATACTTAATAAAGATTAAATAGGTCATAAACGCGTCAAAGCGAACGGGGCATTGCATTGCAACGGCCTACAATGAACGCTTCAATACAGCGTCATCATGCACTCGTTCAGAAAGACAAATGTTCCTGTTTATAAAGTTTAATTTGAGGTTTCCAGTGTGAAGTCAATTAGTTGTGCTGCGTTATGTCAAAAAAATGCTACCCGTGCAGATATGTTGGATAGATTTATCATAAACGAGACGATCACGTTCGCTCTAGAGTCTATAGACACATGCAACCAAATAATCCGTTAGTAATCGGATTGACGGCTCAGTCGGACTGAAATGCCTTCGTGTAAACACCTTAATCGATCTGAATGAAATTTCGATCAAACTGAAAGTGGTGGTTTATTCCAGAGAACATGTAACACTTGATCGGATTGAAAACCAAAACTGGAAAGGACTGGCATGTGCAATTACGTAAAATGGCGTAATGACGTAAAATGCACGGAAACTGTTGTTGTTAAATAAAATGCCATAAATGAGTGTTATTCTAAAATTCTCCTACCACTCATCGTCTGTGAAGTCCCATCAGTCCTCACTACATACTCTCATCCACAGACACTTTATTTTGGGCGTGGGAATAAGGGATGTTTTTACTGTTTGATAAATATAAATGGCATAATGGTTCATGTGCTCGTCATCTCCTGATCAGGACCCGAGAAACAGATAAATATTAAGGCTGCTCTTTAAAACAAAGAAAAGAAGCAATGTAGGAGAATAGTATCAAAAACTTTATATACATATATTATATGATAGTATGCACAAACACTGGGAAACTGTATTCGTGCAGTGTGTGATTGTCAAAAAATCAATTTTGATTAGAACTTAGAAGCTTGTGACATATAAATGCTCACATCAACCCGATCACTTTATTTAGCCTTCATGTAAACACTACGTTCGGATTCATCAATCAGAAGATGTGTATGTAAACACAGCCAAGTGTTGCCTACTTAACTGCTTACTCGTAGCAACACAGATAAAAGTATTCCTTATATGTTGGACCTTTTATTGTCTATATAGTCTTTTAATGTAGTCTACTGTTACATGTTGAGACGAGCCTTCTCAAGCCCCCGTATGAGCTGTGTTTGTGATGTTTGAGTTGAGGCTGAGCCTCAACGCGCGGAAGGGATGTTTGCAAGGTTGCTTTATTTTTGTAATTCCGCTAGGTGCAACAGTGTCTCAGAAACTACATCACCTTTAAGCACCAAATCTCCGGCTCTAACTGCACAGTGCGATCAAGTGTGAGCGGCCACCGCGTGAAAATGAAAACAAAAACAAAGCAGGAGAGAGAGATCCAACCCGTGATAACTATCACAAAGAGAAATCCCAATGTCTGAGTCCTGTATTGACAACCTGCCTTTGCTAATACAGTATGTGGCTTATGTTAATTTCAGAAAACCCATTGCTCACAAATATTACATGCAAAACACATTGCATAACCACGGCGGGCCAGACTAAAAACCCAAATCTTACCTTGTATGGCTGATGTCTGTTCTAAACAAGTCAGAGTCGACTGGGTTTTGAATTTAAAATGTTGATATGGTCATAAACTTAGTTCTGTTAGTTCTCTTTCAAACGACAAAAGTGTCAAGTCCCGTCATCTTTGTCTAGATGTGGTTCTTTCCTTAACGCCTCATAGATAGCGGTTTAGCCATTTGTGTAAACTAATAACATAAAAAATGCGCTGCTAGTTGGAATCCGAATATTGGCGCGAAGAAGTAACATTACTACTGGCGTGACGTAGCCTAACTCAAGAGACGAATTAGCATATTCTTATTCATATTAGAATACAGTTCTAATGCATGACCAAACAAATCACATTTAAAATAATTATTGAATAATTGTTAAACGTTAGAAAATTGTACTATTAAAAAAAATAATGTATTTCCCTGGATCTGACTGGGTGGGCAAGCTGTCAATCAGGCCCACCCAGGCCCACCGGTAGCTCCGCCCCTGACTCTAACCTAACGAGAGTTAGTGGACATGTAGTTGCAAAGTTACTTATAGTTAGTATGTCTAAAGTGTTATGTATTTTAAGCATTTGAATTGTTACATGTTGAGCATGCAAAATTAGGAAACGCGAATGTAAACTGTATTTGCAGTGGTATTTCAAGCGTATTAATCAATATGCTTGCGTAGACTTCATTGAAATGTGCGCTGGTTTCTCTCCGTGTATTCTCCCCGGAATAAAGAGTATACAGTTAAGGTGATATTAAATGACTTAAACTGTGATAGAGATGGGCAATATATCCAAAATCTTATAAGTCATTCATTCCCTGCATGACTTTTTGCAAAGGCTTGCGTTTCGTTTGGTCACCCCATAAGGTGTCACTGTGGCCTCAAAGCTTCAGCACTGCCACTCTGAGCTCGACTGCTATGTTTGCGGTAAAACACGCCCCCCTCATTAGCATACAGACAAAGAAATGTAGAAATAAATAAATGTAGACATAAATACAAATATACATAAATAAATGTGGAAATAAATAAAAGTGAAAAATAAATGTGGGAAAAATACAATTATACATAAATAAGGAAATAAAATTATAAATACTCATTTGTTTTTGTATTTTTACATTTCTTTGTATATTTATTTATGTATTTATTTATGTATTTTTGTTTTTTTTACATTTCTTCGTATATTTATTTATGTATTTATTCATTTATAATTTAGTCAGCTTTGGAATTCCATAAAAGTGGACCATCGAAATAAGTTTAAACATACAGTGGGGAGAACAAGTATTTGATACACTGCCGTTTTTCCAGGTTTGCCCACTTACAAAGCATGTAGAAGTCTGTAATTTTTATCATAGGTACTCTTCAACTGTGAGAGACAGAACAAAAATCAAGAAAATCACATTGTATGATTTTTAAATAATTAATTTGCATTTTATTGCATGACATAAGTATTTGATCACCTACCAACCAGTAAGAATTCCGGCTCTCACAGACCTGTTAGTTTTTCTTTAAGAAGCCCTCCTGTTCTCCACTCATTATCTGTATTAACTGCACCTGTTTGAACTCGTTACCTGTATGAAAGACACCTGTCCACACACTCAATCAAACAGACTCCAATCTCTCCACAATGGCCAAGACCAGAGAGCTGTGTAAGGACATCAGGGATAAAATTGTAGACCTGCACAAGGCTGGGATGGGCTACAGGACAATAGGCAACCAGCTTGGTGAGAAGGCAACAACTGTTGGCGCAATTATTAGAAAATGGAAGAAGTTCAAGATGACGGTCAATCCCCCTCGGTCTGGGGCACCATGCAAGATCTCACCTCGTGGGGCATCAATGATCATGAGGAAGGTGAGGGATCAGCCCGGAACTACACGGCAGGACCTGGTCAATGACCTGAAGAGAGCTGGGACCACAGTCTCAAAGAAAACCATTAGTAACACACTACGCCGTCATGGATTAAAATTCTGCAGCGCATGCAAGGTCCCCCTGCTCAAGCCAGCACATGTCCAGGCCCGTCTGAAGTTTGCCAATGACCATCTGGATGATCCAGAGGAGGAATGGGAGAAGGTCATGTGGTCTGATGAGACAAGAGCTTTTTGGTCTAAACTCCACTCGCCGTGTTTGGAGGAAGAAGAAGGATGAGTACAACCCCAAGAACACCATCCCAACCGTGAAGCATGGAGGTGGAAACATCATTCTTTGGGGATGCATTTCTGCAAAGGGGACAGGACGACTGCACCGTATTGAGGGGAGGATGGATGGGGCCATGTATCGCGAGATCTTGGCCAACAACCTCCTTCCCTCAGTAAGAGCACTGAAGATGGGTCGTGGCTGGGTCTTCCAGCATAACGACCCGAAACACACAGCCAGGGCAACTAAGGAGTGGCTCCGTAAGAAGCATCTCAAGGTCCTGGAGTGGCCTAGCCAGTCTCCAGACCTGAACCCAATAGAAAATCTTTGGAGGGAGCTGAAAGTCCGTATTGCCCAGCGACAGCCCTGAAACCTGAAGGATCTGGAGAAGGTCTGTATGGAGGAGTGGGCCAAAATCCCTGCTGCAGTGTGTGCAAACCGGGTCAAGAACTACAGGAAACGTATGATCTCTGTAATTGCAAACAAAGGTTTCTGTACCAAATATTAAGTTCTGCTTTTCTGATGTATCAAATACTTATGTCATGCAATAAAATGCAAATTAATTACTTAAAAATCATACAATGTGATTTTCTGGATTTTTGTCACTCACAGTTGAAGAGTACCTATGATCAAAATTACAGACTTCTACATGCTTTGTAAGTGGGCAAACCTGCAAAATCGGCAGTGTATCAAATACTTGTTCTCCCCACTGTATATGGTATAACGTTTACTCTAATTTTGTCTACTACAGGTATTGATACATTCCCAGGGACAGTAATTCACAGCTGGGAATATAAGGACCCCGATCCTTACATTGGGAAGAGAGTTGTGATCGTTGGGATTGGGAATTCTGGTGGAGACATTGCCGTGGAGCTTAGCCGAGTGTGTGAGAAGGTGTCTAATATAATTTCAAATATATTTTTTTACTGATATTTTCTCTAGTTTTAGATTCTCAGCAGGGTCAAAATCAGCATATATACACTTACATATTATTTATATCATGAATTAAGAATTTCAAATGAGAAAAAAACCTAGAGCTTTATAAAACATTTTGTATAAATCTTAAACTTTTTAAATTTATAAATTTAAAAATAAAATAAACTAAATAGTCCATTCCCTTGTTCCATGAAGATTTATACAGAATGTTTTATTAAGCTCTAGGTTTTTTTTAATCATTTAAAATGCTTAATTCATAATATGAATACTACGTAAGGATTATTCAATTTGATGGAATTGTACTATTAATTGAAATGCGTAAATCTTGAAAAAAAGCCTTACATTTTTTTTTGAGTGTATGGAGGGGGTGCATCCCACCAATGTAATATGTGTTATTTTTATGACCCAACTGACTCTTTTACATTAAATAATAAATATTATTGCAATGTTCCAACAGCAAAAGAAAAAAAAAATTTCAATAGAGGAAAAATTAAGTGAGAGCGATGGATTACATAAGGTATATAACCAAACACTACTAATAATTAGGATATATTAACATTCATCAATATTAAAATAAGATTACTGACAAACTTATTCAGCAAATTAACTATTGTAACGTGCAGGAGCAAGAGAAGGCGCAGGGATTTCTTGAAAATCAAAGTAACAAAAAATAATAATAACCTGGAACAAAGGAACAAAAACACAAGCAAACAGGCAACCATTACAATCAACAACTGACAAAGCAACAAGAGAAACACAAGGGCTATTTGCTGCATTCACGTGACATTCTACTTGGAGCTGTTCATGCCTTTGGATTGGGAATTATGCATTTTTATGGCAACACTATCAATGCCTAAATGAATCTGCAGTGGTCAGGTCAGGTGTAACAGTTTATTGGCCTGTCAGCTCCGCCCTTGCTCTGCGCTCCCTCCACTCCACCGTGGTCCGCCAGCCCGAGGACTCCTCCGGGCTCCCTCGTCCCTCTGGATCAGCCTCAGTCAGTCGTCACTCAGCTTCCGCCACGGACTTCTAGGTCTACAGCTGCGCCTCGACCCTCCACCCTTTTGGTTCCACCAGGCTTCTCCTACCCTCTAGCTTCTCCGTCGTCCTCACTCCCTCCGTCGTCACCCCGGTCTGCCGAGCCCCCATCTCCGCCTCCCACGAGCCAGCAGCTTCACCTAGGGCTTCACCCTAGTCCATCAGCCTCTCTGCTCCGCTGGATACTCTACGCACCCTGGTTCTGCCTCAGTCAGTTGGTCTCCGGGTTCCGCCTGGGCATTCTGCCAAAGCTCCACCCTGACTCCACCCACCATCAAAATGGTGTCTATCTCCACCGACTCCGCCTCTTCCCTGTCCATCACCAGCTCCTCGCCCTCCTCCAAAGCCCCCTCCCTCCTCAGGTGTAATCATTACAGCGTGAGGGCTCGCCTTCGGGAAGGGGGGAGCTACTATAGCGGTTTCATTCTGTTTTAGTTTTGTTTGCTCTGTTTCAGTTTGCCTGTGTTCCTAATCATTAGTAATTAGTTTACACCTCTTCTATTTCACCCTGATTATGTTCCTGTTATACAGTATAAGCCCTATGTTTCCTCAGTTCCTTTGTCCGTTATCGTCGATCTATACATTGTTGTGTTTCTCTGAGTTATTCTCCTGTGTATTGCATTGATTATTAGATTAAAAACAGTTTGAGTCGTGCGCTTCACTACAGCCACCATTCTGTGACATCACGTGGTACAGCGATCACATGGTACAACTAGGAGCTCTCCGAAAATTCCCAGCTTGCAAGTTGTATTTACAAGCTTAACGAGAACGTGAATGCTTTTTACAAGTTGAAATCTCGTAATTACGGGAATAATGACATGGTGTGAACGCACCTACAGTATATATACACAGGGGCTACATCCGAAATCGCGTACTTCCCTAATAGTAGGTGTAAAACAGTATGTGAAAAAATAAGCATGTCCAAATTCACAGTACTCATAAAAGAGTAGGCAAAAAGTATCCGGATGACCTACTACTTCCGGCGAGATTCTTTGTACCCCTTTTTTGCTTTAAAAGTTTATATTATTAAATGTAATAATTCTGGAGATAAAGCCAATCGCAGGGTAATATAACAAAGTACAGTTATGTAAATACACATTAAATAATGTACACTACTGTTCAAAAGTTTGGGGGTCAAAAAGACTTTTTTTTGAAGAAGAAATGAAAAATTGATCAAAAGTGACAATAAAGACTTTTATGTTGTTACAACAAAAACATCTATTTTAAATATATGCTGTTATACTTTCTATTCCTCAAAGAATCCTGAAACAAATGTATCATGTTTCTACAAAAATATTAAGCAGTACAACTGTTTTCAACATTAATTATAAGAAATGTTTCTTGAGCACCAAATCAGCATATTAGAATGATTTCTGAAGGATCATGTGACATTGAAGACTGAAGAATACATTTAAAATATATATATAAACAGAAAACTGTTATTTTAAAATGTAATAATATTTTACAATATTACTGTTTTACAGTATATTTGATCAAATAAATGCAGCCTTGGTGATATTTAAAAAAAAATCTTACCAACCCCAGACTTTTGAATGGTAGTATGTAAATAATATACGTTAAAGTTTCTAGATCTCCTGCTAAATCCATCTTTAAACTCTGTGAAAAGGGTCATAAGATCATTTCATTTAACCCTCCCAATTCATGATACATATTCAGAATTGGGAGGGTTAAATATAATGATCTTATGATAATATTCTGTTATTTCGATAAGTTCAAATGCACTCTGGTCTATCCACTAATTCAGTTTTCCTTTCTCACCCTACTTTGGTCTCCCTATTCCTCACTTAGACGTTCCTGAGTACCCGTAAAGGGGCATGGGTCATAGGTCGCATGGTCGGTAAAGGGCTTCCTCTAGACATGACGATGGTTAGACGAGTTCGAGATCTGATTTACTGCCTCCTGCCTAGATCTCTGCTCAACTGGATTGGCGAGAGAAGACTCAATCAGAGTTTCGACCACAAGCTGTATGGACTACAGCCTATACACAGGTGAAGGGCCAAAACTTTGTTAATGTTGCTGATTAAATTAAAGACCTGTGAGTTTATTTGTGATTGTGATTTACTTTGTGATTCTAGAATCTTTGACCAGCGTGCTATTATCAACGATGACCTCCCAGGGCGCATTCTGGTAGGAGAATTGGTGATTAAACCAAATATGCAGAAGTTCCAAGGCTCGACGCTTGTCTTCGATGATGGGACTGTTGAAGAGAAGATTGATGCAGTGATCTTATGCACCGGATATGATTATACATTTCCCTTCCTCCCCGCCTCCTTAAACTCTGGTGCTGATGGAGATCTGAAACTCTACAAAAGAATCTTTCCTCCATCTCTAGAGCGTCCAACACTGGCCATCATGGGTCTGCTGCAGACCAGAGGGTCGATCATGCCAGCTGTAGAACTGCAGGCTCGCTGGGCCACCAGGGTCATCGCAGGTATTGAGCAAACATTGACAAGTCATGAAAAATTATGTTGACAGTTATAGAAAAAGCAAATATAAAAATCATAATCATTAATCATATTACAAAGTTATTTTTAAAAGTAATGCATTACAATATTGCATTACTCCCTTTAATATGGAAGCATATGGGTAGAAATATTCAATTTGTTTGAAATGTAATATGCAAAATGGCAATGTATTTCTGTATTTAAATTTACATTTTCCATACCAAATGTGCAACGTTTGGAGCAAAATGCTAATTCAAATTCAATAATATAATTTAAATTA
Source organism: Coreius guichenoti (assembly GCA_039654105.1). Classification (NCBI taxonomy): domain Eukaryota; kingdom Metazoa; phylum Chordata; class Actinopteri; order Cypriniformes; family Gobionidae; genus Coreius; species Coreius guichenoti. Next base: position 12,699,018 of record CM077185.1, on the reverse strand, counting down.
GCTATTTCCTACACTAGTTTTCAATTCAACATTGAATTTTTCTAAATTCGCTGCAGGACATTTAATGAAAATGCAATCGTGTCTAAACTGTGAGTGTAAATGCAATTAAGAAAAATAACATTTAAATGTTAAAAAAAATGTAAAAAAAATTTTGCTAAAAATTTTTCCTTAAACGTCAAACATATCTAATCTAATCTATACATTCATTTTAATTTTGCGACTTTAAAATATGTGTTTAAATTATATGTTAAAACTAGTGTAGAAAATAGCAAAATAGCATTTTGCTCCAAACGTTGCACATTTGGTATGGAAAATTAAATTTAAATACAGAAATCCATTGCCATTTTACATATTGCATTGCCATTTTGCATATTACATTTCAAATTGAATATTGCTACCCGTATGCTTCCATACTTTAAAAGTAACTAATTGCGTTACTTAGTTACTAAGTAATGCGTTACATTACTTTTGTGTTACTTTTTGTCATCTAGGCTGGGCTTGCTTGTTTGTTTTTTAATAACAAAAAAAGTTCTATTTTTGGCAAATGTAAAAGCCCTTTCACACCAAAAGTGAAATGAATAAACCTCAGGCTGAAGGAAATTCAGATTCCTGTACTGTAGAGGGCGCAGCTCAAACAAACCTTTCAGCTGTGCCACCATTTCTTACTTTTGTTGATTTCTCTCAACCTGGGGAGGTTCCATTCAAAAAATGGAGAAACAAAGTAACTTGCATTACATATTTGAAAAAAAGTAACTCGGATATTTTGTTGTGAATTTAAAAGTAATGCATTACTTTACTAGTTACTTGAAAAAAGTAACAAGTTACAAGTAAAACTCGTGTTACATGTAATGCATTAGCCCCAATTTTTTTTATTAATGCAGCTTCTTTCTAGAGACTGTATGAATATGAACTTAGTGACTGATCTCTCTTTATATTTATACTTATTATCTCGTGCTGGTTTGTCATAATGTTGCTCTGGTTTAATATGCTAATATGATTTTGAATTTATGAATTTAAAGACGTGTTGCTTAGTTATTTATTAAAGGCACAATATGTATGATTTTTGGATTAAAATATCTAAAAACCACTATAACAATGTTATATATTTTGTCGACTTGCGTATTTACATTATCCCAGATGTTCCCGGGAATGTTTAAATCCAGAGAAATAAGCAATTTTAATCAGGACACGGACCGTGTCCGTGCGTCGTCTATCAGCGACATCATACCTGCCTTACCCTCGATTTCTGGTCTTATTTTGTAGAAACCATGGAAACACCAAAGACTTTAATATATTATATGTTTTATTAGACAAGGGAACAACTGTTTGGATATATTTATAGACAGAAAACTAATTATTGTTATATAGCTCAACTGTCAAGTGGCTAACATAGCATAATCAGATGCAGCTTAATTTTTAGTAACAGTAATACAGCATTTTCTTCGTCATACAATGTTTTGCATGCCATTTAGCAACACAAGCCATCCAGCATTTATTAATATGTTCGATTCTAATTTCGATCTAGCTTACTGCAGTGTGCAGTGTTGGGAAGGTTACTTTGGAAATGTAACAGGTTACAGATTACAAGTTACCCTATTTAAAATGTAATAAGTAGTGTAACTATTTCAATTACTTTATTAATGTAACTGACTACATTTGATTACTTTTTGATTACTTTTCTAATTTCCAGCACTGAAACGCATTTTTATCGCTTGCCATGGTTGTAGCCTAAAGCGTTCAAGTGGCAATGTGGATTGATGTAATTGGCAGACGTGGTGCGCTGCAAATTCAAACGAGAACCAATCGAAAGCATCAGAATAGCATTGCTTTACTAAACCGCCTTTAAATGGCAGGAGACATCGTGCACATCAAAAACAGGCAAAGCAACAAATATTATTAATATTATTCAACTATTCAATTATTCAAATATTAATATTATTCAACATATCCTAGCTTTTTACAGAAAATATTCAGATGTAACCCTCTTTGTAGTCGTAAACATTTTCATAAGTAACTGTAATTTAATTACACATTTTTCTCAGTAACTGTAACTGATTAGTTACATTTATTTTGTAATTAAATTACGTAATCTAGTTATATGTAACTAGTTACTCCCCAAAAGTTACTCCCCAACACTGGCAGTGTGCAACCATTGACTGTAAAAAAAATATGGACGTAGTGTCCGTGACGTCACCCATAGGTTTCTGAAGAGTATTTTTGAAGCCTAAAGTCGGCCGTTGCCATCTTGGCAGCGTGCCATTCCCGGATAACTGAAAATGGGCAAAGAGGCGGAACGTGGGTTGAGCTGAGGTGCCTGGTTGCTAAAACCATGCCCGCCTAGCTCGACCATAGTGGCAACCCACCTGTCACTCAAGTGGCCACGCCCCTAATTATGCAGAACTTTAAGGCTTAATATAATTTAAACAGATGAGTTATAAAAAAAAATTCACCCCTCACAAGTTGTCATGAAGGGCAAAATTGAGCTGTATAGACCAAAACCACTTTTTGTACCAGGCTGTAAACATATTTTTTTCTGCTGTAAAGTTGGGCATTTTAACATGGGGGAGATACAGATTTGACTCCCTTTTGGAGCCTGTCTCTAGCGGCCAGTCGATGAATTGCAGTTTACGTCACTTCCGTGTTGGCTTCAAGAGAGACCGCGGGAGGTTGCCACCTGTGTGCAACAAGTGTCTCATAGCAGCCGCCGAGCGAACGCACAGAGTAACGTTATAACATAATTTTCAGCACACTCAAATGTATCTAATATGATCAACAGCACTGTGTTACCCCATTACCATCACGTTTGACCGGAAGAAGCGGAAGCGGCGACTGCATAATAAAAGTTCCGCTGCTGTCGCCGCGTCGCGCTCGTCTCTCATTAGCATTCGCTCCAGCGACCTCGTTCAGCTCCCACAACACTCTGCCTTGCTCTGCTTCATACTACAGTAACGTTAATAATCTCATTCATGAACATGATTTCTGCCCAAGTCCCGTCCCGATTCTTTTCCACCAAAAAAGGTGAAGACGACAACTCCCAAGATTCTGCGCTCAATCTCGACGTCATCAAGCTACGCCTTTGTTTTGAATAGGCGAACTCTAGCAGAGAAAAACTACATATTGTGCCTTTAATAGGTTTTTAAATTTTACATTTCGTCTATTAAATTGTTTAACCTATTGTATGTATGTTTGTATATTATTTATTTTCTATATAGTACGCTGCTGGACCTGAGTACATATTTCGTTCTCATGTGTCAACATTTACAGAATGACAATAAATAACTTAAACCTTGAACATTATTAAAATCAAAAGTTCTGTATTATTTAATGGACCTGCGCAAACATGATCTAACAATGAACACATAATCAAAGATTAATAAGTACTGTAAAAATGCATTGCAAATTGTTAGTTAGTTAGTACATTATGGAACCTTATTGTAAAGTGTTACCAATAAATCTCTATATAAAAAAAAAAAAAAATTATGAAAGCATGGTAAAACACGTTTCCAAGACAGTTTTTATGTGACCTTCTTATATGATTTAATAATTAATTATGTTTTGAAAACTTTTTTATATATTAATTCTCCTTCTCTTCTTCAAGGATTAAACCGTCTTCCTCCAGCTGATAAAATGGATAAAATAATTGAGAAGGACATTAAAGCAAATTTAAAGCGGTAATTGTTTATTTACCTTGATGGTAATTACAAATATATTTTGGTTTGACAATTAATCTATGCTTGTTTCAAACTCTCTATCTCTACAGTTACCCCTGCCCTAAGCTGGCTGCCCTTCAAGTGGACTACATCCCTTACCTAGACACCATAGCAAATGAAGTGGGCGTCTGTCCCAACATTGCCTGGCTGCTCCTGAGAGACCCTGCTGTGGGACTGAGGGTTTTCTTCGGCCCCTGTACTCCCTACCAGTTTCGGCTAAGCGGACCAGGGCATTGGAGAGGTGCCCGTCAGGCTATTCTTACCCAATGGGAGCGTGTGGCCAAACCCATGAAGACACGGCCCATTCCAGAACTTTCCTCCTCCCGTTTGTTTTTTTGGCTGGGCCTGTCAGGAGGGGCTGCAGTGATTTTTGCCGTTATGGCAATGCAAAAGAAGATCCCACTCTTCCTGAGAATCAAATCTGTTTCTTGTATCCCATAGACATCCCATATTCGATTTTTGGGTAGCTCTGTTTTGACTAAAGCTCTGGTAGCACTTCAACCTTATTATTCCTTTATCTAATTCTTGGAGTTCATTATTATATATATATATATATATATATATATATATATATATTATTGTTATATTTTAAATCCGTTAATCTTTGAAGGAAATTAAAATTAAACATTAGCATTGTGGTCATAGACACTGTGTCATAGAGCTGCACGATTAATTATTAAAGGATTGCAGTCTCAAGTTCAAACTCCCATGTGATCTTATTCCTAAATAACAATGATTCTCCTGTGTCTATTAAACCTTTGGCAAAAGAAGACCATGTCCGGAACATTCAAATCTGCACGTGGCACTGCTGCTGACCCAGACAGAACAGTTTTTTTTTAAGAGCAGTTGTCTGAAACAGCCTTAAAAAAAGTATTTTCAACCAGACAGTAGGCGTATCGTTATTTCTGTCTTACAAATATTCACATTATCACAGAAGTACTGGGATAAAAAATTATAGTTCGCATATAAACACTGATGCTTATGGTTGTGATCAAAATAGAGCAAATCACCTTTCAAAGTAACTTGTCGCTTCAAATAACGATTGCATCATTGCAATGAATGTTCAAAAAATGTCATTGAATCATTCATTCAAGAGATTTGTTCAAAAACGCTGATTCATCCAGTAATGAAACAATTGAAGTCTTTATGAGCGAGTCATTGAATCATTCTTACAAATTAATTAAACATTTGTAAATAATCTGCAGCAATTAACCATAGACTGTATAAAACAATGGACGTAGTGTCCGTGACGTCACCTGTAGGTTTCTAAAGAGCATTTTTGAAGCCCAAAGTGGGCGGAGTCGGCCGTCGCCATCTTGGCAGCACGTCACCGCGCGTCACTCCCGGATAACCGATATAACCGATAAATATTTAATTAATATTTCACAGTATAGTTTTGGTATGTTAACCCGGTAATGCTTTAGATTACAGCTCAGAAAGTACTGCGTAGGTAAAGCGAATTTGCAACATAACTTTCGGTAATTATAGTGTAACTATAAAGTAAGTACGTGTAGGTATAAGGGAACAATATTTAATATTTGGGGAATAAAGGGGTAACTATCAGGAAAATTAACAAATCATTTATACTGTAAGTATTTTTTAATTAAGGGGTAATTATCCATGTAGTTACAGGATAAGTATGAATCTGCGGGCTGTAAATTAAAGTGGTAAAGTCCCCTCTTGTTTCATGTAGTTACAGGGTAAGTATAATAAAAACACGTACACAATCTGATATCACTCGGAAATCTTTATTTGAAAAACAACGTAATTCAAAACAGATTTACGACACTTCTTTATTTTTTTTTTTTAAATAAACTTTTCATTTCAAATAATAACGTCCTTACAGAAAGAGGGACGTTTTGTCCCTTTTTTGTTTCTCTTGCTTGGCTTCTCCTCCTCTTGTTCCTCTTCTTCTTTTTCGTTATTTCCACTGATGGATCTTAAGATGAATCCCATGTCTTTTGAAATTCTGTATTATTATTTATTAAAAGTAAAAGTACACCCAGAAATGCTCTCATAATTTACTAATCTTTTTGCATCCGACCAACTGTTACCAGCGCGTGCATGAGTAAGACGATTCAAGCTTTCATGACGGAGAACTGGCGTCTCTGTTTGTTTCTCATTGCTATTATCATATATTATGTTATTGTTTGTATACTGTTTTGAGCATTAATTAAAAAAATAAAATAAAAACGGACGGCATCTGACATCCGCGTGACCAGAGTTTCTCTGCGCGCTTACGTCACGCTTCAAGTTACTTCAAGCGTGAACTGAACCCTGGGTGCTTCTCAATTCTTATTTGTGCATCCTCGTTTCCTTTTCTCGCTTCCTTTCCTCGCGTCTTAGCTCCACCCCTTCAGGATGCGAGGGAAGGACACAAGGAAAAGACGCAAGGACGGAGGAATTAAATCAAGTGAAATGATATATCCTCTCTCCCTTTAGCGTCACTTCAAAGCGTTGTCAATTAATGATGACTACACCGCTGGATTTAGCTTGCACGTCAGGATTCTTGAACATTACAGATCATTATTTATATTGTAATAGTTTCAACTTCCACAAAATACCACATTTGTCTGTATTTTTTTTTATATTACCAGTTATTAATAACAATGAATTATTCCCAGTTATTAACTGCTTTTTATTTGTTGTATAGTATTAAAGTTTGTTTAATTTTCATTCATTTTCTTGTGCTTATAATTCTGCAACTGTCCTACTACAGTTGTTGTAATTTGACATACATTTGTGTCTTGTACATGTAAACAATAATGATAATTATAATAATAATAATTAATAAACTGTGGCAAGATGTGAAGGGGGAGGAGAATGTATACTGTATACGTAACGCTTAGATGTATACGCACAGATGACTGTTGGTCGGAAGGGATAGTCTACAGTTTAAAAAATGTAAAATATTAGTATTTTTCTTACAAACACTTATCGTTTCACTTCAGAAGACATTGATTCATCCATTGGGATTGTATGGATTACTGTAGTTATTGCTGTATGTGCTGTTTGATGCTTCAACTTTTAGGAACCCAAATGAGTTTTCATTAGCAGAGATTATTTATTTTTCTGTGTTTATCAGAAGAAAGAAAGTCGTATACATCTCGGATGGCATGAGGAGTAAAGAACGGCGGTCAAGCCAGCCGCCACTCCGAAACGCACGGTCAATCTAGCGCGCATACACTGGCTATTACGGTAAGACCGTCAGAGAACTGATCTGAAAACAAGTGATCTTCCGGTGAACGCGATTTCACATTCATTTATTCAGTCAGTCTGCCTGAATAAATTAAAATAAATAACAGCCCAATTTCACCTGAAAATTATAGTACACCTCACAGTCTGTTACTGCCGCATGCTGAATTCCAAAATAAAAGTCTGTCTAAGTAACTAAATAGAAAAATATTTCACAGCCCAATTTCACCTGAAAATTATAGTACACCTCACAGTCTGTTACTGTCTAATGCTGAATTACAAAATAAAAGCCCTCAAACACTTATATGCGCTGTTTTGTCCATACATTAAGAAAATCATAAAAAGAAAAGTTCTAGTTTCCACAGACCAATTTCACCTCAAATGCAGAGTACACCTTCTCACAGTGTCAACTACACCGTTTCAGGACAGTCTGATGTGGAATTACAAAATAAGAGCCCCCAAAATTCATATTTACTCTGTTTTGTCTATACATTTAGAAACCCATAAAAAGAAAGGTCCTAGTTTCCACGTACCAATTTCACCTCAGATTGAGAGTACACCTTCTCACAGTGTCGGCAACACCGTTTAAGGACAGTCTGATGTTGCATTCCAAAATAAAAGCCCTCCAACACTCATATATATACGCTGTTTTGTCTATACATTTAGAAAACCATAAAAAGAAAAGTCCTAGTTTCCACGGACCAATTTCACCTCAGATGGAGAGTACACCTTCTCACAGTGTCAACTACACCGTTTCAGGACAGTCTGATGTGGAATTACAAAATAAGAGCCCCCCCAAATTCATATTTACGCTGTTTTGTATATACGTTTAGAAACCCATAAAAACAAAAGTCCTAGTTTCTACAGACCAGTTTCACCTCAGATGGAGAGTACACCATCTCACCGTGTCGGCAACACCGTTTCAGGACAGTCTGATGTGGAATGCCAAAATAAAAGCCATCCAACGCTCATATATACACTGTTTTGTCTATGCATTTAGAAACCCATAAAAAAGAAAAGGCCTAGTTTCCACAGACCAATTACACCTCAGATGGAGAGTACACCTTCTCACAGTGTCAACAAACCATTTCAGGACAGTCTGATGTGGAATTACAAAATAAGAGCACCCCAAAATTCATATTTGCGCTGTTTTGTATATACGTTTAGAAACCCATAAAAAGAAAAGTCCTAGTTTCCACAGACCAATTTCACCTCAGATGGAGAGTACACCTTGCCTCGCTCTCCCCACAGCATGCTGATTCACCTGTGCTCTTCACCTGCAATGACCAGCGCCCTTCTTCTGGTGCGAGTGGCATGATTTCATTCGACGGCTCCAAGTAGGAATTTGATGACACAATGTCTCTGGCTGCGTCTGAAGCAGAACCAGCAGGCCCCCCGCCAACCTTGCCCCAAAGTCCACGAAAAACTGATAAAATCATGGCGTGCCCCCTATTCATCGCACATCCATTACTCCTCTCAGCTGCCCTCACCACGGCTGACAGCGCAGAGGAAAAGGGCTGCAGTAAACCTCCCCCATTGGAAGAGGCCATTGCTGCACATCTCTGCTCACCTGCAGCCCTTGGTTGGAAGACTAAAGCTGCCCAGCTGTCTAAGCCATGCAGAGCAACATCTGTTCTCACGGCCAGAGCATACAGCACTAGCGGCCAGGCTAGTTCTGCCCTTCACACAGTGGCGGTCCTCCAAGTTTATAAGGCCAAACTTCTCCAAACCATGGACGAGAGTGGTCCTGACCCAGCGGCCTTCAAGGAGCTGTGCAGATTGCTCGACCTCTCCCTGCATGCCACTAAATCTACCAAGCGATTGGTCATGCCATGGCCAATTTGGTGGTCCTCGAGTGCCACCTTTGGCTCAACTTTGGAGATCAAGGATACTGATAAGACGGCCTTCCTGGACTCCCCCGTCTCTCCCGGGGCTCTCTCTGGCTTATTTGGTTCCGCAGTGGATTCACAGTTGCGCAGAAAACATCACAAGCGATGCCCACTTCCAGCCAAAGCGAGCAAGTTCCTCTGCTGCCTCGAGTCGCCCTAAGTCGTTGTCGACTCATCAGCAATTCCCAAGTGCCAGTGACCCTGCTCTAAGCTAGTGCTGGAACTATCCTGAGCCACCCAAGCAGCCCTGATGTTGAGGTATGGCCTCCTCATGGGCTTGGACTAGCGGAGTGTCCATAAGCCAACATCTGTGTGGCGGCTGGCTGGTCCTTGCCATCACCTTTGCCAGGTTCTACAACCTAGACGTCCCTGCTCTTCAAGCACTGTTATTGTCTGCTTAGTCACTCCCCACTCTCTGGAGTTTTTTCCTAATGTCGTCATGCCCCACAGGCTCTGGTTCCAGACCCGAGCCTATCTTATCGGATGTCTTATCTTATGTTTTAAGTCCCTATGTCTCTAGTAGCCTGCCATGGGGGCCTTGGCATCAGGCACCCTGAGGCTATGGGCTCGCATAACGGCCTTCCGTTCTGCGCTATAAGCGTCAGAAAAACTGACACAATGCGAGTGAACCGTATTGAAAGGGAATGCTCTGTTTACAAACGTAACCTTGGTTCCCTGAGATAAAGGGAATGAGCATTGCGTAGCTTGCCCTGTTACTGCTCCTCAGTCAAAAAATTCGGACTAAAAATGAACTGAAATAGGCAGTCGGCCCCGCCTGTTTTGGGCGGGCTGAAAAGCCATTTGTCAAAAGCCAGTTTCCTCCATAAGCATCAGAAACTAACGCAATGTGAGTGAACCATATTTAAAGGGAAATAGGCGTTTCTTTTTTATGGGTTTCTGAATGTAAAGATGAAACAGCATAATATGAATTTTGGGGGGCTCTTATTTTGTAATTCCACATCAGACTGTCCTGAAACGGTGTAGTTGACACTGTGAAAAGGTGTACTCTCCATCTGAGGTGAAACTGGTCTGTGGAAACTAGGACTTTTCTTTTTATGGGTTTATAAATGTATAGACAAAACAGCGTATATATGAGTGTTGGAGGGCTTTTAATTTGTAATTTCACATCAGACTGTCCTGAAACGGTGTTGCCGACATGGTGAGATGGTGTACTCTCCATCTGAGCTGAAATTGGTCTGTGGAAACTAGGACTTTTCTTTTCATGGGTTTCTAAAAGTATATACAAAACAGCGCAAATATGAATTTTGGGGGGCTCTTATTTTGTAATTCCACATCAGACTGTCCTGAAACGGTGTAGTTGACACTGTGAGAAGGTGTACACTCCATCTGAGGTGAAATTGGTCTATGGAAACTAGGACTTTTCTTTTTATGGGTTTCTAAATGTATAGACGAAACAGTGTAAATATGAATTTTGGGGGGCTCTTATTTTGTAATTCCACATCAGACTGTCCTGAAACGGTGTAGTTGACACTGTGAGAAGGTGTACTCTCCATCTGAGGTGAAATTGGTCTGTGGAAACTAGGACTTTTCTCTTTTTTTTCATTTTTAAATGTGTAGACAAAACAGTTTAAATATGAATTTTTGGGGGCTTTTATTTTGTAATTCCACATCAGACTGTCCTGAAACGGTGTAGTTGACACTGTGAGAAGGTGTACTCTCCATCTGAGGTGAAATTGGTCTGTGGAAACTAGGACTTTTCTCTTTTTTTTCATTTTTAAATGTGTAGACAAAACAGTTTAAATATGAATTTTTGGGGGCTTTTATTTTGTAATTCCACATCAGACTGTCCTGAAACGGTGTAGTTGACACTGTGAGAAGGTGTACTCTCCATCTGAGGTGAAATTGGTCTGTGGAAACTAGGACTTTCCTTTTTTTTTAAATTTTTGAATGTGTACACAAAACAGTTTAAATATGAATTTTGGGGGGCTCTTATTTTGTAATTCCACATCAGACTGTCCTGAAACGGTGTAGTTGATACTGTGAGAAGGTGTACTCTCTATCTGAGGTGAAATTGGTCTGTGGAAACTAGAACTTTTCTTTTTATGATTTTCTTAATGTATGGACAAAACAGCGTATGTAAGTGTTTGAGGGCTTTTATTTTGTAATTCAGCATTAGACAGTAACAGACTGTGAGGTGTACTATAATTTTCAGGTGAAACTGGGCTGTGAAATATTTTTTTTTCTATTTAGTTAGTTAGACAGACTTTTATTTTGGAATTCAGCATGAGGCAGTAATAGACTGCGGGGTGTACTATAATATTCAGGTGAAATTGGGTTGTGAAATGTTTGTTTATTTATATTTATTTATTTAGGCCTGTTTTTTTTTTGTTTGTTTGTTTGTTTTTTTTCATTTATTCAGGCAGACTTTTATTTTGGAATTCAGCATCATACAGTGACAGGTTGTGAGGTGTACTATCATTTTCAGGTGAAATTGGGCTGTTATTTATTTATTTTAATTTATTCAGGCAGAATAACTGAATAAATGAATGTGAAATCGCGTTCACCGGAAGATCACACGCTGACGGTCTTACCATAATAGCCAGTGTATGCGCGCACCACGAAATAACGTGGTGGCTAAATTGACCGTGCATTTCGGAGTGGCGGCTGGCTCGAGTAAACAGTGAGGACATTTCTGCGTGTACTGTATTTTCTTTAAATACATAATATAGAATAGCTAGAGACATAGGATTCCTTCTTAAGATTCATCTGTGGGAAGAACGAAAAAGAAGAGGGACAAGAGGAGGAAGAAGCCAAGCAAGAGAAACGAATAAGTGTAAATCTGTTTTGAAAGTTGTTTTTCAAATAAAGATTTCCAAGTGATATCAGATTGTGTACGTGTTTTTATTATACTTACCCTGTAACTACATGAAACTAGAGGGGAACAAACACCACTTTAATTTACAGCCCGCAGATTCATACTTATCCTGTAACTACATGGATAATTACCCCTTAATTAAAAAATACTTACAGTATAAATGATTTGTTAATTTTCCTGATAGTTACCCCTTTATTCCCCAAATATTAAATATTGTTCCCTTATACCTACACGTACTTACTTTATAGTTACACTATAATTACCGAAAGTTACGCTGTAAATTCGCTTTACTTACGCAGTACTTTCCGGGCTGTAATCTAAAGCGTTACCGTTAACCCTTCCCTAAGTGCCTTACTTCACTATTCTGATTTGTGAAACCTTTCACAAATCATAAATGTAAAATTATGTAAAAAAAGGTGTAAAATATAATTTTGTGTATTATGAATAAATAAAATGCTGGCTATGACATTAAATTTAACATGACAAAAATATGTTTCAAAACTCATTTCTACCACAGAATGCTATGCATAATTTGAGATGTGATGGACATAACACTGGTGGATAGTTTCATGCTTTGGTAAATGCCAAAAATCTCTAGAAGATAATGAAATCATGAGGTTTCAAACAACAAGTGTGTGCATAATTGATGACATTTCTTTCTCTTTTTTTTGGTGAATTATTCATTTAAATCTAATTTTTCTATCATCTGCCTAAAGTCTGACAGTTGTGGATCATCATGGCTAAACGTGTTGCTGTGATTGGAGGAGGAACCTCTGGGCTGACCTGCATCAAATGCTGCCTGGATGTGGTGTGTTTTGAGGCCAGTGATGACATTGGAGGTCTATGGAGGTTTAAGGTGAGATATGTCTATATGATTGGGCTCACTGAAGTAGAAAAGAAGGGGGCCAAGCACTGAACCCTGAGGCACAGTTCATTGCAGACCATAAATAAACAAGATGCTGCGAGAAACTGATGCAGTTTGGTTCTTGTCTTTCCATCTTAGGAAAATCCAGATCCAGATCGTGCTAGCATTTACTACTCATTGATTATCAACACTTCAAAGGAGATGATGTGTTTCAGTGATTTCCCCATCCCTGCCCACTTCCCAAACTACATGCACAACTCCCTCATCATGGACTACTTCCGCATGTACACTGATCACTTCCTGATGTACGCTGATCAGCTCAAACAACACATCCGTTTCCAGGTCTGGCCTGAAAAGTTTTATAGAAATATACTGTACCTCATATTTATCTTAGGTTTTTGGGGTTTTAGAGATTCTCTATTATTCATGGTTTTTGTTTCTTAAATAAAAGTCCTTCATACTACTCCAAGTCCAGATTTCCCTCACTCTGGTCAGTGGGATGTAGAGACAGAGTCCAAGGATGGTTGGAGAGAGAAGCAGGTGTTTGATGCTATGATGGTCTGCACCGGTCACCACTGTCACCCTCATCTCCCTCTAAAGGACTTTCCAGGTGCAGTACATGTGATGGCTAAGCAAACATAGTCTGTGTGCAAAGTGCAGCAACATAAAGTCAATAAAAGCCAAACTGGGACACTTAGAGTAAACCTTAGTTGAACAAGAGTCATTAGGTCTTATCACAGCTCTTGTACAACTGTTGTATCATTAAGCAGAATCTCAGGCAGCAATATTGTTTATGATTAATAAGTTTACAAGGTTTTTCAAAGAATGCAACAAGCTTTAACATGATTCAATAACAAGTCAATGATTTTACTAATTAGTTAATTTTATTGTTTACAATATATACAAAATGTATATGCAATGGCAGACTTAATAAATTATATAGATACAGTAAGTTATATATTGCATTACATAACATATAGTGCATCCGGAAAGTATTCACAGCGCTTCACTTTTTCCACATTTTGTTGTTACAGCCTTATTCCAAAATTGATTAAATTCATTATTTTCCTCAAAATTCTACAAACAATACCCCATAATGACGTGAAAGAAGTTTTTTGAAATCTTTGCAAATTCATTAAAAATAAAAAACAAAAATCACTTGTACATAAGTATTCACAGCCTTTGCCATGACACTCAAAATTGAGCTCATGTGCATCCTGTTTCCACTGATCATCCTTGAGATGTTTCTACAACTTGAATGGAGTCCACCTGTGGTAAATTCAGTTGATTGGACATGCTTTGGAAAGGCACACACCTGTCTATATAAGGTCCCACAGTTAACAGTGCATGTCAGAGCACAAACCAAGCCATGAAGTCCAAGGAATTGACCTCTGAGACAGGATTGTATTGAGGCAAAGATCTGGGGAAGGGTACAGAAAAATTTCTGCAGCATTGAAGGTCCCAATGAGCACAGTGGCCTCCATCATCCATAAATGAAAGAAGTTTGACACCACGAGGACTCTTCCTAGAGCTGGCGGAGGAAACCAGGCACCGCTCATTCCCTGGCCAATACCATCCCTACAGTGAAGCGTGGTGGTGGCAGCATCATGCTGTGGGGATGTTTTTTCAGCGGCAGGAACTGGGAGACTAGTCAGGATCAAGGGAAAGATGAATGCAGCAATGTACAGAGTCATCCTTGATGAAAACCTGCTCCAGAGCACTCTGGACCTCAGACTGGGGCGAAGGTCAATCTTCCAACAGGACAACGACCCTAAGCACACAGCCAAGATAACAAAGGAGTGGCTTCGGGACAACTCTGTGAATGTCCTTGAGTGGCCCAACCAGAGCCCAGACTTGAACCCGATTGAACATCTCTGGAGAGATCTCAAAATGGCTGTGCACCGACGCTCCCCATCCAACCTGATGGAGCTTGAGAGGTCCTGCAAAGAAGAATGGGAGAAACTGCCCAAAAATAGGTGTGCCAAGCTTGTAGCATCATACTCAAAAAGACTTGAGGTTGTAATTGGTGCCAAAGGTGCTTCAACAAAGTATTGAGCAAAGGTTGTGAATACTTATGTACATGATTTTTTTTCGTTTTTATTTTTAATCAATTTGCAAAGATTTCAAACAAACTGCACTGTAACTTAAACAGTGATATCCTTTCTATATTATAGTGGCTAATTTTTAAAATCCTCTCTTCAGGAAATTCTTCCACAGCCATGACTACAAAAATCCTGAAGAATGGCGAGGGAAGAGGGTAGTTGTAATTGGCACTGGGAACTCTGGAGGAGATATTGCTGTAGAGCTGAGCAGAATGGCCAAACAGGTGATATGCCACAACTACAGTATAAATAATTATAGTATATGAATAATTATACTTAAAGCCTCTGCATTCCACATTGTTTCCCTTACTTACCATCCCTAATTCCAGGTTTATTTGAGTACCCGAAGGGGATACTTGGATACTAAATCGTATAGGAGAAAATGGTGTTCCATCAGATATGATGTTTAATAACAGAATGCGTGGTTGGCTTATTCAAATGTTGCCTGTTGGATTTATCAACAATTTGGGTGAGAAAAAAATCAATAAACGGTTCAACCACAAGCTCTATGGGCTGCAGCCTGCGCACAGGTACTCTGAACACTGGAGGAAACAAGACTCTGATGACTTTGGTCCACGAAAGTGTCTTTGCTGCAATTAACCCTTTTCATAGTGTATATAATGTCTTTTGTTTATTTCCCAGAGTTTTCAGCCAACATCCCATGGTCAATGATGATTTACCAAACCGGATCCTCTCCGGTACCGTGTCGGTCAAGCCGAATGTGCAAGTGATCAAGTGTGGTTTTTGAGGATGGCACAGTTAAGGATGACATTGATCTGGTGGTGTTTGCCACAGGCTACACTTTCTCATTCCCCTTCCTGTCTTCACATGTAATTCCTGTCTCAAAGAACAAGGTATCGCTGTACAAATACATGTATCCCCCAGCACTAGAGCGCCCAACTTTAGCCGTGATTGGTCTGATCCAGCCTCGGGGAGCCATTATGCCCATCTCTGAGATGCAAGTGCATTGGGCCACACGTGTTTTTAAAGGTATTACTATTAGACAATGACCTTTTCTTGTCTTGGTCCTTTTGGACTGGTTTTAAGTTCTGAAAGTTACAGTATGATGACATAGTACTTAAAAATTTTTTTAGGATATGATTATTCTTTTAGTTTTACTTTAAAGTAATATATGAATATGTCAGAACATTTAGTACACAGTGTTTTTGTATGTAACAAACTGTGATATGCTTACTAGGACTGTGAAACTGCCTCCAATGAGTGCAATGATGAAGGACATTAAAACAAAAGAGGAAGCAATGGCTCAAAGGTTCTTCACATTTCATCTCACATGACTATATAACACAGCATTTTCACATTTTCTACAGTTAAAAGGTAATTTTGGTGTATCTTAATGACTCTTAATCATACTTTCATGCAGGTATGTGGCTGCCCAGAGACACACCATCCAGGTGGACTACATCCCCTACATGGATGAGTTGGCTAAACAAGTTGGTGTCCGTCCTTCTATCCTAAAGCTGCTCCTAACAGACCCTAGACTGGCTGGGCCCTATATATATCTAATATATCTATTGGGCCCTGCACCCCGTACCAGTTTCGCTTGCACGGACGGGCCAATGGGAAGGTGCACGGCAGGCCAACCTGACTCAGTGGGATCGAGTCACAGAGCCCCTGAAAACACGCTGTGCACCAGAGCCGCAGTCCCAGCGCTCCTCTCATTCACTCATATTCTCAGTGTCTGTTGCAGCGCTGCTGTCTGCCCTGTATTACAGCAGGGCCAGTCTGCACACACTCATAGCAGACCCTTCATCGCTCCTGGACAAGATCAGGACTTTTGTACTATTGCCAGTGACCACAAAGCGATCATGTAATATATATATATAAATCAGAAACTTAACATACTTTATATGAAATCAAATGTAACATCATAACAAGTGTGCTTCAATTAGGGTAAATTGTAGTCAACATCATGAAAATGTTGACGTTATAAAGTATAAAACGCTTGATACTGAATAACAAAGTGCCATAACATTTGAAACACAGTTTGTGTATAATGGACATTTAATTTTATTGTAAAATTATTTATTTTATTTGCAGTTTTGTATGTAATTATCAAACTCTTTTGTTGTGTTAAAAAGTATTATCTTAATGATGTATCACAACTGCTGCAGTTGTTAGCATGTCTGGTTAGCATGTTCATTTACTCAAATATGTTGATATTGAGAATAGTAAGGGTGGTTAAATTGTGTTGCAAATCAAATCTTAAAAATGTATTTTTAAAACAATGTAATTATAATATAATATTAATGAAATAAAATGCCACTTAAGTCTACTTAGAGTGTACTTTCATAACTGTTTCTTAACACACTTAAGTGAACTTTAGAAAAGTGCACTTTGTAATAATTTACATTTGTTCTAAAAACGTTGCGTTCCCTTGAGAAATTTACATTCGTTCTCAAAACTTTTGCGTTCCCTCGAGAAATGTATATTCGTACTCAAAACGTTTGCGTTCCCCCGAAAAATGTACATTCATTCTCAAAATGTTTGCGTTCCCTTGAGAATTTTACATTCGTTCTCTACTTTTGTTTGTCATTGAATCATTCATTCAACAGATTTGTTCAAAAACGCTTGTTCATCCAGTAATGAAACAATTGAAGTCTTTATGAGCGAGTCATAACAGTCTGCAAACGTCTGGGGACTGAGGAGACAAGTTGCTCAAGTTTAGGAATAGGAATGTTGTCCCATTCTTGTCTAATACAGGCTTCTAGTTGCTCAACTGTCTTAGGTCTTCTTTGTCGCATCTTCCTCTTTATGATGCGCCAAATGTTTTCTATGGGTGAAAGATCTGGACTGCAGGCTGGCCATTTCAGTATCCGGATCCTTCTTCTACGCAGCCATTATGTTGTAATTGATGCAGTATGTGGTCTGGCATTGTCATGTTGGAAAATGCAAGGTCTTCCCTGAAAGAGACGACGTCTGGATGGGAGCATATGTTGTTCTAGAACTTGGATATACCTTTCAGCATTGATGGTGCCTTTCCAGATGTGTAAGCTGCCCATGCCACACGCACTCATGCAACCCCATACCATCAGAGATGCAGGCTTCTGAACTGAGCGCTGATAACAACTTGGGTTGTCCTTGTCCTCTTTAGTCCGGATGACATGGCGTCCCAGTTTTCCAAAAAGAACTTCAAATTTTGATTCGTCTGACCACAGAACAGTTTTCCACTTTACCACAGTCCATTTGAAATGAGCCTTGGCCCAGAGAAAATGCCTGCGTTTCTGGATCATGTTTAGATATGGCTTCTTTTTTGACCTATAGAGTTTTAGCCGGCAACGGCGAATGGCACGGTGGATTGTGTTCACCGACAATGTTTTCTGGAAGTATTCCTGAGCCCATGTTGTGATTTCCATTACAGTAGCATTCCTGTATGTGATGCAGTGCCGTCTAAGGGCCTGAAGATCACGGACATCCAGTATGGTTTTCCGGCCTTGACCCTTACGCACAGAGATTGTTCCAGATTCTCTGAATCTTTGGATGATATTATGCACTGTAGATGATGATAACTTCAAACTCTTTGCAATTTTTCTCTGAGAAACTCCTTTCTGATATTGCTCCACTATTTTTCGCCGCAGCATTGGGGGAATTGGTGATCCTCTGCCCATCTTGACTTCTGAGAGACACTGCCACTCTGAGAGGCTCTTTTTATACCCAATCATGTTGCCAGTTGACCTAATAAGTTGCAAATTGGTCCTCCAGCTGTACATTTAACTTTTCCGGCCTCTTATTGCTACCTGTCCCAACTTTTTTGGAATGTGTAGCTCTCATGAAATCCAAAATGAGCCAATATTCAAAATGTCTCACTTTCAACATTTGATATGTTATCTATATTCTATTGTGAATAAAATATAAGTTTATGAGATTTGTAAATTATTGCATTCCTTTTTTATTCACAATTTGTACAGTGTCCCAACTTTTTTGGAATCGGGTTTGTATATGGTATTTGTGGGGTTATACAAATGGTAATCAATATGGCAAAAAACATGGTTTTACTATAATAAAACCATGGTTAATTTTCGTAAGGGTATGTTTGTGCTATACATTATGTAAAAAAAAAAAAAGTTACTAAGCAAAAGGAGTTTAAATCACTACATTAAAATGATATTAAACAAAAACAAAAAAAAACACAAACTCAGTGTTACCAGATTAGACGAATGTTCTGCAGGAACACACACATTCGCTCTGGACACAGTAACCTGTTAATGTCATTTCTTTATCCTGTAAATAGGCTTCAAGAAACGTCTAACATTTATATTCAATTACACGCTGTTATCCCTTTACAGTTACTACTCTCATAAAATACTTGAATTACACGTTGACTTTTAAACCTAAATTTAGCGTCCAACAGCAGATATTTCAGCTAAATGAGTGTTTTTGCGCTGAATATATGTCTCCCTCTCGACTGCGTTCTGTCTGTTTGACGCGCATGCGCGCGTTCAGTTCAGTGAAGTTTAACGCTGCATTCACACTGGGCGTCGGCGTCAACGCTTCTCATTTACTTTGAATGGGTGACGTCATGCGTTGCCGAACTGAATTGTGGGTTCCGTTGCGTCGCATCACTGCCGTTGCTCGCGGCAGAAGTTGAAAAGTTTTCAACTTTTCAAGCGCCAACGCAGGCGTCAGCCAATCAGATCGCCTATGCAAATACCCTAGCGCAGACGCTAGCCAATTGCGTTCATGCAACACCGGAAAAGTAGTATGATTGGCTGTTGTCACTATGACGGTCGCGTCAGCACCAAGCTTCAGACACGCCCTGCATCAAGCGTTGACTCAGATGCCCCGTATGAATGCAACGTAACACAGACTGTTAGGACGCGCTTTCATGCAAAATGGAAATACTCGCATGAATTAGTAGCATTTACAGATGAGGAAATAATTACTGTTCTCTATATAGATCAGTGGATATAACCTGTAAAAGAACGTTTTGCACTGAGGACGCAGATGCACACACACATCTGTCAAAGTGCATGACAGGGTATGTTAAACGCTAATGCATTCGCTTGAAGCTTAAAATAAACAATTCTCATGTTTTGGGCACTTGGATCATGTCCACTCCACTATTTCTAGATGCACATTTTGTCCATAGAAATGTGTTATCCAGTGTAATTTGGCGCGACTGGTTGAAGCTTTGCGTACAGAGGGCAGACCCGACTAATCGGTAATGAGAATCGTTATCGATGATTTTCACTATCGATTATTATCGATTTTATCGATTAGTTGTAGCAGCCCTACTTATTTTGCTCAAGATAAGGATTTATTAAGTCCACATTTCATGCAAACAAGAAACTATGCTTCTACAGGTCGAGAGCTGTCGTTCCAACCACACAACTTTGCGATGCTGTTTGCGAATGTTCGTTGGAACTATGGTTTCGGGAAACACAGACTCGTTGAACTGTGCTGATAACGATAGAACTTGCGACCATAGTTGGCTAACGATGCCTTTGGGAAACGCACCCCAGGTGTATGAGAAGGCCCTAGCTGTGTAGCTATGTCTAATAAAACACATAATATATTAAAGTGTCTTTGGTGTTTTCCATGGTTTCTACAAAATAAAACGGTTTCCGAAAATCGAGGGTAACGCAGGTATGATGTCACTGATAGGCGACGCACAGACACGGTCCATGTCCTGGTTAAAATGGTTTATTTCTCTGGATTTAAGCATTCTTAGAAACATTTGGGATAATGGTACACAAGTCAACAAAATATATAACATTGTTCTAGTGGTTTTTGGATATTTTAATCCAAAAATCTTACATATTGTGCCTTTAAGAAGGGTTCAGGAAATGTACCCCTGTTCAGAATCGTGATCTCGTTCCACAAAAAAAATTGTGATTCTCAATTTATCTAGAATCGTGCTCTACTGTGTCATAACAAGTGCTCTGCCAAATTCCCAGATAAAATAATCGTTGTTGTTGTTGTTGTTTTTGTTTTGTAAACAGAGAACCATGTCCTTATCTGTTGTCAATCATCACATAAGTAGGCCTAATAGCAGCATTTTATTAGTCTTTTATTATATACTTTTAAATAAAACAATCGTTGGAGAAGCCTGAGTTTGAGTAGCTACAATAATTTTGTGATGATGAACTCTAGTAGTTATAAAGTAGTTATACAGTAGTTGTTGCAGTCATCATGTCTACTCATCATTTTAATTTAATATTTTAATAAAAGAAAGCATGGTAAACACGTTTCCAACAGTTTTAATGTGACCTTCGTATGACATAAAATGTATTCCTTGGGACATGAAAGTCCTAAAAGTTGAAGAAAACCCAAATATAATTTCCATACAACAGGCTACTCTAAGAACGGAGTATTCCCATGCATCTTGCAGGTCTACACGTCTACACACACACACACACACACACACACAGTACTTAGTAGAGGTGCGATCCAACACAATATTTCAACATTATTTAACTAATTCAACGTCATTGACCAGAGTGTCGGCCATGAATCTCCGCCTCTTCTACATCTATACAGGGGTGTGGTTAAGTGTTTGTGTGGAGTGACAAACATCTATAAACTTCTGCGCTCACAGCTTCACACTAGGTAAGAGGTTTCGCCACAAACTTTTTATTGACACTAATATCACTTAACGAGCTGTTTGTTTGTCCGAATCTGACTGGAATATTTTATATTTCAGTATGTTCTCTTGTTGTCAAAGCTTTAGCAAGTCGATTTCACAAATACAGACCCCGCTTACACACCGCAGTAAAGATAGTTTGCGGTTTGAAATTCAGATTTCTTTTGATTTGTCCGAAATCCGCGTTCGCGACACTTAATTGTATAATGCTTATAGTTCCAAAAGTTAGTCACTTACTTCACGTGCTATCGGAACTATCGTATACTAGCTTCCTAGTTAAGAAAATTGGACATGAACGCCCTCTCATGTCAAAATTTGAATAGGATGAGCTCGTATTTACGATTTCAGAAGTGGAAAGTAGGAAATTTCCGGCATTAGCTGACTGGAATCAGCGTCATCTTGACCAGCTAGATTTGTGTTTTTTCACAGTTCAGTTTTGCTCAGTTTATTCCCTGGGTGCCTAACTTCACTATTCTGATTTGTGAAATATTTCGCAGAAAATCAAACCTTTCACAAAAACCATAATTGTAAAATTATGCAAAAAAAAAAAAAAAAAAGTGTAAAAAATAATTTTGTTTATTATTAATATATATGAAATTAAATTGATCATGACAAAATCATGTTTCAAAACTCATTTCTACCACAAAATGCTATGCATAATTTGAGATGTGATGGAAATAACACTGGTGGATAGTTTCATGCTTTGGAAAATGACAAAAATCTCTAGAAGATAATGAAATCATATGGGTTTCAAACAAAAAGTGTGTGCATAATTGATGACATTTCTTTCTTTTTTTTTTTGGTGAATTATTCATTTAAATAAAAATTTTCTATCATCTGCATCTGCCTAAAGTCTGACAGTTGTGGATCATCATGGCTAAACGTGTTGCTGTGATTGGAGGAGGAACCTCTGGGCTGACCTGCATCAAATGCTGCCTGGATGAAGGCCTGGAGCCAGTGTGTTTTGATACCAGTGATGACATTGGAGGTCTTTGGAGGTTTAAGGTGAGATATGTCTATATGATTGGGCTCACTGAAGTAGAAAAGAAGGGGGCCAAGCACTGAACCCTGAGGCACAGTTGCAGACCATCAATATACAAAATGCGGCTGATGCAGTTTGGTTCTTGTCTTTCCATCTTAGGAAAATCCAGATCCAGATCGTGCTAGCATTTACTACTCATTGATTATCAACACTTCAAAGGAGATGATGTGTTTCAGTGATTTCCCCATCCCTGCCCACTTCCCAAACTACATGCACAACTCCCTCATCATGGACTACTTCCGCATGTACGCTGAGCACTTCCAGCTCAAACGCCACATTCGTTTCCAGGTCTGGCCTGAAAAGTTTATGTGAAATGTGAAGTTAAAAATATACTGTACCTCATATTTATCTTAGGTTTTAGGGGTTTCAGAGATTCTCTATTATTCATGTTTTGTGTTTCTTAGACTAAAGTCCTTCATGTTACACCAAGGCCAGATTTCCCTCACTCTGGTCAATGGGATGTAGAGACAGAGTCAAAGGATGGCCGGAGAGAGAAGCAGGTGTTTGATGCTGTGATGGTCTGCACCGGTCACCACTGTCACCCTCATCTCCCTCTGAAGGACTTTCCAGGTGCAGTACATGTGATGGCTAAGCAAACACAGTCTATGTTCAAAGTGCAGCAACATAAAGTCAATAAAAGCCAAACTGGGACACTTATAGTAAACTTTAATTGTACAAGAGTCATTAGGTCTTATCACAACTCTTGTACAACTGTTGTATCATTAAGCAGAATCCCAGGCAGAAATATTGTTTATGATTAGTAAGTTTACAAGTTTTGTAAATGTAAAATTTTAAAATGATTCAATAACAAGTCAATGTTTTTACTTATTAGTTAACAATTGTTTACAATATATACAAAATGTATATGTGGAAGTTACTGTCAGTGCTTTTGCAAGTCGATTTCACAATACATTTCCACATATGTTACACTAGTGATGACGCAACATGGTATTTCATATAGACTGCATGATAACAGAGCCATACTGTAACAGTTGTGTTGCGGCAGGAAGACGAAGACAGAAGAATAGATCGAAATACTCCAAGTTTAATTTCAAAATCCAAGACAGGCAGGGTAAACAACATATCATAACGGTGACTGGACAAAGACTGAGTGAACAAGAGGAACTTAAACAGCAGACAGAAATGAGATAATTAACTAAACACAGCTGAACAGAACTATACTAACAAGGGTTACTATGGAGACAGACAAATGGCAGAAAAAATAAGACAAAGGAACATGTGACAATACAGGCAAACTGAAGGCTTGTTCGACTTCATGCAGCGATGCGCAGACTGATCGGCGGCTGACTTGAAGCAATGCATTCCGGTATGGCTTCAAAGTACCGCGAGAGCGATTCGAGAGCAGCTGGCTGGTGCATTTTGCGCAGCTTCTCCAGAGCGACTGCACAAGCTCTAATGACGACACAACTGTTTCACGATTGGCCGGATTCACTGCATGACAACGATCACATGTGTTTCATGTTTATTCTAAAACCTTCAGTTCCACTAATGCTCACAAATCAGTTTTTATAACGGTAAAACCTCTTTTCATGTAGTCGCGATGTTATATTATATTTCATGTTTATCAAAATAAAACTGATGAAAACCGTAGACCCCACTTCACTGATAGTGTAGGCTTATATGTTGAACTTTATTCTTGTACAGATGCTGTATTAAGCAGTACATAAAGTATTGAATGAAAATGTCTCTGAAACATCTATTTGACAAATATTGCATTTATTTCACTTCAGCTGTGATAAAGTATGCAAACACAGCGCGAGCGTGACTACGGGAAGCAGAAAGTGTCCGACTTGACGTCTCCGTTTGCAGCTCCTCCCCGCCTGCACGCGGCTACTTTCGCCGCTCGGTTACATCCAGCCGCAGCCGATGTCGAACACACCTTGAAAGTCGCCTTGTTCGACTTCATACAGTGCCGCACAGACCGATCGGCGGCTGACTTGAAGCAGTGCATGCCAGTTAGAAATCTTGTCCGACTTGAGACAGCGTTAACGCCACGTGACTGTGACGTATGGCATCAAAGTACCGTGAGAACGATTCGAGAGCAGCCGGCTGGTTCATTCTTCGCAGATTCTCCAGAGCGGCTGCACAAGCTCTGATGACGACACAGCTGTTCCACGACTGGCCGTATTAACCGCATGACAACAATCACGTGTGTTTCGTGTTTATTCTCACACCTTCAGTTCCACTAATGCTCGCAAATCAGTTTTTTATAACAATAAAACCTATTTTCATGTAGTCGCGATGTTATATTGTGTCATGTTTATCAAAATATAACTGATAAAAAAAGTAGACCCCACTTTATTGATGGTTCACTTATGTTGAACTTTATTCTTGTACAAACAGACGCTGTATTAAGCAGTACATAAAGTATTACATGACTCAGAAACGTGCTTTTTATTGCATTTATTTCACTTCAGCTGTGATAAAGTATGCAAACAAAAAGCAGAAAGTGTCCTACTTTACGTCTCCGTTTTCAGCTCCTACCCGCCTGCACGCGGAAACTCTCGCCGATTGGTGACATCCAACTGCAGCCGATGTCGAACACACCTAAAACAAACAGACAGACATGTGACACATACGTGTGCTAGTTGCGTATGCTAGACAAATGATTACATAAGAACAATAACGAACCACCACCACGTTTCATTACACTTAGGTACCCTTGACAAAAATAAGTGTTCTTAATTGTATCGAATGTGCACTTGTAGTGTAGGTTACTTCAAATCTTAAAAGTATATACCTGCAGTAGTAGATAGTATAATATTAAATGAAATAAAATCCTGTGTACTGTGTACACTTTCAATGGCAGACTTAAAGCCAGAGGTGTAAAGAGTACCTGAAAACCATACTTGAGTAAAAGTACAGATTCCTTACAGCGAAAATGACTCCATTACAAGTTACAAATTTTTACTTGAGTAAAAGTGTTAGAGTATCTGATTTTACCAGTACTTAAGTATTTTACTCATACTAAATATAGGCTCAACGATGCACTAGTCCTCGACACCTGAGAGACATACCAGTGAAAATAAAAAAACAATTGATTTGTAAGATTAGAAATCATGTTTATTTTTTCTAAAAATGCCGATTCAGCATGTAGAATCAGTTAAGTCATTATTATGAGAAAGTTTCTCATTATGAGATGTTAAGTCATTATTACGAGAAAGTTTCTCATTATTACAAGATGTTAAGTCATTATGAGAAAGTTTCTCATTATTATGACTTAAAGAATCATATTTTTTTACTCAATTGTGGCGGAAACGGGCTTCCATAACTACCTGCTAATGCACTCGCATTCATGTAAAGTAGCCTTGTTGACATGTTTGGGTGAGTAAAGGCAAAACACACAAAATATAGTACCTTCAATGCCCTTGGATGGCGATATCGCTTCTTTATAGCAGAAACAAACTGCTGCAGAAAAAGTTAGGTGCCATGCAAAATGTAATGTGTAATTGCATTACTCAACACAAATGTATTGGAGTAAAAAATACATTTACTTGTTCGTTTACTTGTTCAAAAATGTAGTCAAGTAGAGAGTAAAAGTTGCTAATATCTTTGATACTCAGTACAACTACAAAGTAGCCAAAAAGATACTTAAGTACAGTAACTAATTACACCACTGCTTAAAGCCCGGGACACACCAAGCAGACGATTGGCTGTCGGGCCGTTTTTGAGCGTCGGCCGACTCAGTTCGCCGTTGGCTCTAGTCGGACGCTGTCGGGTTTTTTGGGCCGATTCAGCATGTAGAATCAGCGTCGGGCAGTCGGTGAGAGAGAGATAACACTGATTGGCCATTCAGCTTAGTGAGTCAGTGCACAAGAATAATAGCAAAACAGCGAGCAAAGAAGTCAAAACGGTACAGATAGAAAGCTGTTCTAATTTTCTTCATCGTACCTGAGTGTTCCTGGGCGAAATTTTGTAATATTAACATGAGCGGAGTGGAATAAAGAAGGTGATCAGCACGACTGATATTTAGAACGGTAAGCACGAGCTGCTTTGTTTACGGTTTGTGTATCTGCAGCCTGCAGCATCGGTTTCCCTTTTTGAATGACGAATATAGACGAATATATCTGGAGAAATAGACAGTTGTGTCATTTACACACAGGCGCAGAACGCGTGTGCTAGTTGACAGTCGGCTGTAATTCTCTCGTTGTGTTCAAGTGCAGCTTTTTTGCCCCGACGCAAGCGACACGAGGCTACAACACAGTCGGCTTTCATCGGCGCTAGTTATTTGGCGTCGGTTTGGTGTGTCCCTACCTTAAGGAATTATATAGATAAGTTATACACCGATCAGGCATAACATTATGACCACTGACAGGTGAAGTGAATAACACTGATTATCTCTTCATCACAGCACCTGTTACTGGGTGGGATATATTAGGCAGCGAGTTAACATTTTGTCCACAAATTTGATGTGTTAGAAGCAGGAAAAATGGTCAAGTGTAAGGATTTGAGCGAGTTTGACATCAGTCAGAGCATCTCCAAAACTGCAGCTCTTGTGGGGTGTTCCTGGTCTGCAGTGGTCAGTATCTATCAAAAGTGGTCCAAGGAAGGAACAGTGGTGAACCAGCGACAGGGTCATGGGTGGCCAAGGCTCATTGATGCACATGGGAAGCGAAGGCTGGCCCGTGTGGTCCGATCAAACAGACGAGCTACTGTAGCTCAAATTGCTTAAGAAGTTAATGCTGGTTCTGATAAAAATGTGTCAGAATACACAGTACATCGCAGTTTGTTGCGTATGGGGCTGCTTAGACCAGTCAGGGTGCCCATACTGACTCCTGTCGAAAGTGCCAACAGTGGGCACTCAGAACTGTGCATCAGAACTGGACCACGGAGCAATGGAAGAAGGTGGCCTGGTCTGATGAATCACGTTTTCTTTTACATCACGTGGATGGCCGGGTGCGTCGCTTACCTGGGGAACACATGGCGCCAGGATGCACTATGGGAAGAAGGCAAGCCGGCGGAGGCAGTGTGATGCTTTGGGCAATGTTTTGCAGGGAAACCTTGGATGCTACATCCATGTGGATGTTACTTTGACACGTACCACCTACCTAAGCAATGTTGCAGACCCTTTCATGGAAACGGTATTCCCTGGTGGCTGTGGCCTCTTTCAGCAGGATAATGCGCCCTGCCACAAAGCAAAAATGTTCAGGAATAGTTTGAGGAGCACAACAACAAGTTTGAGGTGTTGACTTGGCCTCCAAATTCCCCAGATCTCAATCCAATCGAGCATCTGTGGGATGTGTTGAACAAACAAGTCTGATCCATGGAGGCCCCACCTCGCAACTTACAGGACTTAAAGGATCCGCTGCTAACATCTTGGTGCCAGATACCACAGCACACCTTCAGGGATCTAGTGGAGTCCATGCCTCGACCGGTCAGGGCTGTTTTGGCAGCAAAAGGGGGACCAACACAATATTCATCATCACATCATAATGTTATGCCTGATTGGTGTATATTGCATTACATAACATAACGTAACTTAAACAGTGATATCTTTTCTATATTATAGTGGCTAATGGTCCAAATCCTCTCCTTAGGAATAGACACGTTTAAGGGGAAATTCTTCCACAGCCGTGAATACAAAAACCCTGAAGAATGGCGAGGGAAGAGGGTAGTTGTGATTGGCATTGGGAACTCTGGAGGAGATATTGCTGTAGAGCTGAGCAGAATGGCCAAACAGGTGATATGCCACAACTATATATAAATAATTATAGTGTACTGTATGAATTATTATACTCTTATTAAAGCCTCTGCATTTCACATTGTTTCCCTTACTTACCTTCCCTTAATTTCAGGTTTATCTGAGCACCCGAAAGGGATCTTGGATACTAAATCGTGTAGGAGAAAATGGTGTTCCATCAGATATGATGTTTAATAACAGAATGCGTGGTTGGCTTATTCAAATGTTGCCTGTTGGATTTATCAACAATGTGGGTGAGAAACAACTCAATAAACGGTTCAACCACAAGCTCTATGGGCTGCAGCCTGCGCACAGGTACTCTGAACACTGGAGGAAACAAGACTCTGATGACTTTGGTCAGAGTTAAATACAGCATACTCTCTTCGATATTATATTGTGTTGTATAGTTTTTTATTGTGTATGTTTTTTTTTTCAACTGACAGAGTTTTCAGCCAACATCCCATGGTCAATGATGATTTACCAAACCGGATCCTCTCCGGTACCGTGTCGGTCAAGCCGAATGTGCAAGAGTTTCATGGATCAAGTGTGGTTTTTGAGGATGGCACAGTTGAGGATGACATTGATCTGGTGGTGTTTGCCACAGGCTACACTTTCTCATTCCCCTTCCTGTCTTCACATGTAATTCCTGTCTCAAAGAACAAGGTATCTCTGTACAAATACATGTATCCCCCAGCACTAGAGCGCCCAACTTTAGCCGTGATTGGTCTGATCCAGCCTTTGGGAGCCATTATGCCCATCTCTGAGATGCAAGCGCGCTGGGCCACACGTGTTTTTAAAGGTATCAAACATGATGCTGACCTTCTACACAGAAAACTAAGAGCTGTTCTTATACTATTACTATTATTCTTATACTATTTTATACTATAAGAATACTTATACTATTATTCAAGATTTCTTTCACCAAAAAATGTAATGTTTTTCATGAGCATTTTCTCTCTGACATTTAATTAAGCAAAGACTTTCGACAATTAGACAATGACCTTTTCTTGTTTTGGTCTTGTCTTGGTCCTTTTGGACTGGTTTTAAGTTCTAAAAGTTACAGTATGATGACATAGTATTTAAAATATTTTTCAGTAATGATTATTCTTTTAGTTTTACTTTAAAGTAATATATGAATATGTCAGAACATTAAGCACACAGTGTTCTTGTATGTAACGAACTGATATGCTCACTAGGACTGTGCAAACTGCCTCCAATGAGTGCAATGATGAAGGACATTAAAGCAAAGGACAATGAAATGGCTCAAAGGTTCTCCACACTTCACCTCACATGACTATATAACACAGCATTTTCACAATTTCTAGTTAAAATGTCATTTTAGTGTATCTTGATGGCTCTTAATCATACTTTCATGCAGGTATGTGGCTGCCCAGAGACACACCATCCAGGTGGACTACATCCCCTACATGGATGAGTTGGCTAAACAAGTTGGTGTCCGTCCTTCTATCCTGAAGCTGCTCCTGACAGACCCTAGACTGGCTCTGAACATCATCTTTGGGCCCTGCACCCCGTACCAGTTTCGCTTGCACGGACCGGGCCAATGGGAAGGTGCACGGCAGACCATCCTGACTCAGTGGGATCGAGTCACAGAGCCCCTGAAAACACGCTGTGCACCAGAGCCGCAGTCCCAGCGCTCCTCTCATTCACTCATATTCTCAGTGTCTGTTGCAGCGCTGCTGTCTGCTCTGTATTACAGCAGGGCCAGTCTGCACACACTCATAGCAGACCCTTCATCGCTCCTGGACAAGATCAGGACTTTTGTACCATTGCCAGTGACCACAAAGTGATCATGTAATATATATATATATATATATCAGAAACTTAACATACTTTATATGAAATCAAATGTAACATCATAACAAGTGTGCTTCAATTAGGGTAAATTATAGTCAACATCATGAAAATGTTATAATTGACGTTATAAAGTATAAAATGCTTGATACTGAATAACAAAGTGCCATAACATCTGAAACAGTTTGTGTATAATGGACATTTAATTTCATTGTAAAATTATTGATTTGATGTGTTTTATATGTAATTATCAAACTCTTTTGTTGTGTTAAAAAGTATTATCTTAATGATGTATCACTGATGCTGCAGTTGTTAGCATGTGTGGTTAGCCTGTTAATTAACTCAAATATGTTGATATTGAGAATAGTAAGGCTAATTAAATTGTTGCAAATAAAATCTTAAAAAAATTTATTTTTAAAACAGTGTAATTATAATATAATATTAATGAAATAAAATGCCACTTAAGTCTACTTAAACAGAGTGTACTTTCATAACTGTTTCTTAACACACTTAGGTGAACTGTAGAAAAGTGTACTTTAATTTACATTTATTCTCAAAACTTTTGCATCCCCCCATGCAATATATTATTTTCTCTCAGCTCACATTATTTCATTCACCAACTATTTCAATACTTTTGTGCATCCTGGATCTGTGGATGCGGTGCGTTGTTTGCATATGATTAACAGGACTGTGTGGCGTAGAGATGTAGCCTAAAACTATCTAAAACTAAATGTCAGCATTATCTAAAAGAACATTGACCAGAAAATGAATCCCTGCCCCTTTTACAACCCTACAGGGGGAGTGGTGAAGTGTTCATATTTCTTTGAAGTGAGCATCATCCATAAATTTCTTCACTCTTCTTCACACTTGGTAAGATACAATTTTGTATTGACACTAATGTAACTATATTTTCGGCTGTTACGGACCAGTTTATGGTACGTGGCTTCAGTGATGTTTACTTAAAACAAATTGGATTGTTGATGCTGTATATTGTATGTTACAGACGCGTCACATGCGGAAGTTGATGTCAGTGAAGTAGATTTTACAATACATTCCCACATATGTTACACTAGTGATGACGCAACACGGTATTTCATATAGACTGCATGATAACAGAGCCATACGTGTGCTAGTTGCGTATGCTAGACAAATGATTACATAAGAACAATAACGGACCACCACCACGTTTCATTATACTTAGGCTCCCTTGACAAAAATAAGTCTTCTTAATTGTATCGAATGTGCACTTGTAGTGTAGGTTACTTCAAATCTAAAAAGTATATACCTGCAGATAGTATAATATTAAATGAAATACAAACCCGATTCCAAAAAAGTTGGGACACTGTACAAATTGTGAATAAAAAAAGGAATGCAATAATTTACAAATCTCATAAACTTATATTTTATTCACAATAGAATATAGATAACATATCAAATGTTGAAAGTGAGACATTTTGAAATGTCATGCCAAATATTGGCTCATTTTGGATTTCATGAGAGCTACACGTTCCAAAAAAGTTGGGACAGGTAGCAATAAGAGGCCGGAAAAGTTCAATGTACATATAAGGAACAGCTGGAGGACCAATCTGCAATTTATTAGGTCAATTGGCAACATGATTGGGTATAAAAAGAGCCTCTCAGAGTGGCAGTGTCTCTCAGAAGTCAAGATGGGCAGAGGATCACCAATTCCCCCAATGCTGCGGTGAAAAATAGTGGAGCAATATCAGAAAGGAGTTTCTCAGAGAAAAATTGCAAAGAGTTTGAAGTTATAATCATCTACAGTGCATAATATCATCCAAAGATTCAGAGAATCTGGAACAATCTCTGTGCGTAAGGGTCAAGGCCGGAAAACCATACTGGATGCCCGTGATCTTCGGGCCCTTAGACGGCACTGCATCACATACAGGAATGCTACTGTAATGGAAATCACAACATGGGCTCAGGAATACTTCCAGAAAACATTGTCGGTGAACACAATCCACCGTGCCATTCGCCGTTGTCGGCTAAAACTCTATAGGTCAAAAAAGAAGCCATATCTAAACATGATCCAGAAGTGGAGGCGTTTTCTCTGGGCCAAGGCTCATTTAAAATGGACTGTGGCAAAGTGGAAAACTGTTCTGTGGTCAGACGAATCAAAATTTGAAGTTCTTTTTGGAAAACTGGGACGCCATGTCATCCGGACTAAAGAGGACAAGGACAACCCAAGTTGTTATCAGCGCTCAGTTCAGAAGCCTGCATCTCTGATGGTATGGGGTTGCATGTGGCATGGGCAGCTTACACATCTGGAAAGGCACCATCAATGCTGAAAGGTATATCCAAGTTCTAGAACAACATATGCTCCCATCCAGACGTCGTCTCTTTCAGGGAAGACCTTGCATTTTCCAACATGACAATGCCAGACCACATACTGCATCAATTACAACATCATGGCTGCGTAGAAGAAGGATCCAGGTACTGAAATGGCCAGCCTGCAGTCCAGATCTTTCACCCATAGAAAACATTTGGCGCATCATAAAGAGGAAGATGCGGCAAAGAAGACCTAAGACAGTTGAGCAACTAGAAGCCTGTATTAGACAAGAATGGGACAACATTCCTATTCCTAAACTTGAGCAACTTGTCTCCTCAGTCCCCAGACGTTTGCAGACTGTTATAAAAAAGAAGAGGGGATGCCACACAGTGGTAAACATGGCCTTGTCCCAACTTTTTTGAGATGTGTTGATACCATGAAATTTAAAATCAACTTATTTTTCCCTTAAAATGATACATTTTCTCAGTTTAAACATTTGATATGTCATCTATGTTGTATTCTGAATAAAATATTGAAATTTGAAACTTCCACATCATTGCATTCTGTTTTTATTCACAATTTGTACAGTGTCCCAACTTTTTTGGAATCGGGTTTGCAAAATGCTGTGTACTTAGAGTACACTTTCAAATTAAAAGTTTTACTTTAAACTGCATTTTAAATCATTATGTTTAACAATCTTTTGTCGTATTTTAAAGTAGGCTACACTTATTTTGATGTGTTGACTAACATAGTAAAGACATAGAAAGTAGTTGATTATAGCTATATGCCTTTCATGTATAGTCTATATATTTTAAATGTACTAAATTGCAACTTCATCATTACAAATGTGTAATTACAAATATATTTAATTACGTGAAATTCAAATTTCAATAGAAATGACATTAAAGTATAATTTAGTTTACCGTAAATGCTTGTCAGTATATTTGACAGTACACTTAACTGTAATTCAAAGACAATAAAAGTATTTATTACATTACATATACTTAAAGGGATAGTTCACCCAAAAATGAAAATTAGCCCATGATTTACTCACTCTCAAGTCATCCTAGGTGTTATGACATTCTTCTTTCAGATGAATACAATCGGAGTTATATTAAAAAAATGTTCTGGCTCTTCCAAGCTTTATAATGGCAGTGAATGGCTGTTTCTGTTTTGAACTCCATAAAAGTGCATCTATCCATCATAAAAGTAATCCACACGGCTCCAGGGGGTTAATAAAGGCCTTCTGAAGCGAAGCGATGCATTGTGTAAGAAAGATATCCATATTTAAAACTTTACAAACTGTAATCTCTAACTTCCGCTAACTGTCGTACGCGTGATCATGAGAGACTGGCGTTCCAGCGTATGACGTAGGACGCTCCGGTGAGAATATGCTAGTTCTAGCGAGAACCAAGTTTTGTTTTGCTCTATCCTCTGCGCTTCCGCGTTCATCATCAGAACTTACGGTACACCTGTGTTCTACGTCATACGCTGGAACGCCAGTCTCTCGTGAATGCGGGACAGTTAGCGGAAGTTAGAGATTACAGTTAGTAAAGTTTTAAATATGGATATTGTTCTTACACAAACGCATCGATTCGCTTCAGAAGGCCTTTATTAACCCCCCGGAGCCGTGTGAATTACTCTTATAATGGATGGATGCACTTTTATGGACTTCAAAACAGAAACAGCCATTCACTGCCATTATAAAGCTTGGAAGAGCCAGGACATTTTTTAATACAACTTCGATTGTATTTGTCTGAAAGAAGAATGTCATATACACCTAGGATGACTCGAGGGTGAGTAAATCATGGGCTAATTTTAATTTTTGGGTGAACTAAGTCTTAAGTGGGTCAAAAAAGGACTAAGTTCAACTGTAAGTATGCTAAAGTGTACTTTTTCCCAAGGGTTACATTATGCTTTCAAGTCACCATGAAATCGTAATTGACAATTATTTTCCTTTTTTTTTATGGAATATGTGTCCTTGTTATCTTTAATCAAAACAACTGACCATGAGAGCAACACTTGCAGCGACATCTCTTCTCTGGTGACGTACTGGCGCGAGGACAGGACAACTTATCACTCACATGAGATCACTGCAATTCATAATTTTAAGTCACGTGACTGGCACAAGAGACCTGGAGGGCAAAACATCCATAGAACTGCAGAACAGGCCTGTCAATTTTCCATCTGTTTCAAGCCATGAATATTTAGCTCACCTCTCAAAAGAAGAAAAACAAAAATCTGAACAAAATACAAGTTTTGGACACTTCCAAAACTTGATCCATAGGTCATATACAGCACCTTCTGCAGTATTTCAATCACTATACTTAAAGTGCCTTAATGTACAAATTCAGTATACACCTTATTGATGATGCATATATAGGCAAGCAGATGAGCCCAGAATATGAACACAATGTGCTAAATGGTTATAAGCGTCTTCTTTGTAATGGTTTTCTGTTGAAAAACCCTTAACGAGAAACTGCATGTATTTATATTCTGGGTTCATCTGCTTGCCTGTACATAGCATGCATCATCAATAAGGTGTATATTGAACTTGGTCTTTTAATATCACTCTCTTACTACATTAGTACTTAGTATGAACCTAGTAAAAATGACTGGCTGAACTTTGCTCTAAATATTTAGAGCTGCTGTACAGCTGAAATAAACTCTGTTTGGACCATTGAATCATTTTCCTGTTAAGCTGCTTTGAAACAATCTGTATTGTATAAAGCGCTGTATAAAGGTGACTTGACTTTACTGGTGGGCAATGGAGGAAAGCCTTGTTGGGCATTCCATTAAGGGTGTGATGTCACGTGAAAACTATGAATAGCAAACCACAACAAAATGAAGTTCTGCCCTACATTTTTTCTTGTTTGAGAACCCATTTCACTTGGATATGCATCACAACAGGGAATAAAAGACTATTGCAACTTCCATTTCACGACAACTTTAATAGTGCTGGAGCCTTTCCTTAGCTCCTCACTTTATCAGCTGTTACTGCAATTAATTGTAGCTACAGTAAAATGTGGTAACTTCTTATTAACCAACGCTGTCATCAAACGCATGTGTTTAAAGTCCATATTTACTTTTTCAGAAACGGATGAATAATTTTATAGTTTATATAGTACTCTAGGAGGTAAAATCATAGCAGCGTCTTCTCACCACAACTGAGGTGTCTGAGATATAGAAACCAGTTTAAATCCCAAATCTCATTATTTATTTCTGCCTAAAGTCTGACAGTTGTGGATCATCATGGCTAAACGTGTTGCTGTGATCGGAGGAGGAACCTCTGGGCTGACCTGCATCAAATGCTGCCTGGATGAAGGCCTGGAGCCAGTGTGTTTTGAGACCAATGATGACATTGGAGGTCTTTGGAGGTTTAAGGTGAGATATGTCTATATGACTGGGCTCACTGAAGTTGTGCATTTAAAGAAAAGAAGGGGGCGAAGCACTGAACCCTGAGGCACAGTTCATTGCAGACCATCAATAAACAAGATGCTGCGAGAAACTGATCCAGTTTGCTTCTTGTCTTTCCATTTTAGGAAAATCCAGATCCAGATCATGCTAGCATTTATTACTCATTGATTATCAACACTTCAAAGGAGATGATGTGTTTCAGTGATTTCCCCATCCCTGCCCACTTCCTAAACTACATGCACAACTCCCTCATCATGGACTACTTCCGCATGTACGCTGATCAATTCCAGCTCAAACGGCACATCCGTTTCCAGGTCTGGCCTGAAAAGCTTATGTGAAATGTGAAGTTAAAAATATACTGTACCTCATATTTTTGAGGTTTCATAGATTGTCTCTTATTCATGTTTTCTTAGACTAAAGTCCTTCATGTTACACCAAGGCCAGATTTCCCTCACTCTGGTCAGTGGGATGTAGAGACAGAGTCAAAGGATGGCCAGAGAGAGAAGCAGGTGTTTGATGCTGTGATGGTCTGCACCGGTCACCACTGTCACCCTCATCTCCCTCTGAAGGACTTTCCAGGTGCAGTACATGTGATGGCTAAGCAAACACAGTCTATGTGCAAAGTGCAGCAACATAAAGTCAATAAAAGCCAAACTGGGACACTCATAGTCAACTTTAGGTGTACAAGAGTCATTAGGCCTTATCACAACTCTGTTGTAAAATTAAGAGAAAACTCTCTCACACTTTAATGTTGAATAGAATTTTTTTAATATAATTAATAAGTTTACAGGGCTCACAAAGAATGATTCAGCATTGAAATATACAATATGCAATGACATGCTATATATAGATAGATAGATAGATAGATAGATAGATAGAACTAGTCATATATGTATATATCTTTTCTATATTATACGTATCCATATTATACATAATCCTCTCTTTAGGAATAGACACATTTACGGGGAAATTCTTCCACAGCCGTGAATACAAAAACCCTGAAGAATGGCGAGGGAAGAGGGTAGTTGTGATTGGCATTGGGAACTCTGGAGGAGATATTGCTGTAGAGCTGAGCAGAATGGCCAAACAGGTGATATGCCACAACTATATATAAATAATTATAGTGTACTGTATGAATTATTATACTCTTATTAAAGCCTTCGTATTTTTTCCCATTCTTCTTTGTAAAATACCCACCAATCACATTGTTTAATGAGTTAGAATTCATAATAAACAATACATCTATTTTACTTTAAAAGAATACCTCATCCAAAATGAAAACCCTTGTTTTCTTACCTTCATTATGTTCCAAACTATTTATTTTCGACTAAACACAAAGGGCCAGATTTACTAAACAGGGCAAATTAGCGTGAGAGCGTAATTCCATAAATGCGCCGATGGCAGTGGACAGTCTACTGACGACGCGCAAATTAATGAACACAGACGCAGTTGGATCATTTCCATAATGACCAGCGCGATCTACCCATTAGCTTTTGTTTTATGACATGCTTTTTTGGGCGGTAAATAATTGCGTTATTTGACTTGCGCACCGCTGACCGCCAGAAGCTAGTTATTTTAGTCTATAAAGGTTTAAATATGGATATTTTTCTTACACAAACGTGCCACTTCGCTTCAGAAGGCCTTTATTAACCCCCCGGAGCCGTGTGGAGCAGTTATATGATGGATAGATGCACTTTTATGGACTTCAAAAATGACCCAACAATTCACTGCCATTATAATGCTTGAAAGAGCCAGGACAATTTTAATATAACTCCGATTTTATTCGTCTGAAAAAAGAATGTCATATACACCTAGGATGGCTTGAGGGTGAGTAAATCATGGTCTAATTTTCATTTTTGGGTGAACTAACCCTTTAAGATTATATGGGCAAACAAACTCGTTAAACACCAGTAAATTGACGAGCGCAAACCTTTGTAAATCACCTCGCATGATTCATTTAAATACTGTCCTCCCATAAGTTTTGCGCCTGAAAGGGAAACTCCTACAAATGCATATGCAATAAGGTCAGCCACAAAAATAACTCTGTCCACGCCTTTTCAGTGCTAATTTATCACTGCATGTCTTTAGTAAATCCTGACAGTAGTTTTTTAACACCAAAAGAGGGTTTGCGCTGGCGCAAGCTGTTATTAAATCTGGCCCAAAAAGCTAAATTTTGAAGGTGGTTTGACATGCACTGCAATGAGGAGCACTGTCAAAACTCTGCAACTGATCCAGAATGCAGCAGTGAGAGTGGTCTTTAACAGGCTGAAGAGAGCGCACATCACACCTCTCTTTATAAACTTGGACTGGTTGCCAATTGCTGCGCGCATCAAATCCGAGGCACTGGTGTTTGCCTTCAGAACAACCACTGGCTCTGCACCCCTATACTTAAACTCACTACTTCAGACTTATGTGCCCTCCAGAAGCTTGCGTTCTGCAAGTGAACAGCACCTTGTGGTGCCATCCCAAAGAGGCACAAAATCACTTTCACAGACCTTTACCTTGGCTGTTCCAAGCTGGTGGAATGACTTGCCTAACTCAACCCGAGCTGCTGAGTCTATAGCCATTTTCAAGAAATGGCTGTTGGTTTGATTGCTTCTGTTGTTCTCCTCGTTTGTAAGTAGCTTTGGATAAAAGTGTCTGCTAAATGATTAAATGTAAATATAAGAGGGACTTGTCTTGTATGAAAAAAAAATTGTAATAATTTTTCACAGAAAATCTTTGTCATATGAACAACTTTTATTATGCTTTCTGTCATTTTTTGAAAGCTGAAAGCTTCCGTCCACATTCATTTACATTGTATGGAAAAGAGAATCTTCAGAATTTCTTCTTCAGTGTTCCACAGAAGAAGAAAAAAGTTGGATTTAGAACAACATGATGGTGAGTAAATGACAGAATTTTCTGTTTTAGGTAAACTGTCTCTTTAATTACAGGTTTATCTGAGCACCCGAAAGGGATCTTGGATATTGAATCGTGTAGGAGACAAAGGAGTTCCTTTCGATATGATGTTTAATAACAGAGCACTAATGTGGTTTTTTGGATTGTTGCCTGTTGGATATCTTAACAAACTGGGTGAGAAACAACTCAATAAACGGTTCAACCACAAGCTCTATGGGCTGCAGCCTGCGCACAGGTACTCTGAACACTGGAGGAAACAAGACTCTGATCATGTTGGTCAGAGTTAAATACAGCATACTCTCTTCGATATTATATTGTGTTGTATAGTTTTTTATTGTGTATGTTTTTTTTCAACTGACAGAGTTTTCAGCCAACATCCCATGGTCAATGATGATTTACCAAACCGGATCCTCTCCGGTACCGTCTCGGTCAAGCCGAATGTGCAAGAGTTTCGTGGATCAAGTGTGGCTTTTGAGGATGGCACAGTTGAGGATGACATTGATCTGGTGGTGTTTGCCACAGGCTACACTTTCTCATTCCCCTTCCTGTCTTCACATGTAATTCCTGTCTCAAAGAACAAGGTATCCCTGTACAAATATGTGTATCCCCCAGCACTAGAGCGCCCAACTTTAGCCGTGATTGGTCTGATCCAGCCTTTGGGAGCCATTATGCCTATCTCTGAGATGCAAGCGCGCTGGGCCACACGTGTTTTTAAAGGTATCAAACATGGCCTCCTAACCTCTTACAAACAGGGCGTTCTTACTCAATCCTGTACGTTATTCATCCATTAAAGCAACTGTATGTAGGTTTTTAACCTTGAAATATCTGTTTCAAAATCATTGATGGTTCACTGACTTATAAGGTGAATGGCTTCTGTTTCTTGGCAGAGACTAAAGACAGATTCATACTCCACCGACAGACACTGACCAACAGCAATAGACACTGTCAGACACCCCTGTCAGCATCTGTTGGCATTGGTCCTGCTTGTTTTTGCTTATTGAACATGTTTAATCTGTGTTTGTTGGGTTTTGGAATGTCTGAGAAGTGTCTGAGAAGGGACATCTGGCAATTGTCCATGTTGGTCAGCGTCTGTCGGTGCAGTGTGAATTGGTCTTTAGAAACCAAAGAGAAAGTTGACAGAGGAATCTAAACAAAGAACGAGAGAACGTGACTGTGCCAGACAATAAATCTTTGGCTTTTACTTGTGGTGAGAGCTTCGAAAAATTAAATGCTGCAAGACAGACATCGAGCTGGCCTTCCTGATGCTGGACTAATATTAGCTGAATTGCTATGTATTGTGTTTTTGCGTTTGAGGTTTGGCTATGTTCTAAAATGTATATACCCGCTAGTTTTCGATCATAAGTTAGCCCAGTTCCCAGTTAAATTTTGATTTAGGTTGCGATTGTTTCTGGCTCAGGTTACATTAGCATGCTACTATCCTATCACTAAATTTCATGATATGTTTATACTGTCTAGATGTTAGTTGTAGTTGTCTGTCTTACGGCTAAAGAGAAAAAAATGTACATCCAACAGCAGAGTGGACCTCCCTGCAAGTGTTAATTATGAAAGACAGCAATGTTTCCGATAACAATCCCATCTCAGATAGCATGCAAATAAATACATCTCATATCAGGTAAGCTTTTGAAAGTTTACATCCTTGCAAACCTATCTCTGCTATCTTGTAATAGTCTATGCAGTCCAATGTATATTGTGTGCAGTGTGGCCTATCGTGCCGCCAACATTTAATTTCACACATACACATTCAAACCCTTAGCACACAATGTACAATATATTGCAAAAAGTTTTGGGATGCCTGCCTTTACATGCACATGAACTTTAATGACATCCCATTCTTAATCCGTAGGGTTTAATATGGAGTTGGCCCACCCTTTGCAGCTATAACAGCTTCAACTCTTCTGGGAAGGCTTTCCACAAGGTTTATGAGTATGTTTATGGGAATTCTTCTAGAAGCGCATTTGTGAGGTCAGGCACTGATGTTGGACGAGAAGGCCTGGCTCGCACTCTCCACTCTAATTCATCCCAAAGGTGTTCTATCGGGTTGAGATCAGGACTCTGTGCAGGCCAGTCAAGTTCCTCCACACCAAACTTGCTCATCTATGTCTTTATGGACCTTGCTTTGTGCACTGGTGAACAGTCATGTTAGAACAGGGAGGGGCCATCCCCAAACTGTTCCCACAAAATTGGGAGCATGAAATTGTCCAAAATGTCTTGTATGCTGAAGCATTAAGAGTTCCTTTCACTGGAACTAAGGGGCCAAGCCCAACCCCTGAAAAATAACCCCACACCATAATCCCCCTTACACTTGGCACAATGCAGTAAGGCAAGTACCGTTCTCCTGGCAACCGCCAAACCCAGACTCGTCCATCGGATTGCCAGACAGAGAAGCGTGATTCATCACTCCAGAGAACATGTCTCCACTGCTCTAGAGTCCAGTGGCGACGTGCTTTACACCAATGCATCTGACGCTTTGCATTGCACTTGGTGATGTAAGGCTTGGATGCAGCTGCTCGGCCATGGAAACCCATTCCATAAGGCTCTCTACGCACTGTTCTTGAGCTAATCTAAAGACCACATGAAGTTTGGAGGTCTGTAGCTATTGACTCTGCACACTGTGCGCTCTGTGATTTTACGTAAATTTCACGAATGGACTTATTGCACAGGTGGCAACCTATCACGGTACCACGCTTGAATTCACTGAGCTCCTGAGAGCGACCCATTCCTTCACAAATGTTTGTAGAAGCAGTCTGCATGCCTAGGTGCTTGATTTTATACACCTTTGGCCATGGAAGTGATTGGAACACCTGAATTCCATAATGGGGTGTCCAAATACTTTTGGCAATATAGTGTATGTGTGAAAACTAGTGCTGTCAAATCGAATCACAATTAATCGCATCTAACATAAAACTTTGTGTATAATATGTGTGTGTATATATTATATATATACACACACACATATTATATAAACACAAACTTTTATGTTAGATGTGATTAATCGTGATTAATCGATTTGACAGCACTAGTGAAAACGGTAGCAACATTTGAACAAAACTACATACAGTTGCTTTAAAGATAATAATAAACCTTGTTTCTTACACCTTAAAACATCATAATCAAATTTTTCATGACCATTTTTGTTTTACCCTTTCTCTGTTTTTACCTGTAGAAATAAACTGACTAATTTTGCTACTAAAGCTTAAGATGTACTATTGTATTTTCAATAAACTGTCTTTTTGGATTGAAAGTTTAGAATTCGGAAATAACAGTATGACCACATGAAATCACCCTTGATTTTTTTTTTTTACATTAATCTTTTATTAGAATGAATCTTTTCTATTTTATTTTAAAGTAAAATTTGAACATGTCAGAACATACAGTGTTGTATGTAACAAACTGTGATATGCTCACTAGGACTGTGCAAACTGCCTCCAATGAGTGCAATGATGAAGGACATTAAAGCAAAGGACAATGAAATGGCTCAAAGGTTCTCCACACTTCACCTCACATGACTATATAACACAGCATTTATACAATTTCTACAGTTGAAAATGTAATTTTGGTGTATCTTGATGACTCTTAATCATACTTTAATGCAGGTATGTGGCTGCCCAGAGACACACCATCCAGGTGGACTACATCCCCTACATGGATGAGTTGGCTAAACAAGTTGGTGTCCGTCCTTCTATCCTAAAGCTGCTCCTAACAGACCCTAGACTGGCTCTGAACATCATCTTTGGGCCCTGCACCCCATACCAGTTTCGCTTGCACGGACCGGGCCAATGGGAAGGTGCACGGCAGGCCATCCTGACTCAGTGGGATCGAGTCACAGAGCCCCTGAAAACACGCTCTGCACCAGAGCCGCAGTCCCAGCGCTCCTCTCATTCACTCATATTCTCAGTGTCTGTTGCAGCGCTGCTGTCTGCTCTGTATTACAGCAGGGCCAGTCTGCACACACTCATAGCAGACCCTTCATCGCTCCTGGACAAGATCAGGACTTTTGTACCATTGCCAGTGACCACAAAGTGATCATGTAATATATATATATATATATCAGAAACATACTTTATATGAAATGTAACATCATAACAAGTGTGCTTCAATTAGGGTAGATTGTAACAGTGTAAGAAAAAGAAAAATAATGTGAGATTTTTACATTCTGTGAATTAGCTGTATAACTTACAGCTATCACTGCATATAAAAAATGTAACAAATATAAGTTTAATAAATATATTTGTAATTCTTTTTAATTGTTAAAAAAGGTATAAATATACTTTTTCAGCATACACAAGCTATTTTAACCATTGAGCATACGCAGTTTTATCCAATTAATATCAAAATGTGACTGTATTATTATCAACAAATGACCCTATCAGTTGTTGTTATATTGATAAGAAAAATAAATCAATAAAATTAACAGTGAGTCTTTGTGAAATACCCTGGTTTTAAGGAAAACAGCAGTCTCATCATTCTGCCAAACATCTCTTTTTGTGTTCCACAGAAGAAGAAAAAAGAAATCTTGGTGACAGAATTATTTAGGGAGAGCTATTCCTTGAATGGCATAGATTATACAGACAGAGATAGATTATAATAGGTGAAACAGCTCATAAAAGCTTGTTGTGTTGAAATGCATTTTAATATATAAACTGGGCTGAAGCTTGGGTTATAGGCTATTTGTGAAAAATACTGTTAAAAAATAAAGTAAAAGAGGTTACATTTACATCCAGCTTGTTTAAGAAATTTAGGTTGGATATTGATTATTCTTGTGATGTTTGTTCAACAGAACAAAAAAGAATCTATTGTTTAAACCTTTTTTTTTTTTTTTTTTTTTGCATTTGTGTATACACAAAGATTTTTGGGGGGTGGATATTGAAAATTGTATTAGAAAAAAAGATTTACCACTATTTTACATAGGCTACAGTATAAAAGCCACAGTTCATTTCCTACAGGAGACCAAGGACTTACAGCTCATGTTTGTAATAGGCCTATTTTTGTAAGACCTGTAATATTTTTCATGAATACAGAGTTTTCGATTAATGAATGGCTGGCATTATGTACACTGGCATTTTTGTGTAGAAATTTGTATAGTTTTTTTAATTAAAAAATACCAGCGATAGAACAGTCAGCTAGGCTCCTTCCAACAAGTATAAAGGGCGCCATCTGCTGTGTCTTTGTTAAAGGCGCTTCTTTAGCTGCTGACGCTGCGCAGCGCCTGTACGCGGTGACGTCAGGCTCTCGTGGATTGGCGCTCTGCCATCTTTGATTGTGCGACAGGCCGCGGCGCGAGCGGGGCCCTCTCTCGAGCGCACGAGACACCGCCAACCGCCCGTTACTGCTCACCTCACACAGGCGGCGCGACCAGAGAGAGAGAGATAAAGAGAAAGAAAACGACAGAGAGAGGGAGATAAGTGCTTCTCTCTCTTTTGTGGAGGAGGTTTTGTGGGTCGCTAACCGCTCGGCTAGCTGGGACTAGCATAGCACGAGCTTTTGTAATCCACAGCCGGCCTCTCTCACATACACACACACTCAAACACAATACAAAGGGCCAGGACTCAGACCTTCTGCACGGAATAAACGATATACCTGAAGAGAGCGACGGGACCGGCGGAGACAGGTATGTTGATCAATGTGCTGCTGCTGCTGCTGCTGCTGCAGTGGTGTATGAAGAGAAAAAAATTGAGTCTAGCTAATGTTAGCACTGCCATGAGTAACGACAAATCACGCAACCAAAAACCAGTTTTCTTGTTTTCGCACACAGGTCAGCATTAATATGGGCA
Organism: Coreius guichenoti; assembly: GCA_039654105.1. Lineage (NCBI taxonomy): Eukaryota > Metazoa > Chordata > Actinopteri > Cypriniformes > Gobionidae > Coreius > Coreius guichenoti. The sequence goes on along the minus strand of CM077185.1, from coordinate 12,654,871 downwards.
GGTTTAGTGTAAAAATTAAGGAAAGATGATAGCCAGAGGCAGAATTTGGGGATGAATGGGGGTTTTGGAGGCCACCTCACAGGGCCCAGTTGACCAGCCCATTTCAATAAATGACTCATTTTGCCGGTAAAATTGGTGGTATTTGGGAAATTGTTTGATTTGTTAAATCATATGTTTGTTGCATTCACACGACCTCAACTCGGTAGTTATATTGTTGCATTTAAAGCTGAAAGGCAAGCTCGCAGTCCTGAGGAAGGCACTAGTTATCCAGTGTCCTATTCTTGGTTGTGCAGAGGTGGGTTAGCCAAAGGTGATGGCTCACATGACTTACAGATACATCAAACAAAATATTAAAATCAGTGCATGCAAACGAGCAGCCACAACTTCCACTTTACCACATGCAAGATTCCCCATTGCTTATTCCCCATCATGTTGAGCATATGCATGTGATTTAACCCTATAAATTCATCTGTCATATTTGATGCATGAAAGCTTCAAAATTATTAACAACTTTGCTCAACCTGTTTTAGCAAGTCCTTTTAGTATAATTGTTAAAATGTCTACCTTCAGGTCATGTTCATGTGTTTTTTTTTTTTTTCTGCAAAATATTTAAAGAGGGAAACTTAAGAACTTTTTTATTGTTAGTAATATTAAGATGAACATTTACTGGACTGAAGCAACTTATGTTTGCTTGATTATCTATAAAACATTTTTGTATTTAGAGAAAACATGATATAACAGTCTTTTTTTTTTTTTTTTTTTTTTTTTTTAAGAACATTAATATGTACATCTCTCTATCATTTTGTGTTATTGCATTATATGCTTTGCCTCCACAATAAAAACTACAGACCTTTTTTCATAACTAATCTTTTAAATATTATCTTACTAAAGGTCTGTTCACACCAATGACAATAACTAAAGTTGTTAATTCTATGAGAATAGGGAAGTCCTCTACCACCTTTTTTTTTTTTTTTTTTTAAACATTTTCTTTTTATATTTTATCTGAATGTTCTGACTGTTTCATATGTCAGGCTCTACAGGGTTAAATGTAAAATTTGCCTATAGCATCTATCTTAATGGATACTTCATTCTTTTGTGATCCACATCATAAATTACTCATTCCTTCTGTATGCATGATGTTTTGTGGGCCTTGAAACTAGATCCGTGAGATTGTGAAAACGGCATTAAACTGACCCCAAAAAGCTTCTGACTTGCTCAAAGCACAACAGAGTCTTTCAACAGAAGCAGGAACAAGTCGGATTTGATTCATCACAGTGGCAGCAGGAGGGAAGATACTTGTGAGCGTCAGTGGAGGAAGACTTGATCATTTAACTTCCACTTAAAGAACTTTACATATTCATAAGAGGAAATGCCACCTAGGACACCATTGGTTGAAACAAGACCAGCCTTGAGGGGGTGTTTAGCAAAGAAAGGAATGAAGCCACAGGAATAGCGGATCAAGTGAATGTTTTGAAGCTTCCTGGTAACTGCGGATCTGTTTGAGCTGTGAGGTTTCATACTAGAGTGCTTTCTTCATTGCTTTAAGAATGCCCCTCACCAATTTATTGAAAAGATATTGACTTTACTCATCCCTCAGGGGCTGCGGCTCAGTGCAGTGATTGCTTGGATGCTCATTTGGGAATATCAAAGGAAAGCAGCCATTGGCTTGTGTATTTGGGAGGCAGATGGCCAGGTTATGGGGATGTGATTGGATGTCAGAGGTTGGGGTTGAAGGAATAAAGATGTTTTAATTGAAACCTCCAGTGAATCTCACTATTTCAGACCAAGTTCTTCATTGCTTGTACTAGGCCTACACCCTGCAGTATGTTAGTGTTCCTCTGTTCACAACGCAAGTAAAATGTGTCACAAGCCTGGAATTTGTTACTTAAAAGGCAAGTTTTCCAGCCTTAACCATTTTGGTCTTAGACATCCAAAATATGACTCATGCTCTTTAGGGGGTTTTATCCATTCATCTGTCACCGTCTCCTGTCCTGGCAGTATGGAATAAAGAGGCAATTGAATGACACCTTAGCCTTTGCGCGGTCCTGTTGGTTGAGTTTAGCTACCTCTGTAACCTTTCCTCCCTCTACAGCTGTATTGATGAAGGCTCTTGAGGTCTGGATTGAGGGGAAGTTGGCATTTTAACTGGTGAAGCTGCACAATTTTTCCTCCGTTGAAGTGTTTGTCTCAGTACCCAAAGTAAAAGATGATTGCTTTCACTTTCATTACACCTGTCTTGTCATGTGACTTCCTGTGTGTGTGTGGAGCTGGTTTGCATATGTTCAGTTTTATGCACTGTATATATTTGATTAGGCATGATTTGTAGCCTTTTAACCCTGTCCCAGAAGTGATCAACTATTAAATGTTTGAGAATCAATGCTTCAGCATTCGGTCTTATGATTCATATTAAAGCTGTGAATTTCTAACAGCTTCTGAAGATTTTAGTGTTAATTTATTCTGTTATGGATAGCACTATGTAGGGGTTGCACAGACTTGACGTCGACTAGTCGCTGGCCTATAGAGGGCGCAACAGAATAAGCTATTTCCTTACACGCACGCTCAGTTTCCAACAGTTAAAATGACAAATGCATACTCAGAGAGCTCTCCACAAGACATGTTTGCTTATGCCATCTGGATGCTCAAAATTGATCGAGAGAATGCACGTTTTAAACAGCTTATTGTACACGGTAAGTTAATTGTCGTTCTTATGCGTGCTGCATTGTAACCAAGCCTGCCACACGAGTCCTGAAAACTGAAGCCAACGCGTCTTGATCGCCCCCAGGTGACTGGAAGCAGTATAGGTCATAAAGTCAGCCCTCTCAATGAAGTGTAATGTGACATAGACAAAAACAATCAAATTACACTTCAAATAATTTTTTTCCAAAGATAGTTTGTCATTTTTAGGTTTTTTTTTTTTTTTTAATATCACGCTGATGTTAGTTCAAGTGTTCGTTCTTTTAAGTTTGGTTTTAGTTAGTTATTTGATGCTGTAAAAACGGGGGTGTGACGTTATGATTGACAACTGAGATTGACAGCTTCTCTGAGCGAAGTAGTCACTGAGGCACTAACGGGCATTTTTCGGGAACTTCGGGAGGAGATTGGAGCTTTAACTTTAATCTCTACATTTCCATAACGGTTTATTTCACAAAGTTGTTGAATAGGCGGGAGTGTGGGCGGGACCACTACTTCGCGCTCACTACTGCACAGACTCGGGCTCCAAGTTGCTACTGCGCAGACTCGAGACCCAAGATATCAGAGCCATATTTGAACACTGGCGGCTTCACTTACGTCAACAGAAGAGCGTGAAGGCGCATCGTCCATCTTTTTTTATAGTCTATGATTGTAACGCGCACACACACAGCGCGCACATCATGCGGCGATCACACGCCGTACATAGAATCATTCAGTAGCGCAGAAATGTATTGTCAACTGTTCTGTGATTTATCAATAAAATAGCTTAGAAACTGAATTTCTTGATAACAAACTCACAGCTTCACTCTTAGTAGAGAGATGCTGCCAGGTAGAATTAATTCACATGCAATAGCTCCCTCACTAAAGCATTAATATAAATGTAATCTTTACTGGGCTACTTTATCTGTATCTGATTCAAAACGAGCAGAAATCTGTGAGAAATATAACAACCCAAAGACAAAAGAACTCATTAATAAAAAGCTGTTATGTAGGAGCAATTACCTTTTGGGCAGCGCTGTCATAGCCTATGCCATAGCTGTTCACAAAAAAAATTTGTGTCTCAGCTCGAGGATCAGACTTACTTGTTCATTAATGATGTCATCAGCGACTAGTCGACTCGACTTTCATCACATAAATGTCGACCTTAAAAAAATCTGAAGTCGTTCAACCCCTAGTGGGAGTAGGGGTGTGAACAAGAAGATTAATATTAAGTGACTTACATTTTAGACACCATATTGCCTGTTTTCGCTTTATTTCGCCAACGAAAATAGTTCAAACAAAGCCACAGCACTGTAATTGCATCTCTGAGCAACACACGGATGTTTCCTTATTGAATGAATCAGCTTTTTGACCGAATCGTGATTCGATGACTAAGATAGTCGAATGCTTCGTTCCTGAATGAATCGGTTGAATCTCAATGACTCCCTCATTAACAGTGACTTGCTGCCTCCTACTGGCGGTTTTAATTCCACATTGCAAGTATCTTTTCATGTTTTAAATCATTTCAAATATCAATATTCAACATTGTTTAAAACATCAAAACATTGTTTATGCACAACTGCAGGTTATTCGTTTGTCACATCTGAGCTGCATTAAACAGTCTGTGTATATGCCACTTCAAATGCAAATGCAGTTTCCTGTTTTTTGCAAAGATGAATTTTGATATTTAATTTGATTGGTAACATCCCTATTGTCTTATAATTTTGATTAAATGTGTGAAATTGACACACATGATGCGTGCATATTATGTTTAAAAAAAAAAAAATACATTTATAAAGGTAAAATGCCCATGAAAGGTAAAAATCCATTTAAACTTTTTTGGAAAAGATGGTTTCTGTCACTGCTGTAAACTGACCACCACAGATTATGAAGAATATCAAAAACTTTAGGAGTCAGCTGAACACGGCAGTCCTAAACTTTCCAAGGTACCAATACAATAAAACACTCAAAATATCGTCTAATTATCGTTATCGATTAAAATCCTGGAAAATATCAAGATGTCTTTACCGTTCGTCTCCTTGTTGATCCTTGTCTGGAGGCCCATCCGCTGCCGTCCTTGGGTACAATGCTGACGTTGGGATCGTTGCCTTTGTTCTCAGCTTTCAGGCTGGGCAGGTTAGCTGGAGGGGGTATGCGTCGACTAACTATGACCATTTTTATTTCACGATAAGAGATTGTTATATCGTGATTTTAGTTATTTTATTTTATCTAATTTATTAAACTTAAGAAAAAAAGATGTGAATTACAAATAGGTAAAAATACAATATAACAAAAATATGAATTAAACAAATTATGGTTTTCAGGTACAATAGGTTTTTTAACATTAGTACAGAAAAGTAAAGTAAAATATTGCATAGTCTTCAATGTATGATTTGAAATATAAATGTATTCTTAAAGCAAAAAAAGTTATCATCAAGAGCAGTAAGTTATTCTCTTTTGTTTGATTCACGTTAATGACAAAGCAGCAGGTAGGTATATTAGGCTGCTGTCACTTTAAGACTAAATGCACGGATTCATTATACTGATACGCATCTGGCTTACACCCAGTTGTTTACTTTCACTTGAGACATAACTGGCTTTGTTTACATGAATACTCCACACGATGGGCATTTTGACAATTGCGTGTGTATTCGACCGACCATTCACGCGCAATAAGACGTGAAAGAAATGAATTCGCGATTGCCTTCTGAGAGAGAGCAGCTTTCTGTGCACACCCGTATGCTGTGTGTCAGTCAGCTTGTGCACCGCATTGAGTTCTTTTTCACTACTTATTTTTCACTACACTACGGCAGTACACGATACAATCGTTGGGGGCGGGGCTTACTTATTTGATCATTAACTTGCTTATTTAATTCATTTATATATGAGAATCTTTTTCTATTTTGCGAGCAAAGGTGGCGTGTTAAATAAATCAGGTTATTTCCAGGTAGTGAGGTAAAATCATAGCCCAAACATTTGTGTATATGACTGAGTATTCCATTTATGTCTGGTGTTAAGTAAAACATTAAAAATGTAGGAATATTTCAACATGTCAGCGGGAAATTTACGGACTCTTATCCTCTCATGCCGTTACAAATGCAGCATTTTGACTTCTGCACGAGATGGTCGGGGGGGGGGGTCGACAGCTTATAAATTTAGTTCTGGGTTTTTTAGCTTGTTTGCTGTACACCGTCACATAGCAGCTTTTAGACATTGTTCTGTTTTTTTGTTATAAGTCAGAAATGACAAGGAGGCCGCTTCACACAATACAAAGTCAATGGAGAGGGTTGGCTACAGTGCTCCTAGTAAAAAAAAAAGTTAGTCTAGAGCCCTGCGCTTAGATAAACACAGTGACTGAAAGCAGCTGCCTATTAGTGGGTACCGAATATACCTGGTACTACAGGAAATACAGAAATGCTGGTACGCATCGTCACATTTTCAAAATTTCAGTACCAACTTGGTACCGAAGTACTGGTACTTTTGACAACCCTAGTTAATAGTGCTATATTTGCGTACCGTGATATGCGCGATAATTATAACTATGGACATTGTATACCGTGGTAACGTGTATATATCGCCATACCACCCATATATAAATAATGCTATGAAGATATAGTGTGGCATTCACATTTCTTAGTGACCAGACCAGTATTGTGGCTGTGCAGTGAAACTCATTGTGTATGGACATGTTGAGGTGACCCTGTTGCTTCTACTGTGCGGTCTTGGCGTAAGGCCTCACACCACATCAATTATGAATGGTGCCCCATGTGGCTCACGGTAGATTGCTGCACCCCCTCCCTTACTGTTAATTCACTATCTACTCTGACATTGGCATGGCAACGTGATATGCATCATTGATTTGAGCCATTGAGGTTTAAAGATGTAGAGTTCTGACTGCCTTTGCAATCTGCTTCAATGACACGCAACTAGTAATAGACCAATAGACGTATATTGGCCAGGCAAACTAAATGGTCGATATTTTGAAATTATTAGTGTGTGTATAATATATTCAGCACATAAGATTCTGCCTCAAGCAGGAAGTTGGAAAGTTTATAAAAGACTCATTGTGCACTTAATGTTTATTTTCTGCAAGTTAGGGTCATGGCCTTAAATAAAAAAACTCCCAGTTTGAAGCACTGAATTCAATTTAGTAATGTTTGTGAAACAAGTGTAAAGGCTATCATTTGTGGTGTTTGGGGAGAGTTGCTTGCTCACATGCACATTTGTCTTTTTCCCTGTAGTTGCTCAACGATGGCTTCTGGTTGTTGTGTTGTAGCTTGCTCAGGAAATATAGCTTAAAACACTTAAGAGGTACAGATATATCTGGATTTTCTGTCAGCTCATTCAGTCTTTAATTTCTTGGTCTCTTCCTAAGGGGCTGGTTCTGAGGGGTGAGGCCGCAGGACCAGACTCAATGAGTTTCCAGCGAAATGTCCGAGAAGTCAGGGCAGAGCACCAAGGCAAAGGATGGCAAAACAAAGTATGCAACCCTTAGCCTCTTCAACACGTACAAGGGCAAGTCTCTGGAGACCCAGAAAACTGCAGGTGAGTCAACTGACCATCCTTACAAATTGTCTCAGTATTGGAGCGGATCCCTCTCAACCTGTCGAGAATGTTACATTTCACCTCAAAATTGAAAGCTGTAAACTGCATTTTGCATTTAAAAAAATGAAGCAAATGGAAAAAAAACTAACTTTTTAAATAAAATAATTAATGCAATAATCTTTAATGCAGACAATGAACTACATTTATTTTTGGCTGAAATGTAATCTTGGCACATTGAGACATTCACATGACATGTAGCTCGTGATAATTTGCACTTCAACTCTTAATGTAAGAATTGTTCATTGAGAAGTCAAGTGATGCAGTGGAGTCTTTGAACTGTTGTTTATTGAGCTCCCCAATCAGCCTCCTGTGCATTGCTGGATCAAATAAGAAGCCTTTGTCCACTCAGTAACCGCTGTGAATTCCTATGAGCTTTAGCAGATAGAGAGTGCCCAAAAACATTTGTTATTGCTGCTGTAAATGTTCTTGTTAAAACTAAAAATCAAAATCAAAAATGCCTAAATCAAAAGATTAGTATGTAATTGTTAAGGCTAATGAAATGGTTTATTTATTTATTTATTTATTTATTTTTAATTTTTTTTTCCCTCCTTAGTTGCCGCCAGACATGGGCTCCAAAGTTTGGGCAAAGTTGCCGTTAGTCGACGCATGCCCCCTCCAGCTAACCTGCCCAGCCTGAAAGCTGAGAACAAAGGCAACGATCCCAACGTCAGCATTGTACCCAAGGACGGCAGCGGATGGGCCTCCAGACAGGATCAACCAGGAGACGAACGGTAAAACTACACCTTCTTAAATAATAGGTGTATTGCCTCTTGCAAGATTAGTTTTGGAAGTTATAACACTCTTGTTCCAAACATACTCCTTTAGATTCCTGTGTTGCATTGACACTTCCCTTATGATTATAGGCAGCAAGAGACCCCTCCACCACAGCCCAAGCCAACTGTGCCCCAGACCTCTGATGCCCCTCTGGGAGGCAGCCGCTCCTGGGCCAACAGCAAACAGCCTGGGCAGTTGGACGGTAAGCCTTTTCTTCTGTAAACCATTGTTGGAGTGTTCTCAAAATACTACTTGGTGCACTGTAAATCCTTATCTAAACAAATTTACGTAGCAGAATTATCAATTATGAGTTTTAAACCGCTAAAGCCAAGTGCTTCAATGTCACTGTATGTGCAGGAGCTCCTCGGATGAGCAGTCAGTTCCATCAGGAGTTTCCGAGTCTGCAGGCGGCGGGTGAGGTGGAGAAATCAGGCGATCAGGAAGATGAACCCTATGGACCGGGCCCCAGCCTCAGGCCTCAGAGTAAGACCATTGGCCTTCCCATTCACTCACAAGCTTTGTGTATCCTCTCTGATGCAACATTTTGAAATATGCAGCCATTTCTTAACAAAAATAATTAGAGATGCACCGATGTATCGGCCGCCGATATTTATCGGCTGATTTGATCAATTTAAAACCATCGGCATATCAGCTGTAACATGAAAAAGGCCGATATAACAAACCAATGGTTTATTAATTAACTGCGTGAATGCACTGAGCTGTATAATGTCTGTTGCATAATCCAAGATTATAATGTAATATTCCTGCTGCGCTGCTCTCTGCGTTTTAATGTTAATCAAACAACAAAAGACCGACAAAAAAAAAAAAAAAATCGCTCCCTACTCTTGACTAAATAACTTTCATAAGGATTCATTTAAGCGATGCGGAAAACGCAGACGGAATCCAGTCATAAAAACGGAATTTACTGCATAACGCGGAATGTCACAGAATTTGTCAAAGTTTTGATGAATAAATAAATCGTAGGTCTGTACACTTAACCCCTTAAACCCGAAGTGTACCGCCGTCGGTATCTCACGGAGTAGAACACAACAAGCCTAATTGTTTTGGGGTTTGACTAAACTTGAGTGAGTTTTTGTAAGTTAAGCCCTGCAAGACCCATATGTAAATAATAGACTACTGCTGCATTCACGTGGCGTTTTTCATTCGTAACTTCATGAAACGTTAAAAATGGCACATCCTTATTTACAGCAGACTCTCACGATTAAAAAGAGACCAAAGTCACCATAATCCGTCACTTAGATCTAAAGATATTCCTCATGGAGTTATAACACATATAACCTCACAGGCACACATATAACCTCACAGGCGCACATAAGCTAAGTAAACAAATGTAGCTTTAAAGTGGCGTTTACGCTGGTAACTTTATGAAACATGCTCCGATCGTTGAAAATAGCACATCAGTACTTACAGTTGATGCTCCCGATTGAAATGAGTCCAAAATCAACATAATCCATTGTTGATCACGAGATATTCCTCACGGATTTTGTTGATCAATGCAGTAGTTTTGAAAAATGTTTTTTTTCGCAGCTAGGTGGCGCCCGCCGGCGGTACACTCCATTTTAGAGAATTAACTCAGCACTCATTAAGAGTTGATCAAAATGGATAGATGCATTGAAAAGCTGAGATTCTAAGCTTTAAAATGATACCTATTTTGATACCTTATATTTTATAAAAATATGTTCTAACAAATGATACATACTTTTTTGACTCTCCTATAGTTTTGGAGTTATGAGTCTTTAAATTTGTGTATGTCACTCAAAATTTGATCCAGTTGCAGACCACGTATAGGGGAACATCACCAAAAAAAAATTCCTGCTACCTTATTTCCTTCCTGAGTTATTGCATGTCAAATAAGAAAGATATGTAAAATTATTAAAATAAATATTTTTGTCTTATCAGCAGTTTCTCAGCATTAGATTGTCCAAATGTAGTAATTTTGATGATACCTATTTTGATACCTTATATTTTATAAAAATATAGAAAGTGTTCTAACAAATGATACATACTTTTTGACTCTCCTTTCTATAGTTTGAGTTATGAGTCTTTACATTTGTGTATGTCACTCAGAAAACAACCGTTTTAAAAATGCCTTCCGGGTGTCAAGGACTGAACAAAAAGGCTACCTTTGTTCCAAATGCTGTAACTTTTGATTACTTTATGCTATCAGCACAATTTTATCCAGATGCAGAATACATATAGGGGAACATTACCAAAAAAAGATTTATAAAATTATATATAAAAAAAAAAAATTGCTTATCAGCAGTTTCTCAGCATTAGAATGTCCAAAATGTAAAATTTATATTTTCTAAAAACATAAAAAGTGTGCTAACAAATGATACCTACCTTTTGACTCTCCTTGCTATAATTTGAGTAATGAGTCTTTACTTTTGTGTATGTCACTCAGACAAAACTCTAAAAATGGCTTAAGGGGTTAAATCAAATCACAATATATACTAGTGTCTGTGAATATTAAGCCGCAAAAAGACTGTTTAAATATGAATCTTGCATGTTTCTGTGTGAATGAATGGTATAGACATGCGGTTTCGTTCACCTCACACACACTGAAACTTGCTGTGTTTTTCAGCCTCTGCCACCTCAATATATGAGGACATGAATGCATGAACCTCATCTCCAGTCACTTCATGAGCATTTTACCGTTTCATTCGACAAAATCTATCGTCATATCATAAACGCACACAGAAACTCGAAGGTCTTCACGGCAACCCATCAAAATAAAAGTTCAGTTTAACAAAGTAGTTGTGACAGAAATATATTAATGTCGTACAGTAGAATTTAGCTACGTCTCAATGTAATATATGTATTTAATTTATACTGGAAACTGTTAAACCTACCTAAAAAGCACTGCTTATTTCATATGTATCTTTGTTCTGTTGTATTTATGTTGGCCTGCTGAATGTTAAGTGGATCCAGTCTGTTCATTAGAAATTATTTAATGCAGCAATAAACTAGCTAGCAGGCTATAAGTTAATGTAAGTGTTTTTTTTTTGTTTTTTTTTTTTACTTTGCCTATTTAAAACACGATCAAAACACTATCTATTTTAATGACAATTTCAAATAAGAGGGCAAGTGACAAATATCGGAATCAGCCAATAATTGTTTGTTAAAATCGGTATCAGCCCCAAAAAATCCTATCGGTGCATCCCTAAAAATAATCTTTATCGTGTACTCCCTCACTCCGGTCTTTTAATGTCCATTACCAATCAGATGTGGGTAGCTGGCGAGAAGGTGGAGGCAGGAACTTAAACGTTGCTCTCAGCACCTCAGAGACTGAGAGTAAGCCCTCTGAGGAGTTGGGCGTGGGTAGAGGCACACCATCTCCCTCTGGGGACTCTGATGAGGCAGGAAAACCCTCTGCCTGTGAGGGCAGAGAAAAGAGGGATGCCAGGGATAGGCTCCCACCTACTGCCCCTCAGCATAAACTCAACGGTGGCCAGCAACCACCGGGAGGGATGTCATCTCAGTTCCATGCTGCCCAGTTCAGGAGCATGATGCCGCCATATGTGAGTGATTATTTAACCATTGTTTATCATTTCTTCTACCTTCTGAAATGTAGCATGCTGTTACTTATCTGGCTGGTACTGATTTTGTGAAGTGCATTTGGCAGTGCTATTTTAATGTGTGAGTCTTTTCAGATGTTCAATGCTTACCCCCGAGGGCCCTTTCCTCCTGTACAAGGCAGCTTTAGATACCCTGGACAACAGGAGATGTCCAAGTAAGTGGTCCCATAAGGTCTGAAACCAAACTTAACTGGCTTTAGATGGGGAAAGTTGAAAGTGGAAGCAGTTGAATGACAAACTCAATTGAACAAGTCAAGCAATTTGGCATTTTGGGATGCTTCCAGGACATTGGGAGCTTTGTAAAGTCTTGCTTTCTCATGTTTCTCTCTTCTCCATTTAGGGGTCCACGGCCTGGAAGACCCTCACAGCCTCCCTCTCAGCCATGGCTGCAGGATCCAGACAGGCCTTCAATTGTTAGTGCCACTGAATTAAAGGAGCTAGACAATCTGGACACTGATGCTGATGAGGGTTGGGCAGGTGAGAATGACCATTGGAGAGGTTTCCCCCTTTTTTGTGTGTGTGTTCATGGTTTGGGGTAGGGTGGGAATGTACAGTGCAACAGTAGAAATGTCTCAGTCATTAGTGGTTGCTATACCATTTATATCATCACATGGCTATCAGCTTGTCCTAAAACTGGAATTATTGAATTCAACTGCTTTAAATGTGGCTCATCCAGTCGGAATTTATAGTCAATACTGTTTTGTAATTTTAGATTTTTATTTCCTGTTGTCAGTTTAACTCGTAATGCAAAGCACCCATTTTTCAGATGTCCCAATGTCAGTACTTCATGTTGTGAGTAGTCTTCTGTTTGGAAGGTCATGGGTACAAAATAATAAAATGAAATGATTATGAAGTTCTTAATTTCCTGGCTTATTAGTTATTGCCACATTTTATTTCGGATGTAAACCATTGTCCATCGAGTCACCATTTTTGGTCTTATTTAGGTGCCCAGATGGAAGTTGACTATACTGAGAAACTGAACTTTAGTGATGATGAGGAGAACCATTCAGCTAAGGAGAAAGGCGATAGCTGGTAAGCACTAATCTATGTTTGAAATAAAATTTGCCACATGTATTTGGGCATAGTAAATTGGTTCTATAAAACTTTCTTGCTAAAACTCAGGGAGTGGATGGCTAAAGTTGATCGTATGCGGTCAAGAAACATTGATGTCCAGGAGGGATGGAAAGAAGGAGCAGAGGAGAGGAGTGACGGCAAGAGCTCATGGGTGGAAAGTGGAGATCCCAGGGCTCCCTCCCCTGGCAATATTGTCCATTATAGCAAGACGGACCAACAGGTATGACGTGCACTGGGACGGTAGTCTCTGATTTGACATGAAGTTGGCTGAGAATTTGTTTTGCTATTATTGCTTCATTATTTATTTTTTTTTTTTTTGGTCTATAATTTCCAAAAATATTTAATTGTGCAGGGACAAACTGTTGGACGTTCTGTGGGAAGTGGTGGCCCACGTGTTACAAAGCTGCCCACTACAGCACCCCCTGCTGGTGAGGAGGAAACAGAAGCATGGCGACAGAAACGGAAGAAGCAGTCAGAGCTCTCGGAAGCAGTGGAGCGTGCTCGCAGGCGGCGTGAGGAGGAGGAACGGCGCATGGAAGAACAGAGACTTGCTGCCTGCAAAGAGAAACTCAAGCAACTGGAGGAGAAACGTCGACCTTCAACTACAGAAAGTACTAAACCAACTACGCAAGCTCACGACGATCACCAGGAAGTGACTGAAACTGTGCCTAAACTACCTGCTGAAACTCCACCCCCTCAGCCTCAACCACCACCCCCCCCTGCACAGCAACCCTGCCTTCCCATGCCAAACCATCAAAGGACAGAGCCCACTGTGGAGGAGGTGCCACAATTTGTTACTCGGCAACCTAGCCCTCCTGTTCATAGGACTGCCCCAGAACCTCAAAGCAAGGTTGATACTGCTGTAACTGAGGAGGTGCATAGACAGGTGGAGAGACAACCAATGAGAGACTACTTCAGTGCTGAGGAGCCCAGAGGTAAATGGATTGAAAACATCATGTGCTGTTGATGTGATTTTGCTGGTACAGTTCACCATCAGTATGAAAGTGGTGCATCCTAAATGGTGTTTAATATGCATTTTTTGTATGCATATATAAGTAGTTTAATGTACATTGTGAAAATAGACCAGTCAGGGTAGAGTGTAAAATCTTGTTCGGACAAAACAAAGTGTGGCAAGAACCTTAATTAAGCTCACCTGGTTTGATGCATACAATAAATAAATTGAGATGGACTTTTCCTGTAGTGTAGCTCAAACAACAGAGCATGGCACTAGCAACGTCAAGGTCATAGGTTCAATTCCCTGTCGCTTTGGATAAATTCATCTGCCTGATGCGTAAATGGTTATTCTAATGCAGTGTGCTATTTTTAGATTTAAAAAGGTCTTTTTTTTTTTTTTTTTTTCGTTTCAGTTGAGGAGCCTCAGTTGTCTTTGTCCCGACTGGATCATTCTGTTAATGAAGATACACCTCTTCCGTCTCAACTGGAAAATGAGGGAGACACCGGCACTGCTGTTCGCCCTTCTGTCACCTCTGGATACTCAAAACAATTCCAGAAGTCTTTGCCACCCAGGTTCCTTAGACAACAGGTGCTCACACACTGTCCTGGCTTTGTTTGTTGCCTGCTTCCTTTAAGTATCAATGTTAGTTTGAACCCTGTAAAAGATGAAAATGTATAGTATGTTCAGGTCACCTGTCAGATATTTTTGAGAGCGTTTTTTTTTTTTTTTTTTTTTTTTTTTTTGGTAGTAATTCCTGCTTTAATGTAGTTGTAGTTCTATTATTATTATTATTATTATTATTATTATTATTATTTTTCTTAAATTCTTCAGGAACAGCTTAAACAACAACAGTGGCAGCAGCAACAACAGCAGCAGCAGCAGCAAGGTGGAGGGGGTCCAGTCTCTCCCTCAGGGGGTTCTGTTCCCCCTCAGCACAGATCCCTATACCAACCTCTTGGCCCCCACCACCAACACCTAGCCTCGATGGGCTTTGACCCACGCTGGCTAATGATGCAATCTTATATGGATCCTCGTATGATGTCTGGACGGCCACCTATAGACATGCCTCCTATGCACCCCGGTATTTCTTGCCAAATGAAATTGTTTCCTTCCCTAGTATCTTGCTAACAAACCTGAACACTGTAAACCATTTATAAGATGCAGTAACACACTTTCTCTTGATGGGGTTTTTTTTTTTTTTTTTTTTTTCCCCATCTTATGCGGTTTAATTTCCTTTTCTTTTAAAATACATCTCCAGTTTTAAGATTTTGACATTATTTCTGACAATTTAATTTGTTTTGGAGCATTCTATATGTGAAGTTGTAGCAACTTTTATTTTTCATCATCAGGGAGAATGCCCCCTAAGCAGCTGGTACGACGAGAGCCTGCAGACAACAGCAGCTCTGGATCAGACACTTTTGATCATCTGACCCGACCAATCAGAGAACACGGAGTTCCCAGTGAACCTCGAATGGTCTGGGGTTCTGACCCATATCCCCCAACAGAGCCCCTGCCTTCCTCTGCCACTGCTAAAGGACGAGAAGATGGCAAGGAGCCAAGGTTAGAGACTATATTTTTGTTAAAAATGAGAACTCTCTGAAAATATTTCAGAGTTATAAGTATTTCCCCCCACTGTTAGAAATAACTTGTTGATCAACTTCTAAGATGGTGGTTTTCCTCTTAGATTGGATGCTGGTCTGGAGCTGGATAGAGGTCTATCAGGTGTCTACCCTCAGGACCATAGCCCTCTGGAGCCCCGGGGCAAAAGCGACTTTTTCAGGGATTCATCTGAAACCTTATCTGCTTTTCGTATTACTGAAGATGTTCCAGGTCTCCTACAGACTGACAGAGCACCAGTCATCCCTTCCTTTGAACCTGAGGAGGTTAACCTTTCCGGTGCAGATGAGGTTGAAGCCATTGGACAGGCTGTATTGAAACGGAGTATCTCTCAAGGCTCCAGTCACTCTTTGAAATTGGAAGAGCCCAGATTTGATGGACTTACCATAGCACAGAAAACCCTGGACTTCCCTGATACTGTGGAAAGACCTGAAGACCCTAAGTCCAGAAAGGAGCCTTTTAGTCAAGGATCTGTGATCAACAGCCGTTCCACTCCTCCTGTGGCTAATGATGGTATGCACAAAACCGAAAAGCTTATCTTACCTGCGCCTAGCAAGCAGAAGTCAGAAATGCGCTGGGGATCCCGTGGTCCTGGATCCGGGAGGAGAGAGGGTCCCGGAAGTGAGCGGCCAGTCAGGAGATCTGGACCTATTAAGAAACCTGTACTGCGAGATATGAAGGAAGAGAGAGAACAGAGAAGGGAGAAAGAAGAGCAGCGAGGTGAGCGATCCAAAAAAGAGGGCTCTACTTCCAAAGGTGTTCCTTCAGCTACTGTAGAAGCGTCCGATGGACTGAAGCCCTCTGGTGATGGGAAGAAAGTAGTGGTAGAACCTGATGTGGGAGTAGCGACTGGTGGAGCAAAATCCAGAGATCTTCAGACAACAGTAGGTTCTACAGTCTCTGCTGCTGAGGAAAAGCCAGACATGCCTCCAACTAATGACAAACGTCCTGAACCCAAACTACCATCTCGCAAAGAGTCCAACCTCCCTCCCAGAGTTTATCGCAGAGACGAGAGGGAGCGAGAGAGAGAACGGGACAGAGATAGGGACCGAGATAGGGACAGAGAAGCTGAAAGGGAGAAGGACTGGCCATCTGATTATAAAGGCCGTGGTCGGGGAGAGTATTATTCCCGTGGCCGTAGTTACAGAGGCAGCTATGGTGGGAGGGGCCGAGGTAGCCGTGGCCGGAGTCGAGGGGACTACCCATACAGAGAGCCTCGGTCACGCTCGGACTTACCATTAACTGCTACAGGGACGGCTGGGTTCCGCTGCCGGGAAGAGAGTGAAACCCGTAGTGAGAGCTCAGACTTTGAAGTCTTGCCCAAGCGCAGACGCAGACGAGGCTCGGACACAGATTCTGAAAGTGAAGGCAGAGAATCTGCCAGTGACACCGGAGCATCAGATCGCGAGCCCAGCGCCAAACCGAGCAGACCGCTTCGCCGTGAGCTGCCGGAATCACGATCTTCTAAATCTGCCTCCGGATTTGCAGCTGGACCTATTTCTGAAAAACCTGGGTCTCGGGATGAGGATGGGCGACCTAAACCAGGTTTTCTATTAAAGGGTGAGGCTGCACGCCGGGGAAAGGGTGGCTTGCACAGCAGACGAGGTGGTGGCAGGGAACGAGGTGGCCACAGATCTGCTCCTTTCCGTCGGGCTCCTGTCAAAGAGGGCTCGCAGTGGCCCTCAAAGCCCATGGAGACCTTTCGGCCAGAGGAAGCTGAGACCTCACGCACTGATAGCACACCCTCTGAACGACGGCATACAAAGTATGACAACAAGAAGATCGGAGAGGGTGGACAAAGCATAAGGGAGAGGCCACGGAGACCAAGGGCTGCCCGTCCTCCCAGACAGGACAAGCCACCACGATTTCGGAGGCTTAAAGAACGTGAAGCAGCAGGTGGATGCTGGAATGCTGGTGAAGCTACTCCTGGTATGCCAGTACCTACATCTGTCTCCCCGACACTGTCTAAAGCTCATGGAACTCTGGTCACTTTACCCGAGGGAGGGGTTGATGCCACTACAGCACCTTCTCTCACTCCTGATGTGACTTCGTCTGAACTTCCTGTCACAGAGACAGTTGTTCCTGAAATGGGAGCCTCTACTGTAGTTGCTGCTGGCAGCAAATCACCGGACTTGTCTAATCAGAACTCTTCTGACCAGGCCAACGAGGAGTGGGAGACAGCCTCTGAGAGTAGTGACTTCAATGAACGGAGAGAGCGAGAGGACAAGAAGCAACTTGAAGCAGCCATGACTGCCACCACTTCCTCATCTGTGCCTACACAGATCTCTGGGGGACAGAGCAAATCACCCACAGAAAGTGTGGCAGTCCAAAAACGGGAGTTAGCCTCAGCAGCCAAGAGGAGCTTCTCCAGCCAGCGGCCTGTGGATCGACAGAACCGCCGGGGAAATAGTGGGCCTAAAACAGGTCGAGGCTACCCTGGAGGCAAGAGCGAGAGAAGGGGAGGATCTGGAGCCAAATCGGGACGCAGAGGGTGAGTCCTGAACTGTGTTGTCCCAGGAAGTAGAGAGTCTGAGTTTTAATATCTGTTATGCTTTAAGGTAAGCACCAGTATTATTTTGCTTATAATTAAGATCCTGCCCCTGGATGGCCACTGTGCTGTAGAGTTTAGCACCAACCCTAAATTAAACATCTGAACCAGCTAATCAAGTCTTCAGTATTGCATGAAACATCCAAGCAGGTGTGTTGAGGCTAGTTTGAGCTAAACTCTGCAGGATGTTGGCCCTCCATAAGCAAGATTGGACACCCCTGCATTAAATTAAGAATTACATTTTAGAACACAACTCGTGGTGGACTAAAAATCAAGTGGACTAATCCAAATCCAAGACTTCTGATGACACAATGGCTTTATATGATGAACAGATTTACAACGACACGCAATTGTGAAATTTGTGTCAATGCCCAGCCCTAGTGTCAATAACTTTTTTTTTTTTTTTTTACTTGAAGCAAATGTTGTCTCTTCCCTTAATTTTCTTGTCAAGAGTGCATCAGAATGCTTTGTTTACATGTTAAGGTCACAATTTTTTTCCTGGGGTAGGATGCCCCCAGAACACCCTACAACAATTTAATTAGTAGATGTCACCTTTTTGCCTGTTGTGAGTTTGCAGGTCTGAATATACTTGTCTTTCATGGCTTCCTGCTTTATTAAAGCATTATTGGAAAGAAGTTATTTGATTCTGCCTTACTCTGTTTTTCTGATGAGCTAATATTTTCTCTGTTCCCTACAGTGCTGCTGCTCAGAATGCAGAGGCTGCTCAGGCTGGTACAGGTCAAAAGGCTGGGAAAGAACAAGCAACCAGCCGCCGGAAAGACGAAGCAAAACAAGCTGTCAAAAAACCCAAAGAGAAAGAAAATGCTTTGTCACAGTTCGATCTCAACAATTATGCCAGTGAGTGATCAAGACTTTTGTCTATTGCAGTTGTTGCACCCAGTAGCAACCTTTCATTAATAGACAATTTTTTTTATTAACTCTAACCCTGGCATTTTTTTTTTTTTTTTTAGCTGATATGTTCCAAGCAAGAAATTATTTGTAATTAATTTATTAATAATAATAATAATATCATTATTATTATTATTATTATTATTATTACAATAATAGTATTATTGAATGACTAAGTCTTAATATTGGTAAACTGAATAAAATAGTTTGAAACTCATTGGTCCTCTTTCTTGTCTTCCACAGGTGTAGTGATCATTGATGACCACCCAGAAGTCACGACACTGGAGGACCCTCAGTCAAACACGAACGATGACGGGTTTACAGAGGTTGTTTCACGGAAACAGCAGAAACGTTTGCAGGATGAGGAACGGAGGAAGAAAGAAGAGCAGACTGCACAGGTGAGGAAAGGAAGGAAACATATTTTTTTTTATTTTATTCATTTAGTTCAATGTATTGGACAGTTGATACACTGCCATGGTGCATGTATAATTGGTGCACTGTTTATTTCACATCTAATCTCATCCAATGTCTTCTATTTCTGTCCAAATGCTGTGCAGAACTGGAGTAAAAAGGGCTCTGGAGAGAAGGGCAGGGGAGGTGGCGGTTCTAAACTTCCTCCGCGGTTTGCCAAAAAGCAGCAACAGCAGCAAGGAATGGCAGCAGGGCAGCAGCCATCAGCCCCAGCTCCACAGACCCAGTCTGTCCTGCAGCAGCCTCAACCACAGCCAGCTATCTCTGTGTCACAGCACAACCTGCCTGCCTCTAACCAGAGCACTAGCTCGCCCCAGCCTCTTGAGGGTGCTGTAGCACCTCTGGCTTCTGCACCCGTAGACTTCTCTGCCAAGAGTCAGACACACAACACCCTGGGTACTGAACTGTGGGAGAACAAGGTGGCTGGCTCCACCGTTCTCTCTGATGTCAAGAAACGTACGTGTCTCAACTTAAAGCCATGTTTACTTACACCGCATACTGTATTTATTTATGTGTACTTGAGTAGTTTCTTGAAAAACTAAGAAATTAAGACCAGTGAGTTTTTCTTCTTGACCACTTTTTTTTTTTTATTTTTTTTTTTATTTTTTTTTTTTTTATAAATTAACAACAGTTCTGTATCTGACGGTTGTCCCATTTATCTTTCTATTGTAGTTGGACCTATCAGCCCTCCCCAGCCTCCCTCTGTCAGTGCCTGGAACAAACCCCTCACTTCATTTACTGGCACCGTTACACCTGAGGTGTGAGAAGGATATTTTAATATTTTAAGAATTAAACAAGGATCTTTACCACCGTATTGATATTGTAACAGGCTGACCAACACTATTTTGAATATTCTGAACTTTTTTTTTTTTTTAAGTGCTGATAATTAATTACACGTGTGTGTGTGTGTGTGTGTGTGTGTTTTTTAGGGTGTGAAAGCGGGCACAGACACTGGGGTTGAGCTGGGTATGGACAGCATCCAGTTTGGTGCCCCCTCTTCAGCAGGCAGCACTGACAGTGATGGAGTGCCCACCCTGCTAGAGAAAACCTCTGATAATAAACTACCCGAACCCAAAGAGCAGAGACAAAAACAGCCCCGTGCTGGACCTGTCAAACCTCAGAAGGTAGTCCCTGCCTTTGTCTAGAAGGACCCTTATATACAACATCACAACGCAGCATATTATCAAGTGAAACAGAATATTTGTATATTTGCGAGATATGTGGAACAGGACATTTATAATGGAATTGGTTTAGATCATGAAAATTGGGCTGTGAAATTTACTGTTGTTGTTAAAGCAAAACGAGGTTATACCAAATACTAAAAGATTCTGATCAAATTGATATGCTGATATGCAAAATAAAAGCGTTTGAGTGTGTCCCACACTTTTGTTTATATAGGTGAATAATGAACATTTAAAAATCAAATTCTCCTCTACAGTTACCTGACATCCCTCCTCCAGAGCACAAGGAATATAAACCTGGACCCATCGGTAAAGAGCGTTCGCTAAAGAACCGCAAGGCTGCCAAAGATGTGCGTCAGTCCGATGGAGAGGGCCTGGATAAAAGTGGAACTGGAGGCAGCCGAGACAGAGACTCCAGCTCACCTACTAAAGACAAAGTTCCTGAGCTGGGTGGAGACATTGAGGGCATGATCACTGCTCCATCAGCAGAATACTCCAGCAGCTCTAAGGTGCAATATAATATCCTGCTTCCTCAATTCTTTCATTTATGTACTACTGTTCAAACGTTCAGTGAGTTTTGAAAATGTATATTTTTCTTCAGAAAGGATGTATTAAATTGTCTTTATTGTCACTTATGATCATTGTTACAAAAATATTTATTTCAAATAAATGCTGTTGTTGTTTTTTTTTACTTTAATATTCAAAGAATCCTGAAAAAAAAAAAAGTCTGTTTCCACAGAAATATAAAGAAGCACAACTGTTTTCAACATTGCTGCTCAAGAAACATTTATTTTTATGAAATCACATAGAAAACTGTTATTTTAAATTGTCTATTACACTTTTTTTTTTTTTTCAGTTATTCAGTGATTTATTTATTACACTATTACATTATTACATTATTTCACAATATTACGTTAATTTTTTTTAATTTTTTTTTTAAATCAAATAAATTTAACCTTGGTGAACTTAGACACTTCCAAGTACATGTTTTTGAATAGTAGTGTATATTTTATAGAAAAATGTGTGCTCGCTCTCTCGCTCGCTCTCTGACAGTCTGTCTGTTTATTGTGCAGGAATCTGTGACTGACTACACAATTCCGTCATCCTCTTTAGCTGACGTCCCCACTGCAGGGACCAAGATGGAGGAGAGCCTTGTGACCCCTGTTAGTGCTTCAGTGCTGTAATCAATCTTTTTGTGTGTGTGTGGTTTTTCTGTGTTCTGATCACTTTCTTGGTTGTTGGTTCAGGTTGCTCTCCCGCACCCATTACCTATTCAGCGAAGAGAAGCCCTGCAGCAGAGCTCCAGCCTTGCCACTGTCTCTCCTGCTACTGTCGACCTCACACTCAAAGTAAGACACGCACTGAATGATTCATTTGCTAATTGGAATTTTGCTACCAAAAGCATCTTGTAAAGCTGCCTCTCACTGTTTTCCTGCAGATGGAATCAGCACGCAAGGCTTGGGAGAACTCGCCTAGTCTGGGCGAAAAGAGCTCTCCTGTCACCTCCTCTGCTTCCCCCATCACCAGTGGAGGAGGAGCAGGCAGTGCCTCCTTCAACTCCTTCTCCAGTGCTTCAGTGCCTCAGATACCTGTGGCCTCCGTCACCCCCAGCACCTCACTGTCCGGTAGGATTTCACACTTTATGCTTTGACACTTTCATGGGGTGTGCTGGTAAAAGCATTTCAAACAGACATTGGCAGAATTTTAATATTGGTCCTCTGTTACACAGGATCCGCGACCTACACAACGTCCTCTCTAAGCACGAAGAGCACATCAGCCTCTGACCCTCCCAACATCTGTAAAGTGAAGCCCCAGCAGCTGCAGAGTTCAGGAATGTCCAGCACTAACTTTTCCCAGCTGGGCTGTGCACCTTCTCTGTTACCGCAGCAACAGACCCCACAGGTGTTCGTATCCCAGTCTGCAGCAGGTATTTTTATTTATAGACCACAACACCCTCATGCAGCTATTATAAATACTTTTTTTTTTTCTATTTATTTTTTTTTTTTATTATTCATTTTGAATATTGTATTTTGAATGCTACTCATCTAATTTAATACACTTTTGTTTAAAGGTTTGGGGTTGGTAAGACTTTTAAAAGATGTCTCTTATGCTCACATTTCTTATCAATGATTTCTTATCTTAATATTGTGGAACTTTTTTTTTTTTTTTTTTTTCTCTCTTCAGGATTCTTTGTTTTAATAAAAGTTCAAAAGAACAGCATTTATTTGAAGTAGAAAATGTTTATAACATTATAAATGTCTTTACTGTCATTTATCAATTACATGCATCCATCCATAATTTATTTTAAAAAAAAATACTGACTCCAAACTTTTGAACAGTAGTCTGTATTTAACCATTTCTAATTTTACAAACCCAATTCCAAAAAAGTTGGGACACTGTACAAATTGTGAATAAAAAACGAATGCAATAATTTACAAATCTCATAAACTTATATTTTATTCACAATAGAATATAGATAACATATCAAATGTTGAAAGTGAGACATTTTGAAATGTCATGCCAAATATTGGCTCATTTTGGATTTCATGAGAGCTACACATTCCAAAAAAGTTGGGACAGGTAGCAATAAGAGGCTGGAAAAGTTAAATGTACATATAAGGAACAGCTGGATGACCAATTTGCAACTTATTAGGTCAATTGGCAACATGATTGGGAGCCTCTCAGAGTGGCAGTGTCTCTCAGAAGTCAAGATGGGCAGAGGATCACCAATTCCCCCAATGCTGTGGCGAAAAATAGTGAAGCAATATCAGAAAGGAGTTTCTCAGAGAAAAATTATGCATCACATACAGGAATGCTACTGTAATGGAAATCACAACATGGGCTCAGGAATACTTCCAGAAAACATTGTCGGTGAACACAATCCACCGTGCCATTCGCCGTTGCCGGCTAAAAACTCTATAGGTCAAAAAGAAACCATATCTAAACATGATCCAGAAGCGCAGCCGTTTTCTCTGGGCCAAGGCTCATTTAAAATGGACTGTGGCAAAGTGGAAAACTGTTCTGTGGTCAGACGAATCAAAATTTGAAGTTCTTTTTGGAAAACTGGGACGCCATGTCATCCGGACTAAAGAGGACAAGGACAACCCAAGTTGTTATCAGCGCTCAGTTCAGAAGCCTGCATCTCTGATGGTATGGGGTTGCATGAGTGCGTGTGGCATGGGCAGCTTACACATCTGGAAAGGCACCATCAATGCTGAAAGGTATATCCAAGTTCTAGAACAACATATGCTCCCATCCAGACGTCGTCTCTTTCAGGGAAGACCTTGCATTTTCCAACATGACAATGCCAGACCACATACTGCATCAATTACAACATCATGGCTGCGTAGGAGGAGGATCCGGGTACTGAAATGGCCAGCCTGCAGTCCAGATCTTTCACCCATAGAAAACATTTGCCGCATCATAAAGAGGAAGATGCGACAAAGAAGACCTAAGACAGTTGAGCAACTAGAAGCCTGTATTAGACCAGAATGGGACATTCCTATTCCTAAACTTGAGCAACTTGTCTCCTCAGTCCCCAGACGTTTGCAGACTGTTATAAAAAGAGGGGATGCCACACAGTGGTAAACATGGCCTTGTCCCAACTTTTTTGAGATGTGTTGATGCCATGAAATTTAAAATCAACTTGTTTTTCCCTTAAAATGATACATTTTCTCAGTTTAAACATTTGATATGTCATCTATGTTGTATTCTGAATAAAATATTGAAATTTGGAACTTCCACATCATTGCATTTGTTTTTATTCACAATTTGTAGTGTCCCAACTTTTTTGGAATCGGATTTGTATATGGCATTTCTATATTTTATATTTCCATGTAAGTCTTTTGAATAAGTGATCAACTCTTGTTTTTAATCGTGTAGGTTCTGCAGCCCAAATCCCGGCCTTCTACATGGACACCAGCCACTTGTTCAGTGCGCCCCACCCTCGCTTGGCTCCTCCCACTATAGCCCAGCAGCAAGGCTTTCAGCCTGGACTCTCACAGGTACCACCCACCACCAGTGTCCCCCTCCAGCAGGTTCAGCCTGTCAAGTCATTATCTTGGAATAATGTTCCCAATAGTCTTATTTTCCTGAAGTTATTGAGGTTGGTTGACACCCTGTTATGATTTATTCCCTATAGCCCACAGCGGTGCAGCAGATCCCCATCCCTATCTACGCTCCTCTGCAGGGGCAGCACCAGCACCAGCACCAGGCCCAGCTGAGCCTCAACACTGGACCTCCGGTGTCTCAACATCAAGACCTCTTCAGCTCCTCCTTACAGACATACAGGTACGGCAGACTGCTTTTAACTCTGCAGCTTCCAACAATTTTATATGTAATATTTCAATATATTAATCGTGTGCTCTCTTCCCTTCACAGGTCTCAGCAGGCATTCATGCAGAACAGCCTCTCCCAGACATCTCCCATGATGCTGTCTGGGACGCCACTGCACAGTTACCCTGGAGTGCAGCCCCCAGATTTGGGCAAACCTCAGTCTAACCTGGCCTTCCAGCAGACCTCAAACACCCAACACATCCCCATCCTGTTTGAGCCCCAACTGAATCAGCCGTCTGGCATGGGAGGATCACAGCTGATAGACACGCACCTACTGCAGGTCAGAATTTAATTCCGGCTGCTCGTGGCCTATTATATTTTAATCTTTCCCACTTTTTCAACCTGCCATGACCTTGATCTAAAGTCCGCTGGGGTTTTTTTGTGTGTGTGATGATCTGCAGCGTCAGGGAATGAGTCAGCACTCAAACCTGTACTCTGGACAAGTTCAGCAGCAGAGCAGCTACTACAGCTCAACACAAAGTCCCAGCTCTGCCCTACAGCAGGTGACCGTTCCTGTGCCAGGTTCACAATTGTCTTTGCCCAACTTCGGCTCTGGTGGTGGTCAGCCGCTCTTGGCTTTGCCTCAGTCCCTTCCTCCGACTCCTCCCCAAGCCCCACCTCCCAGCCTCAACCGCCAGCCCCCCAGCAATCCGCCCTACCGTAGCCTTATTGGCCAGAATACACACAGTATGGTGCAGCCTTCCAATAAGGTTTGTGCACAAATGCGCATACACTGATACCCATGATGTTTTATTTGCTTTATTTTTTTTTCAGTTTATTTTGATTTATTTATTGTACTTCATATGTTGTTTAATTTACTTGCAATAATCAAGTTAATGACATCTAGACCAGGGATATTTACTCATGTTTGCTGCTTGGCAAGTGTTCATTTTAGCCCCTTTTGTATATTCATTCCTACACATGTGAAATTCAATGTTCTGACATTGAAATAGGTGTTTCACATGAATTTTTTATATATATATATATATATATATATATATATATGCGCAAGTTTTTATTTGTGGGGGAGTTGGGTGGGTTATATGTATATCAGAAGGGAACATACATCTGTATGATGCCCAATGGGGTTACCATGGAAACATCTTTCCGCTGTTCCTTAAGCACCACCTATTTTCAGAGTAAATTTGTTCAGACCAATTATATAATATACGTAATAATTTTTAAGCTGAAGTGTGAGGTATCATTTTTATACAACTTTTTATGTCAACTTGTGTTTGAACTGTAATGATGTTGAGATTTAGGACACTACAACACTATAGCATTGTTTTTGAAACGTAGTTCTATTCTAATATCATAATTGCAGGTATGCTATTACTGTATCACACATGCGGCATATTGAAACATGCATCCTTTTTATCTGTTGTAGATGTGTGAGATGGATCTGAAGCTCTTCAGCGGTGGAATGGATATGAAGCCCGGAACTCCACCTGTCAGTGCCAGAAGCACTACCCCCACCTCTAGCCCTTATAGGTGTGTTTGTGTGCATGCAAAGTCATCCAGCTTAAGGCCCAGACACACCAAACCAACATCAAAGAATGAGTGGCGACACAAACTGACTGGTGTTGCTTCGTGTTTTTTTTTTTTTCTTTTTTCTTTTTTTTTCCTCTCTTATGCTCATTTGATCAAAAAAATACAGCAAAGTAATAATGTGAAATTTTATTAGATTTATAAATGTGTTTTCTGTTAATCTGTTTTAAAATGTACTTTTATGGCAGAGCTGAATTTTCAGCATCATTACTCCAGTCTTCAGTGTCACATGATCCTTCAGAAATCATTCTAATTTGCTGATTTGGTATTCTTTTGATATTTTATTCAAAGAGTTCTGAGGGGAAAAAAATTATTCCCCAAAATATTAAGCAGCAAAAACTTTTGAACATTGCTAAGAACCATTATTGAGCACCAGTATTTGATTACAATTTCTAATATGCTGATTTGGTGCTCAGTTATCATATTTCCGAATAATACTGTTTTTACTGTATTTTTGATCAAATTAATTCAGCATTATTGAGCATAAACTTTTGACATGTAGTGTACAAACCTTAAAGTGCTTGCTTGCTGTTTTTCTCTCTTGACTTCATTGTTTGCTTGCTTTAGTCACTTCAGTTTTTCTTCACTTTGATTGGCTGTTCATCTTAGTGAACCAAGATTTCTCTGACCGATGGCCAATTCAACATGATCAATTGGCCACAAAGCCGCTGACAGGGTCTGACTAGTGTCAATGGTGTAGAACACACCAGAGCAAAAACTAGACCAACAGACAGATGCTCAATTACAGGTCATTGGCTGACAAATAACCTTTGGCTTGGTGTGTCACGGCTTTTTTGTGCCCTGGATGCATATCCGTTATCTGTTGTAGGCATATTTTGTATGTTGTTTTTTTTTTTTTTTTTTTTTTTTTGACAGCTTCCTTGTTTTCAGGGCAAGCTCCACAAGCCCCAGTAGTCAGTCTAGCAAGATGAACAGCATGCTGTATCCCAAGCAGTTCCAGTCGGGATCTGCAGGAATGCGCATTGCCCAGCACTTCCCAGGACAGTTCAACCCACAGGTCAGCTACTACAGACACACAGAACGTTTTTGGAAATCTTAATTCAGTCACGCTGCTCGAGTATTAACGGTGTTTCCCGTCTTTATGCATACAGATGTTGTCTCAGGCCAACATGGTGTCTCCATTGGTGCGTCCACCCCATGCAAACTCCTTTCCTGGAGGGGTGCAGCGTTCACCCATGGGTCCACCCATGTCCCCTAACCTGAGTGGGGGTCTGATGCCCCATCCCAGACCCCAGCACCCTCCACGTGGACCTTCTGGTCCCCCGTTAGCAGCCCGTGGAACACAGGCTGCCCTAAAAGCAGAACAGGACCTTAAGGTGAGCGTTGTGAATACATTTAAGTAAAAGTGTGGTTTTGATTTGATGTTGACTTTACGGCATTGGTTATCAACCAGGGGTCCTCAAGATGACTTCAAATGATTTAAAAATTAAAAGAATCATTAAAATTAAGCAAAAACAACAACAAAAAATCTTATTTTAATTCACCCTTTTTTTTTCTTTGAAGCACAGGATCTTAAACCTGGATATGAGGTAGCCTAATTTTAAATGTTATTTCTAGACCTGGAAAAGTCATGTAAATTAATAAAAATATTCCATTCCATAATATTCTCAATTAATGCTGTAAACTATACAGGGAACCCTGTCAGTTGGTGCATTACTAAATTAAAGGTTAACATTTAACAGTTGCACAAGGAAGTTTTTATATTGTTTATATT